>JBAWJQ010004285.1:600000-1077139 GCA_037783105.1 Bactrocera zonata
TGTCAACTGTCACTTTCCGCTGTTTCCAGGTAAAAGCTTTCTTCTACTCTACTTCACTTCACCTTTACAGGGACGCATGCAACAAACAACCGCTATAAAGAAAAATTGAATATATTAGATTATTTGCACAAATATAGTTAATAGTTTATATAAAAAAAAAATAATAATCCTACTAATTTTATATGCTTGGTTATGTATATTCATCCCACTGTACGCAATAACTTGTCGAGCAATACTTTTCCATTGCAAAAAAACAAAAAAAAAACATAAATATAATTTTTGCCGGTGATTTGTAAAATTCCGAAATCGAGCGCCTACATTTACTTCTGCTGCGTTGGTATGTTTTATATACAAAAAACAAAAAATATGATAAAAAAAAATTGCGCTGAAAACACAAACTCTATTTATTTCATACAAAGACATACATACGTACATATGCAATAAATAAATAAATAAGCAAATAAAATAAATAAAAGAAGCACTTTTTTATTTGAAATTTTCATAACCTCAGCGTTGCTCGCCACTACATACCTATGGACCCATGTATATTTGTATATTTACGGAAATGCCGCTGGAAAAGCAGACTTTGCAATTAAAGCGAGTATTTCGGTCAATGTGACTGCTTCAAGTACACGACCTACCTAGCTGACCCGGTAAACTGGCGTGCCAAATACCATAAGCACGCCCATATGCAGTTTTGATAGCCTACTTTTAGGCATGCGGCACCAGGTTTTAGAATAGACATAATGCCAGCCAGTCCCCAGCTAATACCCAAAAATGTGAGGTATCAAGATCTACGACACGTTCCAGCACACATACGCCTCAACATAGAATTTTATTTAGTTCGAAAACAATTAGTTGGGAACTCAAGCATATTTGCAGCCATATTTAGTAGAATTTTCAGTGTCAAAAAAGCGAAACGCTTTGACAAAAATGGTGAATTTTCGTGTTTTTGTAAGTTGGGTTCTCGTTCTCGTCTCTTTTCATTTTACACAGACTCTTTGGAATTATAAAAAATAATTATTTTTTTTAATTTTTTTTTTCATGTCGCGTGTTGTAGCTTATCAAATCGATATTTGCTGTGCTCATGATTCTACAATTGGCCTCCGATGCGGATATTGTGACCGTTTTCAAGCGAACTTTTGGCAAAGCGCCTCTAAATGATGACAACTGCGGCTGTGGAAAATAACGACGCAATACTTTTGGTCGCGAAAAGTGCTAGTCATAAGTAAAATCATTTGCGGATTTAGAATTGTTTAAAATATATAAATTCAATACTCGAAAAGCTTAAGTGAGCTTAAACTACGGAAATTTTAGTTACTTGTTTTTTTACTTCTTTAAATGTTTAAATCAAATCTTCAAAATTAATCACAAAGAAAAAATTATCCAGAAGTTTTCGTGCCACATATGTTCTTCTCTCTCTCTTGTCATGTAAGTAATACTTTGTTTCTTGCTAAAATTACTAAATTGTGTGTTTCACAGATTTTACATAATCGTACAGCAAATGAATGAAGAATATTTCAACATTTTCTTTGACTAAAAACATTTCAACACATTGCAATCATAGCATGTAACTGTGCCAAAAAATTTAACTCTTCATCTAGTCCGAGCTAAACAAATGCACAGAATATACTTTGATGACTTTTCGTTTATGAACGAAGTCTACAATTCGTCTTTGAAGACAGATCAAGTCAATGAATATGAAAACGTGGACAGTTGTAGCCGGTGAGTAACCAATAAGCAACCTGATATATGTCTCGTTATGAAGATTGATTGGCTTCTTCATTAATTTTTTTGTAATCGAAAAACCCTTACCAATAATTTCAAGTTAGTTCCAAGGAGATAACATAATTATAATGTCTGGTCTTAATTCTGTGCGACCGTTACCTTCGCGGTAACGTAAACGTCTTCAATAATTCTACAATAATCATTTTCAAGATGAAAACTTTCGAATAATTTCTTTACAAGTTTGGAACTAAAAGTGCCAAAAAGATTAGCTATGGTCATTCATCAAGATTTATTCCAACGAAAAAACTACAAACTCGATCTTTTAAATTATGATGATTTTGCCTATTGGAACATTGCTTTCAGCACTTATGTCTTGGTCTATTCATGTAACAGTCCCTCAAGTTTACAAAAAAGTTGAAAAAGTTAACGTGGCAATCATTCATCAAGATTAATTCCGATTTAATGGCTCGAACCCTGTACTTTGGACTTATTAACTTAACACATTGGATCGGTTTTCAATTGCAACATAGTGTCAAGAACCTAAGATCCTGGTCATTTTATCTAAGATAATTATTTACCTCTAATCGAGGTATGAATTATAACAAGTAAAAAGCATACTCGTTACTTACGGAAAGTAAAGCTTCTCAGACTCCACTAATTGTACTTAACAAAAATAAACAATTCAAATTATGTATATTTACGGTCTACCGTTTTACACATAACTATTGCAGTTTTGCACTCAACAACCTAGCTGTATTGATGCCTTCATGACCTGGCAGTGAGTAGAAGTGAAGTCGCTTGCGCCACTCTCTACTTCTCAAGGCACTTCTGGCCGATATGCGAAACATGATAAATTATGTTTGCTTCTTGACTGTCCACGTAGATGTTAGCTCTGGTGTTGTTTGCTGATGCATTAGAGGTTTTATCAATAGCAAAGACCTCTGCTTAAAATATACTGAGGTGGTCCGGCAGTTTAAAATACTGCCTTATGCTTAACTCTGAACTCATTAACCTAACGCAAAAAATTCTCATGGACCGAAGTTCCAACTGCGAATCGCTGCGGAATTACAAGAAAAGCGGAATTGTGTTTTTTCAGGTCAAGACAAGGCCACACACATTGATAATTAATAGCCAGTAGCTCTGGACCTGGTCCCAAGTAACTACTATCTGTTTTAGTCTAGGGCGAATAACTGGAGAAAATTCATCTCAAAAGTAGCTTGTGAAAATCGACTGTCCCCATTTTTCACCAATAGTGAGGAGGGTTTCAATGAGAGTGATTACGAAATTACCTTCAAAATAGAAGATAGTTATCGAAAAAAGCGATGACATTCGACATAGATCAGATCAATAAAATGATGCTAAATAAAAACTTCATTTTTTTGCAAAAATATTGGATTCACTTTTGCTAGAGAAGAGTAGTTAACGCAACCATATGTGAAAGACGTGGAAACTACCTTTATAAGAGTGCCACGATATATAGCAACTTATTTTTCCTCTCTTACATCAAGTACTACTGTGATCAAATTGCAAGGTGAATTTTGTTCTTTTCATTTTCTTCTAAGTATTCTTCTTCCGCTGCAATACACTTATGCCAACGAATTTTCCAGTCACTTAGATTATGTTGAAATCTGGAGAATATGGTGGGCAGGTCATGACATTTTCTTTTGACTCGAAATAAACGACTTTACTACTCGAGCGTTATGAATAGGAGAAATCTCTGGTTGAAAAATCCGAGGAAAAAAAATGTTAGTGCGTCTAACCTGAGAGTTAAAAAAAACTTTTCGTATTTTGTCAATAGATGTCGTTGCATTTGTGTGCTACAAATCACTTTGTGTCATACCATATAGTGTGGGAAAGGTGAGATTTTAGGCTTCATTTAACAAAAAGTTGCAAAGTTGAAAAAAAGTTACAGCTGTCCAAAAATAAGTGAAAATAATGAAGAAATTCGGTAATTTTTGTATAAAAAAGGGATGAATGCCGTATCTGTTCGAGCAGCATAACACTGGTTCATTCGCTTCCGTTCGCTCTGGTCGACCTATCGTTGAAAAGGTCAATGAAATTATGGAAAAGATTGACCAGCCCTGTCACATAAGTAGCTAAGCAACTTAAAATTCATCATCAAATGGGTTTGAACCATTCAAAAAAAGACCGACTACAAAAAAAGCTCGGTTTTTGGAAACTACATGAATTTTCTGTGTTAAATGTTAAATTTCTGTGGATCAAATACGTCAATAATGTGCGCAAATTATCATGGTCCAAGCATGATGAAACTTAGCAAATGGTCGCAAAGCCAAGATTGACGCCACGAAAAGATTTACAGAGTGTTTGGTGGGATTGGAAAAGAATCATCCACTATGAGCTGGGCCTGCTCGAACAATTTATTCTACATTTTACTGTCAACTGCCAGAACTGATCAACAAAAAAGGCTTCGGGGATGTTTGAGTCTCAATCACTGCGGCAGTATAGCGAGGCATCATATCAATATAAGTATCAGCTGAGTGTCGATATTTTCATCAGAACGTCTTGTGCGTTGTCTGGATGCATGACTGGCATTACTGAGATTACCGGTGTTCACAAATTTTGCGTATAAAGACTTAATTGTGTTCTTAACTGGAGCACTTTTCACTTTATTTTTTTTGCGAAACGCACGTTGAGTTAACACAATTGAAAAGTTATTTTGAATATAAAGCTGAACAATTTCAGCGCGTTCTTTTGGAGTGTACTGTTCCATGGTATAAATTGTCTTCGAATGACGCTTCTAACGCGGTATGACATTAGCCGATTTGTCAGCGCTGTTAAAAGTTACAGCGTTGCCAGATGGGTCAACTTTAAATGGCCTACCCTGTATTTAACACAATTGTTTTTTTTTTTTTTAATAATCGTATATAAGTTTCGGTTCCACACAAACTTATTTATTGCTACCTTACTTGTTTAGTTCGAAATTAAAGAAGAAAGAAATTTAAAAATAAAATTTACAAAAAGCAGCATCCAAAGATTATGATACTCAACTTTTATCCACATAAAGCAGTTTTATTACTTCGTTAATTAGATTCTCTTAGATGTTATCTTCATTTAATGGCTCAATACCAATCGGTATACATTAATCACCGTGTATTTTCTCGACTGTTGCTCTTTGGTGGTGAAGCAGTAGTAGAGGCAATCAAGAAATCAAAATGCAGTGAAATTCTATTGGAAATGGAAATGAGGGAAATTGAAAATGCACTTGTTGCAGCGCACAGAAAATTAAGATTTTTATAGTCTCACTCATTAAGTGCAACAAAGAGATGTTCAAGAGAAGAAAAAAGTGATTAAATATAATTTTATGAACACTAAGTTAATCGACAGAGTTTATCTGAAATATAAATCAATGCACGCGATGCAACTTGCCACTGCAGTAAGGGCACTGCCTGCTGCAGGCGTATAAAAGGAGCTGAGTCGCGCCTCTCCCCACAGTTTACCACGTGAAATGGATTATGCAGCATACATTCTACTAAGTAAGTAACGAGTTCATAACTAAACACACACATATTCATTCTATTCTTCTTTTTTACAGTCTGCTTTGCGCTCTGCCTAACCTTCCAACCGATGCAAGCACAGATATACTATACACAACAAGGCCCACCGGGACCGCCCGGACCACCTGGTTTAGCTGGTAAAATAGGTAATCCAGGGCCACGTGGTCCTACTGGCGATACTGGCCCAGTAGGAGCAATCGGTCCGCAAGGTGTGCCTGGTCCTGACGGACGTGACGGTTCAGCTGGCCAACAAGGTGCGCCTGGTTTACGTGGTAGACGTGGCTTTCCGGGCTCGAATGGACCGCCTGGACCGGCGGGACCGCAAGGTTTTATGGGTCCACCCGGTCCACAAGGTCCGCCGGGTACGTCAGCTCGTCACATGACGCATGACATTTACGCGGAGGACGACGAAACAGACTACTATGATAATGAGTGAAATGTTGAGTGTAAAAAAAACAATGATTAATTAATAATAGAAATTAAATTTTTACATAAATTAACCAACTAACGGTATTTTAATAGTTTTTGTGTTAAAAGCAATTTTCAACTATTTTATTATGGTTTTCAATGCTGGTTTGATGCAAGCACAAGCTAAAACAAATGAGCGCTTGTCACTTATCGTCATTCTTAATCGCTTTGACTCAATGGACGCGCATAAAATTCATCACCAAAACATCGGCTCTGCGGCCAGCGAGCTTTCAACAGGTTAATGCCTGACCTAGTTATATTTAAATCATAACAAGCATCAACTATTGATTTATAGCGCATCATTTCGCCGACTTTGTCAACCATAGCGGCTTGACTCACTTATTCATGAGCTTCCCCGAAGCACTTCACTGGCAGCAGTCTTAGATTTTTATCACGTTAGTTAGTAAAAGATGAATAAAGACCAGCTAATAGCCACTAGTATTTGGTGTGCCTCGATATAAAAGCAAGTTCTCGTAGTTAGAAGACAACATAAGCAAAATGAATACCACAAAAGTCATACGAGAACTCGGTAAGTCACGCTTACTGCACAGCTGTAACGTAGCAATCTATTTAGTATACACTTTTTCTGATATCTGACCCACAGCTATCCTGCTGCTACTCACTGCCAGCTCGAGCCCACTTGTGCATTCGCTGCGTGCCACACCACTGCACTTCGGTGTTGCTCGTAATGCGGACGGTGATGGTAAACTAGTAATCTACGCACAAGATGAACAACCGGCTATGCAGGAACCGCGTCTGGATACAAGCGCACCAGCTAGTGAAAGCGCCAAAGACACTACAACGCCACAAGAAAGCGAACTAGAGAAGGACAGTCGCAAATTGCCCGACTATCTATACTCGAATGCTATGCCCGTTATGGACGATGAGAGCATTAAATTTATGCTGCCAAGTATCGGTTTTCCTATTTACACCGGTGCAACACCAAATACAGCCGCCATACTGGACAATCGTCTGACATCGAATGATATGCGCCGTAACTATCCTTACTATGAGAATGCTTATCAACGTTGGGCGCTTGCCGATCGCTTACAACTCGGTTTCAATTTGAACGGTAATGCCGGTCTAAATTTATTATCGCCTGCTACTAAATTGCCTAATGGTGCCATGAATCAAGAAAATCCTGCTCTACAACCGCCCACTGCCATATTGCCTGTGGCTGTGGTGGGGCCACCAGGTCCACCGGGACCACCTGGACCGCCAGGCCCACGCGGACTTACCGGCACAACCGGACCTATGGGCAGACCTGGTTCACAGGGACGTACTGGCCCACCTGGACCACCGGGTCCACCAGGACAGCAAATAACGCATGGTTTAAATCAGAATCCAAACATTTGGTACGCATCTAACGCTAAACCTTTGCTTCCATTATATCAAAATGAAAGTTAGCATCCGTTAGCTCCGTTGACAACAAAAAGAAGAAAGCACTTAATAAATGAATACAGAAATAATTAATTTTGAAAAAAAGCTGTTTTAATTAATATACTTTTTATAAGGGGTTCATGGAAAGAAGTTTTATACTAGAACGGGTCAAAAATTCGGATATTTTGGCAGACACTCAAAAACTACACAACTTGATTTTTTTAGATTATCATGGTTCTTATTAGAATCCATAAAATATATTATGAAAGAGCCAAATAGATCTTCGACGCTTCGAAGATCTTAAAATCATGGGCCGAAAACAACAATTATTTCGTAATTTTTGATAGAAAAAATCATTATAAGGGAAAGGTCGGATAGTCGAAAAAATCTTTTCGCATTTTCTCAATAGATGTCGTAACAGTCGTATTTCTCCAGCGCTACCAATCACATTATGTCATACCATATAGGAAGGATGAGATTTTAAGCTTCTTTTAACCAAAATTAAATTAGGGAAAGATGAAAAAAAGTTACAGCTGTTCAAAAATGTGCAAAAATAATGAAGAAATGCGCTACATTTTCAAATTTAATCAGCTCGTGTAGCACAACAATGGTTCGCTCGCTTCCATTCTGAAAATTTCGATGTGAAAGATGTACCTCTGGTCGACATATCGGTGAAAAAGTCTATGAAATTATGGAAAAGAGTGACCAGAACCTCCACATAAGCAGACATAACATCTCTAAGGAATTTAACATTCCTCATCAAACTGTTTTGAATAATTTAAAAAGGGCTGGCTACAAAAGAATCTCGATGTTTGGGTGCCACTTGAATTGTCTGTGAAAAATTTAATGGCAGGAATTAACATCTGCGATTCTTTGCAAATACGTTTGTTTCGGTCAATGCAGAACTCTCATAAAGGAGTAAAGTTAACTTCAAGAGAAACCTGTGAAAACCACTTGTCGCAGTTTTTCGCTGAGAAATCAGGCAAGTTTTACACTGATGGAATAATGATTCAGCGAAAAAATGGCAAAAATTGATCGACCAAAATGGTACATATTTGATTAAAGTTCATTATAAATATAAAAAAAAAATTGAAGATTGTTTAGAAATACGAAAATACTTTTTTGACTACCCAATATATGATGTGGAAATAGAAAATTTTTACTTTTTGAGGACGAAGAAATATGCCAAAAATTTTAAAATTTTTATTTTTCACTTACAAAATAAGATTTGCTTATTTCACAGTTTCTATTTGTTGCTCACAGAAAAATAGTTATGCGGTGAGTTTTAAATAACTCTTAGGCAATAAAAGTTAAAGAGCAAACTTTTTGTTTTTCCTTTGCAATGGGAAAGTAATAACGTGGCATAATTTCTCTACAAAATATGGCAGCACTGAAAATAGCGGTTTCGCTTACGCCTTCTTCCTTCTTTTGCTTTTGTTACGTCAACAGCGAGTAACTAGCCCAGACGCCAATGTAAACAAACTTATTTCATTAAACATATATTTTATGCATTAAAACATTTATTTCATAGTAAAAGTATCTTGTAAATTACATAATAAGTATATCCATATTTTCGATTACCTACACTCAATCAAAACTACCGTGACTGTTTTGTAAACTGTTTTATAAAACCAGTAAAAACAATATGCACAAGTAACACAACTGTAGTATATTTCAACCCGATCCTGTATAGTTTTCGCAAAACATTCAAACGTTCTTTTCACTACGACTTTAAAGCCATACTGATTCCTTCAAGTGCAATGAGATCACCTTTTACCTAGATTTCCGAAGTCTAGTTTAGGTTCGAGTGAGTGCATGATCGGCATTAGACGATAGTACATATAGTGTACTCTGTTACTCCCGTCCTCGAAAAAGGGCCTCTTCCATTTTGTATGTGTTAGTGTTTCATTTAAATTTTCAACAAAATTTTCAAATATCCGAAAAGAAATAAGTTTCGGATATTTGAAAATTTGGTTTTCAGGAAATATGAACTCTTAATTTTTAACCTTAAGTACTTCCTTTTCATTTTTTCATGTTTTTTACCTAATTTTTGAAAACTTGAGTAAACGTCTGGTTTTATGGAAAAACTTTCTGAAAAGTTGTAAGAAAAATATACATAATAATCGGTTTAGAATTGTTCAACTATTATTATTCAGGGTAATTTCAACCCACCTCAATTATACAACGGTTCACTTAATAACAGCTGTCCAAAAATGAGTGAAAATAATGAAGAAATACGATATTATTATTTTTAAATTTTTCTATAAAAAAAGGGAAAGAATACCACGCAAGCCACCAATGAAATTTGTGAAGTTTACGGAGACATGTTGTATCAATTCGTGTAGCTCAACAATGGTTCGCTTCGAAGTGCTTCATGCAAACCAATGCATTGTGGGCGGGTAAATCCTGCGTGATGGGATCCTTAGGTTTTCCACCCACTCTTTCAATTACTCCTCATCCACTTTTGTGTTTCGTTGCAATTAAAAAAAAAATCTAACTACTTTCGTATTGCTTATTTATACCTTTATTTTATCGTTATTCCTCCAACCATAAAAAACATCTAATATGCAAATGCTCAGCCAAAAAACGTGTGAATGCACAGCACACGGTAGGCACGTTCTTAAGGAACCGTGAATAAAAATACACGATTCGTTTGTAAATTTTGGGGATCTACCCGTATCCATATAGTAATGCGGATAATAGCAAAGCGAAAATTTACAATTTAGAATATATTGGAAATGCTGTTGTTAATATAGAATTAGGTTTAGAGGGAACATGGAGCACCTGAGCAATGCCATCGAATTGCTAAAATTATCATGAATGCTTTTGAACGCAGACAATACTGTGCAGGGCTCTTTTTGGATGTTAAACAAGCATTTGATAAAGTATGGCATCCAGGGTTACTTTAAAAATTAAAAATTGCTCCCAGCGCCTTACCGTCTACTTTATGTCGAAGAAAGGGGTGCATTTTCTGAATTGTATTCGATTGATGCTGGAGTTCCACAAATGAGCGTCTTGGGTTCCGTATTATATACAATATTTAAAGCTGACCTGCCGATTATCAATGATTTAGAAGTAGTAACTTATGCTGATGATATGGCATTTATTGCCACAAGTTTTAACCATAATGACAACTCACAACATTTACAAGAACGACTTAATATTGTCGAAAAATGGCTTAAAAATTGGAAGACGGAAGTAATTACACAGACGCTTGTTCAAATAACGTTTACATTAAGATCCAAAAAATCTGCTTCAGTATCATTAAATGGCACTACAATACCTGAAAGTGTAACTGTAAAATATCTAGGTCTTTATTTGAACAGAAGACTCACTTGGAAGACCCACATAACAGAGAAATTGAAGCAGCTGAAATTTAAAACAGTAAAAATTTACTCGCTTTTAGGCCCGCGTTCACAACTTAGTCTTGAAAATAAAGTTCGACTCTACAAGTCAATCCTTAAACCAGTATGGACATATGTATGCAATGCAGTTATGGAGTACCGCGAGTACATTCGACATTAAAATCCTCCAAAGATATCAATCTAAGACTTTAAGACTTTTACTCTTTGGCTTGTAAGCAACTTTGAAATCCCCAAACACTTGAATTTTCCTTTCGTTAAAGACAAAATCAGCAAAGCTTGTCGAAGATACCTTGACAGACTTTCTAATCATGAAAACTTACTGCCAATAAATCTACTGGACCACAGTATGGACGTTAGATTCTTAAAAAGAACTAGTATGTATTTTAATTAGTTTTAAGAATATTTTTTAGCAAATTATGTTAATGAAGAATATATTGATTAGTCGCGATGAAGCCCAATCAATACTGTTACGATGGTTATATTTATAAAATTTGGTGATTGTCTTCATATAGATTGCAAATAAAAAATGTAGTAAAACAGAGCAAAAAAATATTAATTACAAGAAGTTAAATTTAATTTATAGTTTAAATTCAATCCATAAGTACAAAAAATTAAAAAAATTAGGAAACAAAAGTACAGCTACTCATTGCAAGTTGACAACAATCGTGTGCGTTTATTTTGGACTGGCTTAAAAATAGCACTGTCGTCAAAAGATACATACATATAGTGGAGAGCAAAAGTGATTCCACGCTCAACACTTTCGTGTTTGAGCGCTCATAAAACCTTGACGAATGAAGTAAATGAAAAAAAACTTTTTCAAGACTACGTATGTATTTAGTTCTCATGAAATATGCATTTCTAATGAAATAAGCAGAGAATAAATGTATTAGTTAAGAACCAAAAACAAAAATATGAACTTTTTTTTAATTTAATGGTTCATTGTTTTCCCCAAAAAAAAAAAAAAAAATAATAATAATGCATTAACTAAACTAATCTTTACATTATTAATATTAAATACATACCATGTTTTCCAGACTCCATAAAAAATATTTTCCAGAACACACTTCGCGCAATACAAAAAAACAGTTGCAATTTCGAGAACAATAGAGAGTATCGTGAATAAGAAAGCGCAATCCGCGAACCAGCGGAATTAGCCGAGTCATAAAAGGCAAGAGAGTTTTAAGCGTTGCGATATTAAGCTGCTCAACAGCCAAATTTAAGAATTAGATTAAGTAAGTTTCTTATTGTTAATTGTTACTTGTTAAGAGTAGATAAAATAATTTTTTTAATGGTAAGGAGTGAGTCTGTTAGATCCAATGTACTGGAATGAGAATTGAAATCATGACATATAGTATACGTCGGAATGGTTCGTTTTACTCAAAATTTGTTCTGGAAAATTTTAAAAGTAAGCCTCTAAACTGCTTAGAGCGAGCGGGAATGTTAAAATTAATATCAGATAAGATAGATGGGCTACAAACTAACCCATTCATGAGTTTTACAAAAAATATTATACCAAGCATCTCCCTACGACTAGCGAGTGTCGGAAGATTTATAAGTTTTAAACGGTTAGTGTAAGGGAGAAGATTTAAAATAGAATCCCAATGCAAATGATTTAAGGCAAAAAGTAAAAATTGTTTTTGAACGAAATCTAACTTATCCGAATGGACTTGGTAACTAGGGTTCCAAACCACAGAAGCATACTCTAATATAGGCCTCACCAGAGATGTAAAAAGAATTTTTGTGGTAAGCGGATCTCTAAATTATTTTGACCAACGTTTAACAAAACTAAGAGCGCCTTTAGCTTTAAAAACCGTGAAAGATGCGTGAAGATTAAAATTGAGTTTGGGGTCCGTAGTTACTCCCAGATCAAAAAAACTGCATGCATGTTCCAACATAAAGTTTTGTATTGCGTATGAAGTAGGGTCTACAGGTCTACGTGAAAAGCACATCGTTTTACATTTTTTAAAGTTTAATGGCATGTCATTTCTATCACACCAAGAAACTAGGTTGTTTAAGTCTGTTTGCAACTGACATCTTTCGCTATTGCAAGTATATGTTTTAAAAAGTTTTACATCGTCAGCATATAATACAACTCTTGAATACTTTACAACAGATGATATGTCATTAATAAATAATAAAAACAGAATTGGACCAAGATGGCTACCTTGAGGAACGCCTGAGGAAACGTTGATTATGTCAGAAAAAGTACCGTAAAATATGACTTGTTGAATTCTATTACTAAGATAAGAAGCAACCCATTTTAGAAATATTGATTGAAAACCAAGAAGATCAAGTTTATTCAAAAGAATTGAATGGTTTACTTTATCAAAAGCTTTACTAAAATCTGTGTATATAACATCAGTATTCTTATTCTCTCTAAAGCCCGTTGATACATGTGATACAAATTTAAGCAAATTAGTTATTGTAGATTTCCCTTTACGAAAACCGTGCTGAGAACAAGAAATTAGTGGAGAGATCCGGAAGGTTACGTCGTTTGTTATATGTGACCTGGTCTACGAAAAGAGAACTAACGTGGGGAAAAAAAAACAAAAATTAAAAAAAAATTGATTTTTTAACACTTAAGCCCCCTTTCCGTAGACCAGGTCACATATTTATTTGCTTCGAAAAGTTGACTTAAATCCACTCTTATGTAAAGGAATTATAAATGACTTTTTCCATATAGATGGAAATAAGCCTTGCATAAGAAATGAATTTAATAGTTTTTTTAGGGGTTGGTATATATATTTGGCACATTTTTTAAGAAAGCATGAGGGAATCATATCTGGGCCATAGTGAAATGATTGTTCTAACATATTTAACTGATATAAGACGGATTCGGAAATGGTAGGTGTATTAATAACAGAAATCGGACATAACGTGTGTTGATGCGGAACATTTTTTGGCCTATTATTGACCCTAAACCACTCTTTTATACACTTAGCCGTGTTTTAAGGGACGTTGTCCTGTATAAATATCAATCTAAGTGGCATGTTATCTTCTGCGTACTGTGGCATACATTCTTGTAATATTGCAACATAATAGGTTTCCTTCACAGTCCACAGTATCCTATGCAGCGGCCCCAGACCATTGTATGCAAACTATCCCCAAACCATAATGTTTCTGCCACCATGTTTAACAGTCTTTATCACATACTTAGAGTTATAGGTTGCATTACTCGGTCTGTTTACATAATGAATGCCTCGATCAGAATTAAATAAGTTGACTTTTGTTTCGTCAGACCAGAGAATGTTGCGCCATTGCTCTTTAGGCCAAAGAACATGTCCTTCAGCAAGCTTAAGCCTTGTTGTACGGTCAACATATGTAGGTCCTTTTTTCTTGCTTTGGCTCTTCAGGTTTTCCTTTATAAGTACTTTGCGGTTAGTTGATGGGTCAACATCAATATTCAAATCACATTTTATAAGTTTTGACGAAATAAATGAATTCTTCTTAACACAGAAAACTATATTTTTTGACAGACACTGTTATTTCTTCATACCGCGTGTTTCAATTTGGTGAACTCATTTTACTGCTTATTCAACCATTGCTTTGGATACATTTAGTAAATTTGCTACTTTTCTGTCCGAATTTCCTTGTTTCACTAAATTTTTAATCTGTTCTCGAGTTTTCGGATCGCAGTGCTTAACTTTTCCCATATCTGTCCTATAAAAATAAAAATCAGGTTTTAATTGATTGATATTAAAACTAAAACTATTATGTTTGCCTAAACTCTGCAAAAAAACACATTTCAGTAAAACTATTTTCGTTATTTTAAAAATTTTAAAAAAAGTAAAAAAATTGTAAGTTCTCTGATCGAACCGTCATACAGAATTCTCGTTCTCTGACTTGACTTCCGGCACGCTCTCTCTGATATGTGCAGAGAACGAATAGAGATAAACGTTCTCTGTCTATGATATACGTTCTCTGCACATATTTTACGTTCTTTGTCGTCATATCGTTAAATTTCTCTGCCACAGCGTCGCTGCTGTTAAAGATGTAAACAATGTTAATTAATCTCAGGTTTTACCCGTTGTTTTTTTTAAATTCTTTCTGCAAGCAATATGAATTGCATTTCTTCTTCGATGAAAATTATTAATCTAAAATAATATATAAGTACACACATACGTCTGCAGAATTCATAACAGCACGCTATTTATTTGTGTCTGTGTATTTCTGTAATAAATATAACGCTTATATTTTATTACAAAAGTAAACATGAATGCAAAAACAATTTATAACTTTTAGAAATCTAATTTAATGATTTTAATTGTGAACTGAAAATAAATATAGCTAAGAGAAATGTTACAATATATAAAATTGTAAAATAAGTACAAAATTCAATATTCGCATACCAATAGGAAATTAAATGCATTTTATTAACTTTCGAAACTAAAAAATGTAACTAAATTGTATAAGTAATAAAAACAAAAAATAGTTGTATTACTGTGATTTACGCACTAGTTACAGTCAAACAGTACAAAATTAGGTTGGTTAATTAATAAAAATTAGTTAAAACTATAAAATTAAGTTAATACTACAATTCATGTATAACTCATTTCACACGTGGTCTTACCACAATTCTAATTTATTGTTACCACCAGGGTCTCTGCACAAAGCAAAGCTTACGGTCGAATTTAATTCAGTAACGGTGACCGGAAGCTTACGTGTTAGAAATTCAAAATCACTTAAAATTAATTACAACTTGCGTACCGCTGCGCGATTTCATAGCCAGTCATAAAGAATATGATTTAATTGGACTTTAGTTGTAGCGTAATAACAGGCAGAAGCAGCTAGCTTAAAGCTTCTCAGCTGCGTTTGGTATGTGTGACTGCTGCAGCTCATTTAAGCGCTCCATTAAAGTGGCATAGTGCTGCGCCAACTGTTCAACGGACGCACTTTGCTGCTGCTCAGCTGTGCGTTTGCACGTCAAAGTTGTCATATACATTTTCTTATAAAGTTCGACTAATCTTTTGGGGTCCTTGCCGTTGAGCAGCATTTTTATCAATGTTTTCAGTGTGTTTTGCAAACGACTTTCAAATAATAACATATGTTTACAGAACTCATCATTCGTTGTCTTGCTCTCTGTGGTATTATTTGTGGTTAAGGAGGTTAATGCATATTCAAACACCACTTTCGACTTGAGACACAAGCTCAAGGCGGTCTGCAAGTGTTTGACTTTTTGAGCAATATGCGGCGAAACTGAAATATGCAAAATCAAATAAAAATAAGTGACTAAAAATGTATACAACTTATATGTAATAATTACTTTCAGCTAAGAATTCCTGTAAGGAAATACGTTCAAGTTGCACAGCCAAATAAGCTTCGCGCAAGCTGTCTAGTATAGCAGCGGCACGCTCATAGTGATGCTTGCACAGTTGCAAAGTAGTTTTGGGTACTGACGCGAGGTCAGTGCAGTTATTGCGTAACTGACTATAATAAAAGGATGCGATGCTGTAAAGAAAAAGTTAGGTTATAAAGAGTTAAAACTTTTTAAAGTTTACTAAGCAGTATAACCTAACTCACCGCTTATGTATAAGACCAGAGCGATAAGTGTAGAGTATCTGCCTGGAGCCAGTATGCTCTAAATCACAAAGCTTGAGCGATTTCTGCAACATGTCCAATACTTGCTTCTCCAATTCAGCGCGTGTAGCCTGTAAAGCACAAAATAAAAATTATTTTACATGCTTTTTATTAAAACAAGAAAAATATTAAAGGCGGTTGCAACGAAACTATGATACCCTTCACAAATTTTCATATAAGAACTTTATTATTATCAATCGTTTCTATGCGAGCCGTATGCTATGTAGCTCCTATCAGAACTGAATATTTAAAGATTGTAGCTTAACTTAAAGAACAAACTGTATCAATTTACCCTATTCAGAGTATAACAAATATATTTTACCTCATCAGCAGTGCTAAAGTCTTGTAACTGTTTCGCCAAGGTAAATGTGGCGGTTGAAAGCTCCCAATGCACTAAGTCCCATAGCTCCACACTGCACTTTCGAGAGCCCAGCACTTCTTTGGCTTTTTCATAGTTCAAGAAGGCCTCACTGTAGAACATCTTCTGTTTTCGCACAAAGTCAATGCTGAAAAACAGGCGGAATTAGTAAAATAAATGGAAATTAAAACATTAATATTCATACTTCTCTTCTGGCAGAAGCAAGTGCGCACGAAAACGCATAAAGCGACCCATGTTGCAATATAAAAATGCTTGATTAACATTGTCCTGCACCTCGTTAAACGCTGCAATACCGCGTATCAGACAGTCATACGATTTCATAGCCAATTTCATATATACTGGTTCCTCACACTTCTCCGGAGTTTTGTCTTCCTCAGATTTTTCCGGCGTTTCGTCTTGCTCAGCTTCGTCGGTTTGACTTTTATCTGACGTAGTAATTTCGGTTGAATCACTATCGTCCGGCGATTTATTTGAGTTTTTCTCCATATCTTTTGCATATTCCTCTGAAATATGTAGGCGTAAATTATTTATTTCATAAAAATTAAACATTTGAGTGTAAACCTTGCGCCCAATACATGTATTTTAGACCCAGCTCATTGCGCACGTTGCCCAAACGCCGCAACAACTCACTCTTGGCCTCTTCATCTGTGACGCAATCAATAGCATTTTCATAGCATTTACAGCTGGAAAGCATTAAGTGTTCAAGGTTTGCCAATGGCGTGATTAGTTCAGTGATGTCTAGAAAGCAAATGAAAGTATAGAGTGACGAGTTTATATTTACCATATTGCTAACTACTTACCACTATTCAGGTCTTTCGCTAACTCGACATCGATATTCTGTGCAATTTCTGAATCTTCGTTGAATTGCGCGAGAAAACTGTCAATGTCTTGCCAACTCTTAGCCATTTGGTAGAAACAATCGCCGGCGCGTCCTAGCAGGCAACTCTTTTGCGAAACAATGTCAGACATGTATTTCAACACCACCTGCTGGCAGCGGTAGGCCATATAAATAGCCTTTAGACATCTACCATACTTCAGCTCACCATAATGATATTCTGCATAGGTGGCGTAGGTGAGACAAGCCTTCTCCAGCAACAGCAACTTCAAATGCACATTCCAAGAGCCGAAATGTTGTGTATTGAACTTGGTTGCAATGCGTTTGTCTTCGGCTTGTGGCTGTGCTGGCGCTTGATTGCCGTCAGCCTTCGCATTTTGATTATCTTTCAACTCTTTACCCTTGTTACGCTTCGCTTTTGATTTTTTAGTTTTCTTCGCCTTCTCAGTATGTACGGAAAGGTTGTCGCCTGCAGCTTCGTCAACCAAATTTTTGTTTCCTTCTGCTTCACCATTTAACAGCTGTTTGCTGAGGCTCTCGTAAGGTAGCGGTATGGGTTTGAAGGGTTTTGCCATATTCGGATGCTGTTCCTCATGCAATATGCGTTGCTTTTCTTCATCCTTGGCACGCACTTCACTTTCTTTGATAAATTTCTCCTCACTGGTGTTGAAAAACTTCAAACACGCTATGCCGGCACTAATATGCTCCAATGCAATGCGACAACGTTCCTCTATACCAGCCTGCAATGGGGATGGCGCACGCGGCACACGCTTGCCATTTTTTATTTGTGCGTCCAGATTTAATTCTTTGAGTGTATCGCAAATTTGTTTCATTGCCACATTGTCGCTGTGTTCGACATTTTCACTGAGTTCATTGTGCGTGTCATTCAAATTGAAATCATCATCGGTAACCGAATCACCATCTTCATCCTCTTCGTATACGGATTGCGTATCGGAATCTATATCGGTGTTATCGAATTTGGGCGCTTTGGGATCAATGCCGGCCGGCACGTGTAAATCGGACAGTATATAGTGAGAAGATGTTACGATTTGTGGATATTTCTCCTTGGACAGCAGCTTAATGCAGTTATCTAGCAAAGCTTTTATGTTACCAGCCATCTTCGGTGTTATCTGTGTAGCCGTATTTTTCATATTGCGCGCCACTGTGTACAGAAGCATGGCCACAGGCACAGTGAAGGGATTTTCCTGCTTTTCATCACACCTATTCGCTTCCGTGTCTTTTTGGCAGAGTGTTGTCAGATCATACAGTTTTACCACGTCATCATTGCGTCCTTTAAACAACCAGTAAGTATGTCCAGATTTTGTCGCGTTCGCTTTTAAGAATGACAGTATATTTTGTGCAACATTGCGCACTACTTGTGGTGAAAACTGGGAATTTTCGAGGTAGGGTAGATCTTCTGTTTTGATAATTTCATACTTCTGTACAATACCATCCAAGTGATAGCACATGACTACTTCCGGCACGTTGCACATCAAGTTGTCTAGCCAGTAATCAATACCGGTCAGTACATTGATTGGCTTAGCCATATCGCGTAACCTTAAACTAATACATGGGCGATTAGGCCCACCAAAAATCGGCATGTCAGTACCAATGAGCATTCGTATATCTTCAAATGTCCAGAGCACGTTCCGATTGAAGACATGACTCGATTTGGGATCTGGCACGTTCTCCTCTACTTTGGGTTCAGGTAATACTGGACCGGTAATGGGTAAAACTGGTCGTGTGCGTTGCGCTTCTTGTTCAGGCTCCTCAGCACCCGATTGCTTCAAGCTGTAGTAGAGGAATTTCGATAACAAGTTTTTCGTTTGTAATGCTTCACGTGATTTGTCCTTTAGACAGAAGCTGTGATCTTTTTCGCCATATGCCATAATATGTTCTAATATAAAAGTACGTAGCCATTTCCAATCATCATCGGCCTTACGCAGCAAGTACTTTTGTATGTCGAACTCATCTAGGAGCAATGTATTGCCCACCTTATGCACAATCATGCTGATGGCGCTTTTCGATGTATAGGGCATCTTCAGAAGCCGTTTTATGTTTTCCGCATCTGTCACAACATCCACCTCGCCCACACAGTCGGGAAACATGTGTGCAATGCTGAAGCTGAATAATATATACAAAATGAAAGGTTCTTATTGGATTTGATTTCGGTCAAAATTTTTTTTTTACTTTAGTTTAAAACTTTTTTAAATAATTTATCGAAATCTTTACATATTTTTTTTTAAGTTTTCGACAATATATAAACTAGAAACATAAAAAATCTGAAGAAATTGGGATTGCACCATATTAAAGGTATGTTGTTTTTGCAGCAGCCTACATATTTAGACGAAGGTAAAACTTTCTACCTCCCTTCGAACTCCTTCCATTCCGAAATATGCGATTATAAAAACACTGCCAAACATTTAAATGACTCACCTAGCGAAGCCGGGGGATTGGTAGAGCGCCTGGTGTAGCCCACTGTTGTCCGACGTGGTCAACCAATTAGAAGGTGGCAAATTCAAATTGGTGTTGCATTGTAGACGATTGAAGCTTACTGGCACCTGCACTGCGGAAAACTTTACCACAGCTTTTGATTTCACTTCCACCAGTTCATGCGGTCCGACATTCTGGCACAATTCAATCTGCAAAAGAACAGTTGAAGTTGTAACAGCTGTTACCGATTACTATGTATTTTTTACCTCTTCTCCACTGTCAGTCATATTGTACAATATTTATTTTCATGCCAATGTTAAAATAAAATTAATTTAATGTGTTATAAGTAATTTGGTTAATTTTCAGCTTAGGAACGTTCTATCAGATGTTTATTCTCCTCTAACTTCGATTCGTTTCCAGAAGAATCACATGTTAAAGGAAATCGCTACAATATTTACGAATAGGAGATGGGAGAAATGGATAGCAAGCTACGCCAATGGTGTTTCTTTGTAAAATAATAGGGATTTAAAAACAAGTGGACTTGTTATGTTTACAGATCCAATAACTCAAGAATGACATAAGACAATTTTAATTTAATAGGACACTCATTGCCTCGACATCAGGTGTACTTGAGCAGCAGTTTACAGTTAACTAAAATCATTGAATCATCGTACTCCTGCTTTTCTCACTCAACGTTAATATTTCTAAAAGAAGTACTTCTTGCTGTTTGGAAAAAATATATAGTTTGTGGTGGCGGTTTCTGATTTTACGATCGGTTTGCAACCAAACATGTTGTGCCCCTTGTCTTTCCAGCCAGGAAGTAAATTTTTCACAATAACATTTATTAAAAAATCTGCAATTTACAATAGTTGATTAATAAAATCCGCTGATTTAAAAAACTAAGCGAACACAGCAGTTAACAGTTAATTTATCGATAACTCGAAAGGCATTAATCATTATGCCAACAATATCTTTAAATAATCGACTGAACTTTGATTTCTCTTTTTGCTTCGAATAAACTTCGAAATTTTCATAGCAAGTGATTTGTGCATAGCGCATTTAACAAAACTGACTGGTGGAATTCACACAATTCACAAATTGCTGTTGACAGTGAATATAACTTGACCAACATTTGCATTCCGTACACCATAAGATCGGCATAATGGATGTAAGTTGAGGTGTACAAAATACATAAATTAAAACAACTAGTTTCTACATTGATAATACTGATAGTGCAATTATAATTATTTTTACAAAAAAAAACTAGATTGAAATATTGTCAACAACTGGCACAAAAACTTTTGGAAGATGTCAAGTTCCGGCCAATACTACCGTTGGGGATCTGCGCTATATCATTCATAAAAAATATCGTAGCACACCGGCACCGGAGCGGCAGTCCTTACGATTGGAGCCGCGTGGCAAAGCTCTGAAGGAAACTGACACATTAGAAGCGGCTAACGTGGGAAAGTCTAGCAAGATTTACATTAAAGATCTCGGTCCGCAAATTGGATGGAAGACTGTATTTTTAGCTGAGTACGCTGGTCCGCTTTTCGTATATCTTATCTTTTATGGACGTCCTAGTTTTATCTACGGTGAAGCAGCAGATACACCAATTTCTTTAACAGCACAGTAAGTTTGTCAATCTTGAACTTTCCCCTGGCGCGCTGTAGTGGCTATCATTAGCGCAGCACAACACATAAACGTGAAAAGCAAACATAGCAACAATATAGACAACATCAAAAGCGGCGACCCAGTTTAACCTTTTAAATTTTTTATGTTTTGCTGTGTTATATCTTCGTCGCGGTCGAACCGCCGTCGCTATGTGTTTCACAAGCGCTCATCAATTTTTGCATTCATTATAAATCGCTTTATACATTCGCAAACTTTAAGAAATTGCAAAATTATACAATTTTATTTCCTTTTACAGTATCGCTGCTGGCTGCTACATTGTACATTATGTTAAGCGAATTTTGGAGACTATTTTTGTACATCGTTTCTCGCATGCTACTATGCCCATTCGTAATCTGTTCAAAAATTGCAGCTACTACTGGGGATTCACCGCATACGTTTCCTACCACGTTAATCACCCATTGTTTACCAGTCCTTGTGCTCTTCAAGTCTGGGGTTCTCTAGCAGCATTCGCGGTATATTCATTTCACTAATAAAATATGGAGATAAATTAATAAAAGTTATATTTCTCCTTTAGATATGCGAAATAGGCAATTTCTCAGTACATATTGCTCTACGTAACTTGCGTCCGCCTGGCACAAAGGTGCGCCGAATTCCGGTACCTGATGGCAATCTCTTCACAAAATTATTCAAGTAAGTTTATTCAACCCAAATTAACTTTAATTTTACTAATAGTGTTCAACTTTCAGTTTGGTTTCCTGTCCGAACTACACATATGAGATTGGTTCTTGGGTAGCATTCTCTCTGATGACTCAATGTCTACCAGCTATGCTTTTTGCTTTTGCTGGAGCCTACCAAATGACTGTATGGGCCTTGGGCAAGCACCGCAACTACAAAAAGGAGTTCAAAGACTATCCCAGAGGTCGTCGTGCCATCTTTCCATTTGTGCTTTAAATTTCTAGCAGTAAAAGATTTGTGCAAATTTGAAAATTATGTTAAGACAACATAAAACATTTCCATTGCAATATACTCATTGCATTAAAGTTTATATATAACATTTGAACAAACTAATATTTAATTGTCATAGGTGTTAGATTTATTCTTCTCCCGGTGTAGACGCTGTATTCATACAAACAAATAAGTATGTCATACATGACCTAATCAATTGTTAATAAATAATAAAATATAGTGGTTTTGTGAAAAAAGTTGTTTGATTGTTTAAACGTCACCGCTTGACAATTGAAACTTGGTTACGAATCGCGATTTGTAATACAAATCTGTGCTATAAATAAAATGTTTCCCAAAAAATATTGGATTGAATGTTGATAGCAACTTTAAGTTTTGCTTCTGTACACATGTGGTTTTGGATACATATTTGTGACTTAAAATATAGTATTTTGTTATTCAATGTAGCTTGTTTTAATCAATATTATCAATATGCATCATTTTTAATTATGTTGCACCACTGTGCATTGCTGTCAAATTATCAAAACATATGTTATGTTTGTTAGGGGATGGCACGGTACCACAAAGTTATCGATAAATAAGTAAGCAAATTTCTTATTTGCTAATATAACCATCCACAGTTACCAGTTTTATAAATTCTTCCTGGGAAGTGGAAACGCAACACAAATTATTAACATGTTTTTACGTTTTATTGAATCAGCAATTTTATTATACAATTCGATTGATATTCATTCTTCCAAAAATTATCGATGTAATACAATTCGATACAACAAAAAACATCTGACCATACAGTGCTTGCATGCTTTACAGCAACAATTCTACACAACAAATAAAAAACTAAAATTCGAAGCTTTTCAGATTTGTTATGAAAAGGAGCGCAGTAGAAATGGAGCGTCTGACATATGAATCTGCCGTGAAAAAGGGTAATTACTTGTTGCACCATATATAGTTAATAATTCGCTAAATATGTTATAATTTCACAGCGCAGTTGGTTGAACGGAATCCTCATCCTAATGGCGTGAATATATTGGATCCATTGCGCGTGTCCATGCATAATGAGGAAGACATCATTTCATTGGCAACACAAATACAAAATGCGGATAAGCAGTTGAAAGTCGGAACATGCCAGAAACTTTGTGTGATACTAGATCAGGTGAGATCGGCACATTTGGTTATAGTGAAACATTTATTATACTTTCATATGCTCTAGATTAAAATGCTGCAAGCGCAAGCCATGCAAATACTAAAGGAGTCTGACGAGAGTCAATTATTGCACAATGCCGCTTGTAACTTCACAAAGAAACCCGGCCACGTTTATCATCTTTATCAACGCCAATCCGGTCAAAGTTATTTCAGTATGCTCTCCCCGGAAGTAAGTTTGCATCCTCTATAGATGTACATGTATGTATAAGACGATTAATTTGCTAATTTCTAAATTTTGTCCGCAGGAATGGAGCGGTAGTGTAGATCAGAAATATCTTGGGAGCTACAGATTAGAATTTGATTTATCATGGACGCCGTTGGATAAAATGAAGGAACGGGATGAGAAGATGAAGTGGGCTGAGAAATGCTACGCAACAACCTCCTTAGCGGCAGGTCCAATACCAATGGCCATTGATTTTGGTAATGATAAATAAATAAGTAAATGTACGCTAGCAAAATTTGGTGTATAATAAAAATTGTAACTCTAAGCTTCAAAAAAAAAAAGAAATTGTTGTGAAACGTGCTATCATCACATAATTTTCTTAAAGAAAGGTTTATCTCTATTGTTCAATTAAAACTAAAGCTTTATTAAATGCTTATCTCTAAAACTATTTATACACACATACATACGTATAAATCTATAAAGCATATGAATGTAATTGCCAGTTCATTACAAAATTACTATTCCATCTTCTTGCGCTTAGACAAAGTGGGTCGATCAAACACTTGCTTCATACCACCAGCTTTCTCATTGTGGAATTTAATGTTATTTGAAGTCTCAGCATACCACGGCGAATCGAATTTCGTTGTATCTTGATCCACTAAATGTGTATATTTGGTACGACCGCAACGACCGAAATTCTTTACTTGCATCACCTTAGGCAGGATAGTCTTGTCGAAGTGATCTTCCAGTGTGGCTTGAGCAAAGTCACGCTTCAGCACGTCATTTTCTTCGTCCAAGTAGAAAGCACCACGATGATAGTACTTTTGTAAAAATTTATATTTTCCTTTGGCAGCTTTGTTCGTGATAACCTTGGGGTTGTTACGCAGTTCCTGGCGACGTTCTTCTTCAGTCAAGTTACGCATACGATCAATTTCGAGTTTCTCACGTTCAGCACTGCGAATGATAAAAGGAATTCATTAATAAAAATATCAAAACGGAGCAGATATTATTGTCACATACTTTTCACGTTCCTCGCGATCACGTTTTACACGTTTCAACTCGCGCAATTTCCACGCTTCGTACTCAACTTCATCGTTTTCATCATCCGTGCACACATCATCGATGCTGGCTTCTGCCGTATCGGGCTGTTAAAGAAAGATTTGATAATGTTGATTTTGGTTAATTAAAAAAAAAAAACATTTAATGTACCTTAGCTTTTTCCAAGTCCTTCTTGACGCTTTCCTCTACCAAGCGCAAGGTAGCCCGTCTACGTTCCTTTGCTGAGCGTTTAGCCTCGGCCTCTAGCTGCTTTTGCTTTTGTGCTTCACGCTCCTTCTCTTGTATAGTTGCGCGTTCACGCTTGCGCACAAAAAGCGGTTTCAATCGAGGTTCGTTATCTTCCTCACTCTCGGTCTCTTCTTCATATTCAGAACTTTCGGTCTCGGAAGATTCAGATTTATTTTCCTCTTCTTTTTGCAAAATCTACAATTATAAATTTAATTTTATATTGCGAGCTAAGCATATACATATATGTAAGCAGCTACTAATTTACTTACCTCTTCCTCCTTCTGCTGTTGCAACATGCGATGTCGCAATCTTAGACGACGTTGTTCTAATTCATCCTCACTTACATCTGAGTCCGTGTCCGACTCAGAGGCGAGTGTGATTTTATTTGTCACTGGGCCTTCGGGTTTTTCTGGCTCACTCTCTTCGGATTCCGATTCCACTATCTCTGGTTCGTGTATGTGTCTATGCCTTTCACGTCGCTCACGTTCAAGTTCTTCTTGATCTTCTGGACGCGTTCTCAAACGTCGTAAACGTGGATCATCGACTTCTCCTTCATCACCCGAATGAACCTCAGCATGTTCACGTTGAGAGCGCCGTTCAAGTTGTGCTTGTGCAGCACGTTTGCGATGATCTATGAAATCTTCTAAATCGGATTCATCAGAGCTACTGCCTACTAGAGCGTAATCTGGCCGCTTGCCGGAAACATAGCGCTGCACCTTCACTTTTTGCATAGATATTTCACCTGAGAAATTGGGAGTATTATATACATAGTTGATGAGTGATAAACATAAATCCTATTGAACTTACCTTTTTCATTGCGAACAGGCACGGCACCTGCGGTACTCTGAATAGCAGCAGCTAACGTTGCGGAGCTCATTTTGATTAATTTGTTTTCCGATTATTTCTTTGATAACAGAAGTTACACTTGAAAATCCTTTTTCTTATACAAAAAAATATTTAAATAACACTCAATCCAAACCACTTTTTAATAGCTTTAAGTCCTTTTTCTGTATGTTAACAACCTTTGAATAAACAAAACACTATTTTTGACCAACTTTAAATACCTTTTTTTTATCAATTTTTCATTTATTTGATCAAATTTTGTCCTGAAGAAACAAATGTATGAAAAGCTGTTTTGTTGGTAAACATATGTTTGTAAAGAGTAATAGCTCACGCTTTTGTAATAGATCACAGGGTTGCATTTTTAGCATAGGGTCGCATTTGGGATTGTAATTTAAATTTAGCATAATTATTCTCTATTTTATTTTATTATTTATTTAACTTAAGTAATAATTATGCCCGTATTTCGAAATTTTCGCGAATCTACTAATGGTTGAACAATTTTCTTCAAGCTTACTTGTTGTAATATTATTATACACACACGTTGTTGTTTTTCTTATTGTTGTCGTAGCGCTAGAAATCATTTTTTAAGTCATTTGGAAGAATACTGCCGAGTTGGCTGCCTTTAGCTGGATAAAAATCTGGGTCCATTCCGGTTACGTAAAACCGATCGTCGTAGGAACGGGTTGCGGACTCGTCGTCTCTGTGAGACTGTCTTTCATAGTCTTAATCGAAATAAGTTATTCCAATTCCGATGGTTATATGTATTATAGCTATAAAGGAGCGAAGCGAACTTCCCTTCTAGTAGTTTCTCCTCGGGTGGTTTCGTAGTAACCATTCAGGTAGACATTTTCTTGAAGACGCACAAACTCTTAAGTTTATTAAGCGAACGTTGTTTCAACGCGCATACAACATCCGAGATCTTGCAGTCCAGATTTCGCACCCCACTACATTTAAATAGACACTTTTTATAGAGCTGTGTTCTTTCCCCAGTCTTGTTTAATTTATGGTAATCATGAATGCATCCATTTCATATGAAGAGCTCGAGTCACTTGCCGGCAGCACCTGCGGAAAACAGAAATCATCGTTGTTAGCAACATAGAGGACATTCGTTCGACTGATCATTAACTACGTAGCACCAATATGGTCACCTAGATGTAGTGAAACGCAGTCGAATAACCTTCAGACGTGTCAGAACACGATCACAGAATGTCTCCTGACGACTCCGTTTAGGAAACACAATGCACTCCTGCTGTTCTATGCATGCACAATGAATGCCACTCATCCAGCACCTCTCTTTATGGTCCGACTCCGCTAAAAAAGCTCGTTTCCTAGGCTCTCCGTTACATAAGTGACAACCAATCTAAACCTTGTTACTCAAATAGGGATTAGATAATCATTTCAAAAATACTTACAGCTCGAGTTCTAGGAGGTTAGACGCCCACTTGTGTCGACCATAAACCGATATATCTAGCACATGTTCCGAATCCAATCGAGCTTTCCCGTCTACTTGAACCGAACGGCTCCGGATCTTTGTCCGGTCAGGTTTACTAGCATTTCTCAAAACCTTGTTAAGGAATGTTATTAGCAGTTACTACAAAAACAAATTATTTTAGAAGGATTTAGAAATGTTAAAGGAGGCTTCTTTTTTCGTGGTCGTTCTTTAGAAAACATATAACGGGGGTTTCAATAAGAGCGTTACAAAAACAGTTTCGAATATCAATGGATTTTTTTATTTCTGCGAAAGTACATTCGACGTTATTTTGTATATCTTTTGCACGCTTGCAGAAGTCCAGAGGCTGAACCCAATTTTCAACGGTTTGCAAGCATAAATCGGCCGATACTACTGCAATTCCATGTTCGATATTCGTAAAAAGTTCATCAATCATATGACCAATCTGGCGTTAAATTGCACGACTGAGGCGGCCAATTGACTGGGCCATTTCGTGAGATAACTTGTTCGCCAAACTTGGTTTTCAATAAATCGATTGTGACATTCGCTGTGTGGCTTGTGGCACCGTCCTGTTGGAACCACATATTGTCCAAGTCCACATCGTCCAATTCGGGTGAAAAATAATCGGTTATCATTGAGCGCTAACTATTCCCATTCACAGTAACGTGCCGGTCTTGATCATCACGGAATAAGCACGGACGAAGCCATTCGTCAGAAATGAGCCTCATCGCTGAAGATGATTTGTCGATGAAAATCCGGATCATTTTAAGTTCTTGCTCAGCCCAATTCACCAGCATACGACCGTTATGGTGGTCAATCGGCCTCAGTTCTTTCGTCAATTTGATCTTGTAAGGATGTAGGCCAAGATCTTTTCGCAAAATTCGCCACAACGACGTCACAGAGATGTCCAACGCTTGAGAGACTGATCCTCAATTGCAATATTCTCAATACTACGGGTTCTTCTTTATCTCAGTAGCACGGGAACATTTCGCACTTAACCTGCAGATTAAGTTTTTCCACAAGACGCACAATTGTTGATCTGACAGGACGATTACAACGACCATAAATTGGACGTAGCGCTCTTAAAGTTGAGATCATTTACTCCGGATTTCGGTAGTAAATTTTAATAATTTCGACTCGTTGTTGGATCGTAGAACTTTCCATGATGTAACGACAAACCTTACTAAAGAGAAATGTCAAAAGAGCGGGAAAAAATATGGCGTCGTTTGCTGTCCCTATTGGTCTATTTTTGTTGCGTTCCTGTTGAAAAATCCGTTAGATTTCGAGAGGACTATACATATTCATGTTTACCTAAATTTCGAAGTGATTAACTCTAACGTCTTGTAATATTGCAGCTGAGGCAATAATTAAAATTGACAAAGCATTGACCACACGCAACGTAGCAAAGAGGCTGGGACACGAGTAAGAATACCGAGACAATGAGGTTTTACCCGGTCATAACCGCCCATAACGACTTTTGTATGCTGATTAATGTAGAAGATGAATGACGGTTAAAGCTTATAAATATATACTATATACGTATTCTATAGAGTTATATATACTTATGTATATACATAAGCATATTTATCTACAGTTGCTGATCCATAAGAGACTAAAAAATATGCTCCATTAAGATATAGTTAAAATTATGAAAAAATATATACATACGTACATACATTTATACATTTCGTAATTATGCGCTATAATATCCTTCAAAGAGGCCTAGCAAAATATTTATTAATTAATAAACAACAACAGCGAACTATAAGTTCATTAATATAATGAAAGTAAGAAAGCGGCTGACAATGCGAAAGGCATAAAAGGCGATTGTGGGCAGCGTGCGAATGCTCCGTCTTCACTTGTTTGTTTATTGCATATTTTTTTGCTAACATTTTCCATTAATTTATTGCCAATTAATTGATGAGACATGTGTTATTTTCACCGAGCCAAAACACAAGCCTGCATTTGTGTTTCCTTTTTGGGCTGAGTAAGTGCCGAGAATTGCTAAATTTACTATATTTCATTCATGAAATCGATCGGTTCAGTTGCTGCAGATAGCGATCCATTTCTGTATGTCAGTCTTAAACTTTAATCTTTGCTTTCTTTCACATAAATTTTTCCCTTATTTACACTCATCTTTGTAATTTAGTAATTAAGCTGTTGGCAATATGTAACGGCTTATCTTAATCGAATATGTAACTACCATACGTACATCTAGATGTAATTAACTGTAGACAATTAATTTATATTACACTTTCTTTATTGGGAAATTTGCGCAAGGAATGTGTTTGGAGATCGGCGAGAAATTGCGCTGCAGAATAATTTTTGATATTTAAAGCATACATACATATTCACAAATTTATACATACATATCTGATCAAATTTGATCCGGACTAAGAATGAAAAATTGAGCGCCATTCGCTAGGTTTTTGGAGAGTTTCTACGTCATCTTGAAAAGCTCACGTCTCATCTTCAGCAATCATAGGTTTGATGAACATACGATCGACATCCATGCGTCTCTCTTGGAACCTTTAATCAACGTTGTTTTGTAAAATATTATTGGTATAAGAGCATTGACACGTTTCATAACCAAAACATTAACCCAAATGTGTTGAGTCTCTGATGTTACCACTACGATTTTCAAGTACAATTCCCTTGACTTTTCTGTGTTATCGTCAGAGGTGGATGAAAGACTCTCATGAGGCAAGTTTTCGGTGTTTTCACGATCTTTACTGAATGCTTTGTGCTACGAGAAAACATGTGTTCCTGATAAAGTAGACTTTAAAAAAACACATATGTAACACTTTCAACGTGATTTCATTGGTAAAAAAAAAGTTTAAGCAAACCTGTTGTTCAACCTTTTTTTCGTGGTCAAAATCGCCGGACTAACTTTTCGTTTCGCAAACAAATCGCTGCCAAACACACAACGATTGTCCATATGGAGAACAAACTTCATACGAACATGGAGGTTGAAAAATAGAGAAAAGTACCAGTCTGGGTCAAATTTGATCAGATGTTATATATTTGTTTAATTCTCATTTCTACCTTTCTTTTCGTAGTCCTATAGAATTAACCTTCGATTTGGTTCCAATATTGCCTTCGCTTCCAGAGAAGAGTGAAAAAGTGGAAAGGTGGACAGGGACGTTGTCGATTTGGCGTCATTGGCAGCAACTCGGTCTGACGTATGGAACGACTTGGAGCATTTTACGTCGAAACCTTAAATTTAAAGCATTTAAATTACAGCTTGTGCTCTTGCACTTAAGCTTCTCGACCTTTCAAAGTGACTTCACTTTGCTCTATGGGCTCTTGAAAAGTTCCAAAAAGATCCTACGTTTTCGAGCCGAATTTTGTTCAGCGATGAGGTCCATTTTTGGTTCAATGGGTATGTAAACAAACAAAATTGTCGTATTTGGGACGAAGAGCAACCTGCGGAGATTCAAGAGATGTCATTTCATTTAGAAAAAACAATGATTTCGTGTGGTTTCTGGGCCGGTGGAATCGTCGGTTTATATTTCTTCAAAAATGATGTTAGTGAAAACGTAACCGTCAATGGCGACCGTTATCGCGCCGTTCCCACGACAGTCGGGTCTACGTAACCGGAACGGACCCGGATTTTTATCCGGCCAAGGACTGTCAATTCGGCAGAATTCTGCCGCTACAACAACAACAACCGTTATCGCGCCATCCGATAACCGACTATTTGATGCCTGAAATTGAAGCTCGTGATCCTGGCGACATTTGGTTTCAACAAGATGGCGCCATTTTCCACACATCGAATCAATCAACTGCGGTGGGCAGATAATTTCACACTTTGGGACGATCGATTGGCCACCAAGATCGTGTGATATCACACCGTTAGACTTTTTCCTGTGAAGATATGTAAGGTCTAAAGTCTATGCGGACAATTTCGCTTCAATTCAGGCCTTTGAGTAAAACAGCACGCGTGTCATTTGCCAGTTACCAGTCGAAATCCTCGAACAAGCCATCGAAAATTGTACTCAACAGTACGACCATCGGAGACGTAGCCACATGCCAACATTTAAAACAGATATTCTTCAAAAAAGAAATGCCAAAGAATGTTTTTCGAATGCTAATAAACATTCACCATTAAATTTGAAGCTTCTGTGTTTTTTCTTTAAGAAAGTTGGGAACCTCGAAATGGATGCATTTATCTTTCTCTCATTTTCACTCTTTCGCCTCTGCTATGTATACATATCAGGGCAGCGATAGGCTTTTTAACCAAACAAGTGCACTGATATTTCCTTTATGGAGTATCTTTGAATGATTTGAAGGAAGGTGGTGTCTCTTGAAACAAGATATATACATATGTAATATAAATGAACTACATTCGATCACAAAATTCAGTAAACTTCGAATATACATAGATTTGGGTAATTCTTTATAAATACATATGAATATAACGGGTGATTTTTTTGAGGTTAGGATTTTCATGCAGTAGTATTTGACAGATCACGTGGGATGTCAGACATGGTGTCAAAGAGAAAGATGCTCAGTATGCTTTGACATTTCATCATGAATAGACTTACTAACGAGCAACGCTTGCAAATCATTGAATTTTATTACCAAAATCAGTGTTCGGTTCGAAATGTGTTTCGCGTCCGTGTCCGATGAGCGATGAGGCTCATTTCTGGTTGAATGGCTACGTAAATAAGCAAAATTGCCGCATTTGGGGTGAAGAGCAACCAGAAGCCGTTCAAGAACTGCCCATGCATCCCGAAAAATGCACTGTTTGGTGTGGTTTGTACGCTGGTGGAATCATTGGACCGTATTTTTTCAAAGATGCTGTTGGACGCAACGTTACGGTGAATGGCGATCGCTATCGTTCGATGCTAACAAACTTTTTGTTGCCAAAAATGGAAGAACTGAACTTGGTTGACATGTGGTTTCAACAAGATGGCGCTACATGCCACACAGCTCGCGATTCTATGGCCATTTTGAGGGAAAACTTCGGACAACAATTCATCTCAAGAAATGGACCCGTAAGTTGGCCACCAAGATCATGCGATTTAACGCCTTTAGACTATTTTTTGTGGGGCTACGTCAAGTCTAAAGTCTACAGAAATAAGCCAGCAACTATTCCAGCTTTGGAAGACAACATTTCCGAAGAAATTCGGGCTATTCCGGCCGAAATGCTCGAAAAAGTTGCCCAAAATTGGACTTTCCGAATGGACCACCTAAGACGCAGCCGCGGTCAACATTTAAATGAAATTATCTTCAAAAAGTAAATGTCATGAACCAATCTAACGTTTCAAATAAAGAACCGATGAGATTTTGCAAATTTTATGCGTTTTTTTTTTAAAAAAAGTTATCAAGCTCTTAAAAAATCACCCGTTATTATTTTGAAATGCCTAGAATTTATAACAACATAACATAATAACATCAAACGCCATTGAGAGCCCCTGTCTATCTTTACCACCTCATGTAAGTATATGTGTCTGTATTTAAAGTTCCCTATTTTTGAAAGAAACATTAATAAAGTCTCTTCTAATACCAGTTTTATATATTTTTTTTATTAAAATAGATATGTATGTATGTGTGTATGCCTTTTTACAACTCTATTATATTATTTAATTAATATTGTATATTATACAATTAAATCTTCATTACATCATTTCTATAAAAACCTCGAAAATTTCCGTATTCTTAACTCAGCAACAGCAGCTAAAAATTCAAATAATGAGCTTCTACGTGTATTATGCGTGTTAGACCTCATTATGCCATAAGTAGGCAAAAATTTAATTATACTCGAAATGCGCAAAAAATATTTATCGATGTAAATGTGATCAACCAAAAAGCACCGAAATCAAAATTTCCGTCTTACATAAAAAAATTCTTGAATTACACTAAACATTCCCATTCACGTTCTCTTGTCGTCTGAGGTTTCACGTGATGTCTAAAATGTGCGTGATCTCCTAACGATTATTCGATTTGTGAAATAGTGAAACCGGTGTGGCAAGAAGAATGAAAAAATCGCTAATTATTCATCATCGAAAGTAGAAATGATCATTTACATAAATACGAAGAGATCAGCAAACGGTGTGAACTCGTTCATTGAGACGTCACTGTACCTGAGCTCAGAACACTAACGCGACAATTGGCCGGCAGCAGGTAAGTCGAATGACCAGATGAAAACAAAATCGATTAGTGACGTCGTTAATCTAGTCACGCTGATTAGAGTTAAAGTGATTTACATATAGTATATATGTACATATATATGTTTATATATGTGAGTATTTATATACGAGAGATTTAATTGTAAATCCATGTAACAGCTTGCTGCTTTGAACCGCTTAGAAGCGGTTAGAAACCAGTGAGCACAACGCCAGCTTATAATGTAATGTAACTGCATGTTTGTTTACATCAGAGTGTAATTTAAATACGTACATCCACATAATTGAGTAACTTTACCTTTGATTAATTAAAAATTCAAAATCTTTAGCGACCTTGAAGGAACTATCTCAAAGAAGCTGTGGTGTGGTGAATTCCCTCTTCAAAAATTTGAACACTTAAATATATGTATATTTGTAATATGTAAATTTGAATTTTCCACCTACATATACCATCAATCTTTAATTTTGGCCGTGTAATAGAAAGTCTTTATTCTCTTTGGGGTTTCCCCAGTTGTTTGATTGCATCATGAATTCTTTAGTTTTTATACTGATATCATTACTATTTCTCTACTTAATTCCGCTTACAAGAGGTTAGTTAGCTCAGGTTACGTACTAAGGTTACATGATTTCTTTTAAATCATTTTATCCCCGAAAGAAGGGGCTTCAGAGTAGAATAGCTAAAAAAATGTATTATATTCAAAGGTTACATGGCTTTCCTTTGGTAAAAAAAACAGAGTTTTTTCAACAATTTTTTTTCATATAAAAAATTAAATATTTTATTAGAATTTTTTACTGTTACCAACATACACTACAAACACACAAGAAAGAAATTCTGAAAATTTTGGAAACAAAATTATAAACTCGGCCATGCGATGCTATTTCCGGTGACCCCTCAGAAAAAAGATGTGCCCGCGTTGGCAGGATAAACTCCTTACAGGATCATCTAAAGTGAATAAGATACGTGTTTTAGTTAAAGCTTCAACTTAGAACTTGGACGAAGGAAAAAAACTGAAAATTGTATTTTTGGCTAATATTTTTACAAAAAAAAAAAACAAAATTTCAGTGAAAATTTTGCGACATTTCTTTAAAATAGTTGTAATTGAAGAAAAAATCCTTCGTGCAAGTCTTTATTAATTGTATCTAAAAGGCCTGCGTAAAATTTCATGAAGATCGGTTATCGAGAAATCTTGCCAACCGATTTTAAATACATGGTTTCGACGGCGGAGTTAAAGATGGCGCACTTAGCCTAGCTAGACTCGAGCACACAAGTTCTCAAGTCTGTATCTCCGAAACTATTACTCGGACCAACTTGAAAATTTATCGTTTCATCGAGGAACAATATTCTAGAGGAGTTGTAGAATTAAACAAGACAATAAAAAAAAACATTTTTTTTTGAAACCCGTAACCCCTTAAAAGCCCCTTAAGCTACTAAAGTTCGATAACTCTAAATGCATTTCCTCTCTTTCTCTCTATCAACTGATGTACCATAACAAACATTTTTACCATTTATAGACACTTCATATATTATACCAGAAACAAACCGAAGAGTCATGTACAAGGAGAGAAATATTGAAAACTAACTGTAATTATAAACAATATGTTACCATATATGTACAACGTAAAAAGACAAATTTTGTCTTCCTAACTAACAAACATACAAAAGTTAATTTACGAGGGTTTATATTTCGGGATTAGAGAATAAAAACCAATATTAATAATAGGAAACCGTTTATTTCAAATATTCTTCATTATGATCTATGCACTTTTGCATTCATTTGAACGAACTGTCGAAGCACGTTTGCCACTCTGATTGGGTTATCTAAAAATTTTTACGTACGAAGATAAAAAGAAGTCATTCGGTGCCAAGCCATAAATAATTTCCGGAACAACAACTTATTTTGGACGACATTCACTAAATATGCTGTGGAGTAAGGTACGTCCTTTACTGAATTCACTATACCATCGATAAAAATTGGTCCTTCATGGAGCTTCATCGCCAACAAGTTCATCGATGTCTCTTTGCTGACTTTGACAACGTCGAAATTCGTAAAAAATAATTGCGAAAATACATTTGGGATTTTTTTCCAATTTTTGGCCGAGATGAATATTTTAAGTTTCTGTAAACAACACAAATAGTGCCGATAGCAAATGTGTCATATTGTTCAGCATTATCCGGGTTTCTATATCATTAGTGGTTGGATAAATTTAGAACAAGTCAATGCGTTTGTTGGCCGTAGAATAAGATTGGTGAAAATAGTTGATAGTTAAAAGCTATCAAAGGAGAATGTTGGATTAATCTTTCAAGAAAAAAATGTTGGTTATCCTTAACATTCGTGCAAAGTGGTTGTCGAGAGATTAATTTATCGCGTAACACAGTAAAGAAACCCATGCAAAATTACATGAATAGGAATCGAATTACATCTGCATCAAATGCATTCTCAGGTACTGGCACTTAGCGGCTTTGTCCCGTTTTGAAATCTCAAGATAATAGTTGTTGCATAAAAATTAACTGAGCCATGTTTTTAAGTAAAAGACTAGTGGTACTATAAACTTTCTACCGAAATCTGGTATATTACTATTTTACTAAACAAATCGTTTTTCTCATTGTATGAAAATTTACAAAGGTATTTGTAAACATTTTCATTAATTCTTAATTGTCACAGCGCCATTCAGGGTTTTCTTGTAAGTGCGTACACACGCCAAGAATTTGTAAGCTCGTGCTAATTGACTTAGCGCCCTTTAACTTGGATCTTAGTTCTGTTTAAATTTAGTTTTAAGGTATCATAATTTTTTACGTTTAACATTATGTTATTAACTTAAAATGAATATTCCTTATTTATTCACTCTTCGATGACTCTGCTTGTCTTACAATTGTTTGCTTGTAAATAAAATTTTAAAAGATTTGTGAAACAGATGCAAATGTGTTTTATTAAAAGTTGTTAATAGATTTAATTTTCATGAATTTAAAGGTGTCACGGTGTACCAAATAAAGTCTATAAATTCTACAAAATACGCGTTACGTGCTTTTTACATATAAGTACAGGGTAGGTCATTTAAAGTTGACCCATTTGCCCATTTGCCAAAATTAAGGCGTCGCGGATAATCAGCTGGGTTTAGTTTTTGTGCCATTTGAATTTTATATGGAAACATCTTCAAATCTTTATGAATTATGCGTCGGAGAGTGGTGCGAGAGATGTCTAATTCCTGAGAGCGGCGATAACTCGATGTCGATGGAGTCTCCTCAATACTGGCTCGTACAGCTTCGATATTTTCATCAGAACGTCTTGTGCGTGGTCTGGATGACTGGCATTACTGAGATTACCGGTGTTCACAAATTTTGCGTATAAAGACTTAATTGTGTTCTTAACTGGAGCACTTTTCACTTTATTTTTTTTGCGAAACGCACGTTGAGTTAACACAATTGAAAAGTTATTTTGAATATAAAGCTGAACAATTTCAGCGCGTTCTTTTGGAGTGTACTGTTCCATGGTATAAATTGTCTTCGAATGACGCTTCTAACGCGGTATGACATTAGCCGATTTGTCAGCGCTGTTAAAAGTTACAGCGTTGCCAGATGGGTCAACTTTAAATGGCCTACCCTGTAAATAAAAATAAAATCATTTCCTTAAGGAATGAGTCAAACTATATTGGATTTATAAATAAAAATGTATATAGGAATGAATGTTATATATCAGTGACTTTTTATATATCGATGAACCGTCTTGAGTACAACCCAAATCAGCAACGCAAATTTTAGTCTGATAAAAATCTTGTTTACTTCATCCATTCAGACGAAATGTCCTAGCCAGCTTCGCCGCTGTCTCCTAATTCGCTGTAATACGAGTACATGCATTAATTTGCTTCCGCAGAACCTTTCTCTCGAAAACTCGTAACGCCGACTTATCATAGTTTTCATAGTCCATGCCTCTGCACCATATGGTAGGACGGGGATGATGGGTGACTTGTAGAATTTGGACTTTAGAGGAGAACTTTACTTTAAAATTGTCTACTAAGTTCGAAGTAGCACCTGTTGGCAAGAGTTATTCTAAGTTGGATTTCGAGGCTGGCGTTGTTGTTGAGGGCTGATAAAAATAGCTCGATCAAGAAGGCATCGCTGATTCGCAACTTCCAGCCAAATACTAAGCCGTTGGAAAATTTTGTAGTGCTTTAGAGGTTTTATATCCGAACAAGTACACTCCCAACTTCTCTCCAACGATATGTGTGTAGAAGGGAATCGCTGGAGAAGAGGCGTAGTGATCCTTTTCACGGATGTGTTGAAGCTAGGGGGGAAGGTTGAAGGGAGAGTCTTCTGTGCGGAACTCTCTGTAAATATTAGCTTTAGGGTACCTAACCACAGTAGTGAAGTTGCTGCTATTAAAGTGGCGGTAAACGTATTGGTCCAAAGTGCAGCCTCATGGACGTGAGCTGTGCGTTCAAAGCTAGTGAAAGAGTGTCTGTTTTTACTAGAAATTGCATAAAACTACTTCATCATCTTACTTGTTTGGGTGCCTGGTCACAGCAAAATCGCTGGCAACTACAGGGCCAACTAGCTAGCCGCAGGTGGCACCCATGCCCTGCTCATATTGTAAGGGGATCGAGTTGGATCTTCATTGGCATCTTGCTTTCTAGCACTGAACTAATGGACATCGCGTGCGCCTAGTAGGCCTTGGTCGACGATACGCTCCTGTGTGAAGGCAAGATCATATTGGCCTTGAGTAGAATTTAGGAGATCTTCTTGTTGCAATCGTTGGCGTTGTTGTTGTTGTAACGGGTACCTAATCCTGTTAGGATGGTAAGGATTATATAAGTTGTTGTTTTTTTTTTTTTTGCATTTTCCAACGGCAGGCCCAGGAAGTGGAAGGTTCGACGGGGTAGGACCAAAGGGTGTCAGATGAGTAGGGTTAGCAGGGTATGCAAAGAGGTGGCCAGTGTCATGGTTGGCGTTCTTACTGGATTGGCAAATGTTGCCCAAGAGTCATTCATGTGGTGAAGGTAAAAATCTTGACGGACGTAAATTATCAAATTTCTATAGAGGAAAGTGAAGTGGAAACATTCAGGCACTTTTTTTTATTTTGTTCAGTCTTTGCAAGACAAAGGTTGAAACACCCTGACAGCCTCATCTTGGACGAAGTAGAAGAGAGAGCAGAAATTGACATTGGCCGTCTCAACAAATTTGTGATAGGCTCAAAGCGCTTTGTCGATTTGTATTTTGATGTAGGAGTTTTTTAGGTAACACAACGTTCCGGCGTTCAGCTGTCCAAGTAAGATGCTTGTTATGATCGACCTCATAACCTTACCTAATCTTAAAAGCTTGAAATTGAAGTTTATAAAGAGATTATGATTCTATACTTTGTCAGGAGAGGCGAGGTACACACTGATCTAAATACCTTCTTACCTAACTAAGTAGTACTCGTAATTATTAAATTTTTTTTAAAAACTCTTATTTTAATTACTTGACCATTAATTCTCGTTGCCGACTTAAAAATACATAAGTTCACGAGCATTGTACTCTTTATGTGAGTATCTTTTTTTATTGAAAAGAAATTATGTTTTTGTATCCATGCAGCATTCTCTAACGCCGATTAGTTTGTCCACACGCAATTCTATGCTGCGAAAGTCATATGCGCGCCTCGGCTCATGTAAACCAGACCGCACTTCAATTGAAAGAACGGCAAAGCTGAGAAACTTTTCGCATATTCCATGTTGTTTATTTTTCAAGTGGGACACATGCTCAGCGAAATGCCCATAAAATTAATTATTTCATTTATTAAATGATACTTTTAAATATGAGTACTACGACAAGATCGGATGGTGCTGCTTCATAGGCAGTCAGCGCGTTCTTATCTACTATATTCTTTTTTTATATGAAACGGTTTTTTGTTGGTTATGGTTTAAGAAGGTTTACTGATACAGAATTTGCTACAGTTATAAATAAATAAATAAATATTTAAATTACTTAAATTAAATGGAAGATATCGCGTTCGCGGATTTTAGAAAACTCAAAAATGACTGGCATATATCGGTCAAGAATCGCCAAAAATTGTTTTACCGAGCTTCAACGTCGCTCTATGCCGGCTTTTGATGAATCACTTCTTGGTGGCTTCGAAAAACAAGCGCATGTTTGAGGCCTCTTCACAGTGTGTGACACTGTTTAAGCGGAAGTCAAAAATGTTTCTTTATGATTTCATGTCCGTCGATAAAACATAGATCCAACCAGTCAAAACAATGTACCTTAGCGGCTAACCTGATCAAAGAAAATGAAGATTAGGCTATCGGTCTAATAGGAATTGGTAAGCCTTTTCAGAGATTCACAAGGTGTGATATACATTGGCTACATGGCGTAGGATAAAACGATCTCCGAGCTCTAATACATCGAATTCTGGCATTATAGATTACCAGTAGGTCTATAGGGTTAATCCGGAAAGTAAAAAAAAAATGTTGAACCATTCTTTAAAAACTATCAAAATAGACTCCTTTTGTGTCAATGAAGCGCTGCTAGCGCAATTTCCAAGCGTTGGAGGCGTCACGGAAAGCATTCTCCGCAATAGCCTTGAGAGCCGAGGTCGTCTCAAAATGTTTGCCTTTCATCGGCCTTTTCAGGCAACTAAGCAAAAAAGGCCGGGGTGTCAGATCAGGGCTGTAGGGCGGCTGCGGAAGCGTTGAATGCCGGTCTTGGTTAGGTAGCTGTTCGTTCGTTAGCTAGGAACGCCTTCTACTGAATCCAGTCGATGCCAGCAGGCTTCGAAGTACAGTCGCGGCGGAAGAAAATCAGTCCAATCACTTTCCGGCCAAACCCTGTATATAATGTATGTCAGTGTAACCAGGAGGAAAATTGGAGAATCGCTGGTTCAAATGTAGCGAGCTAAAAGGAAAGTAATTGAAAATTAAATCGTAATTTTTCAAAGATTTTCGGGTTTTTTTACGAGGCTAAATGTTAATTGAATCACCAACGTATATACATATACTATATTATTTATCATTTCCAGTAGCCTTCCTAGTTCTAGCGTAGTTCTATATGAAGTAATCGTACGACAACAAATCTACGAAAACTTACACATTAAGCAAAAACAAATAAAACAAACATAAACGACATTTAATTTCTAATTGTTTATTATTTCTCTATTTACTACCACTAACAAAGCTTCACAGCAGCCAAAAGAAACGCTGCAATACAAACAAACAAAACCACTTACCACGTTGAGCCCGGCTCCGTTGGCTACAGCTTCGCGCTCGTTTAAACTTACGACTGCGCCTACTATCTTGTTTGCCTGTGTAAGTTTGCCTGAAAAAATTGAGCGGCCGGCACTTAAGCCCTTCGTGGCTTGTATGCGCCAGCAACAACAATTGATAATATCGATCACACTTGTTGTAACTGATCGATATACGAATGAGCGTGGTAAAAAGTGGCGCTTGTTGTTGCCGTATGAGTGGATATTGTGCTCTCAGCGCGGGGCAAATAAATAGCTAGCGGGTTTACAGGAAAACGTTCAATTGTAGTTCAGACAGTCCATCGACACGAACGATCGTACAAAAAGCGCAAAATAGTGAGCGAGTGATACAAATTGAAAGATACTTAATTAGAAGGATATTGAAGTGAATTTTGTGAAAGGATTCAGAGGCTAATTTAGCTTAAGCCCGAAAACTATTAGTGACAGTGCAAATTTCGAATTCGAAAAATATGAAAGTTGTTGAAAAGTGTTGAAAAATATATATCTTTTAAATAATTTACAAATCATCCTTTATATGGTGTAGTTGCAAGGACATTTTATAGTGTTAAGTGCTCAAAGGTCCCACGTTAATGAAATACAAAAATAATCGCGGCACAATACTGCAGTTACAATTTAGAACTTTTCTCAAACGGAAATTTTAGTGAAAATTGTGGTGTGTGATATATTTTTTTAAAGGTGAGTAGTTGGAACAAAAACAATATTTTTATGTATAAAAAACTAAAAATCAAAATTATTTTAGAGTAAAAAACTACTATCCAAATTTTCTTTTTGGAAAAAAAATAATAAAATATTTATACAAATTTTGGGGGATTAAAATGTAGTCTAAGAACTTTAAATTAATGTTTTTAATGCATAGTTTTCATTAAAAATATTAATTATAATTTATGTGTCTTGTGTTTTGAAAAATAGTTTGAACTTGAAATTTTTTCTAAAAAATTGGAGGTTTTGTAATGTTTAAGATTTTCCTATTTAGCATTTTTGTGTTCAAAAACTTTATTAAATTAATTTTTATGAATGCTTATAGATATTTTTAACAAAGTAATATATACAAATATGTTTTATTTAACTTTTCAATTTAATTTCATTATATTATAATTTTGATTTTTATTGTTTTAATACTATTTAAATTTTTAAGAAATATTTTTTTTAAGAACAACGAAGCATTTTTATACTGACCTTTTTCCTTAATAAATTAAACTTTTTTTCGGCTTAGATGTTTGCTGAAAAAAATTTTTTGTTTAACTTCCGAAGTTTAAGAAAATTCTTACTAGTGGTTTTGAAATATTATTTTAACGTTGAAGTATTTTTGTAATTCTAAAATATTTTTCAGATTTTTTTTAAGTTTAACTAATTTGTAACTTACATAATTAATTTTTTTTATTTTGTATTAAATTTGTAAATATTTTTTTAATTTTGAAAATTAGTAATTAAGAAAGAAAAAATTTTTTTAAAATGTTTATCAGAAGTTGATTACACATTTTAGTTATTAACAGTTTTTTACAATTAACATTATTTTTTACATTGTTTTTATTTTTGGAAATATTTTTCTATTTTTGTGAATTCGAAATTAAGAAGGAAATAATTTTTTTTTGGAAATTTTATCTGATGTTGAATTATTTAATTTTTGAATATTTTTATAACAATTAAATAAGTAATCTATTAAATAAAATTATTTTTTATTCTAGTAAACATACGTAAAATAAAATATATTTTTTTTATATATAAATATTTTTTAATAATAAATATTTTATTTGCTATATATAGTATTGAACATTTTCCTTAGATATATTATACATTCTATATTTTTTTTTGTAAATTGTTTATAGCTATAAATTAGTAATATTGAATTCCCTTAGAAAAGGAAGCGAATTTTCTTATTTTTTTTTAGACCAAATAGATTAAAAAAAAAATAGCTTTTTGTTTTATGTATTACTATTGTTATATATAATTTTTGACAATAGTAAAAAAAATATTTTGCAATTTTTTTCTTTCAAATTTTTCTTTTTATAAAGTGCACGAAAGTACCAATAGAAATTTTGCGAACTTCTGATCTACAGTTTTGCACATTTCTTTTGCAATTTTGCATCCGGGTGCCTCGTTCCATCAGGTTTTGATTTTCTTTACCAAACTTCTGTCGAGATCGTCGTATAGACAATGCATGGGTTTCCCAATGTTGATCACGTTTTCGGATGTTAGCCAGACATCATTCTTGGCAATCTCGTTCACTATTTTATTGATCTCGATGCCTTTGTGGCCTGATGCTCTGTAGAAGTGAAGTTGCTTGCTTCTGTCAACACTTTCCAATAGCCCAGCGCAGCGAGCCTCTGATCCCTTTTCATTGGGTTCCGGTAGGTAGATTTCCGTACCTCTGTCCACTATACCATATATAGCTTGCCGTCCAGAATTATCTAAGGTACTTGGTGCGGTCCTTAAGAGAGAGTTATGTCTCATTTATCGAAGAGAACCTCCTTAGAGGAATTTTGAACTTTCTTGTGAACACCAGCAGATCCGTTTTCTCCGTGTTCAACTCCACGCCTGCTTGCGATGCCGAATTCTCGACTGTATTGAGAGTTGTGGTCATAATACTGCTAATAGTTTGTAGACAGCTACCCGTTATTATTGTAAGATGGCAATGTCGTCCGCATATGCCACTATTATAGGGGCCTTGCCTTCCAAGTTCCTTAGTAGCTTATTCACCACTAATGTCGTTCCATTCTGCTTTTATTCGTCTAGAGGTTTCTGATCTAGCGTTGTAAAGCAGGATCAACACCTAATGACTGGTTACTGTTCAGAATATATTCCGTAGAGACGTTGTTGAACGCTCAAGAAATGTCCAGAAATGTGTTGTTTCTACCTACTTGTGGTGTGAAAACTACCCTAGCCTCTCTGAGTGTGGCACATAGCTGAACTTCATGCATCGCCTAAAAATCACCTTAATTTATATTTGTTAATATTTCAAATTAATATAGTTTTTATTTATAAAACTATTTTATTTATTTTGGATTTACACAAAGTAGTTTATTATATTTACTTATTTTTTTATAAAATAAAAGAAAATGTCTTTAGTAAAATTAAAAATATTTTAAGCCAGTTAAAGTAATTATTTTTAACAATCACTATTAAAATAAAAAAATATGTGTTTGTAACAAAAAAAAATCCAACTCCTTACATAATTTAGAAATTGCTTTTCGTAATTGCAGAACTTTGTATTTGCAATTCAGTTTTGTGGAAAACAGACGTTTCTACATTTATTATTAATATTTATTTATGGAAGGTACAGATTTTATTAAAAGATTAACACGCGACCTAACTCCATACATTTGCTCGGACAAATTGAAAACAGTTTAATTGTCATATGTTTTAAATTTAAATGAACTGTATCTTTTAATCAAAAACACATTTAAGCGAACAAAATTTATTGACATTGTTGCAAAGTGGACAACTTTTGTATAATGTAAAAATTTATTATTTAATTCCTAGGAATACATTAAAATTTTTCGAACCACCTCCACTAATTATCATATATTTCCCTATAACTGAGAGCTATTAGTGTTATAACGAATTTTCACTAAGTGCTCAGCTTTAATTAACACTTCAAAGTTGTGTTTTTTCTAATCTATAATAAGTGGAAATATATTTAATAATTTATTTAGAAAATAATAACTTTAATAATTTAAGCTTTTTTCCATATAGCCATCAATTAATATTTTAATAATGTTGTAAATTTGCGAAATGATGTGCTAAACTCTCTAATTAAGAGGCAATTAACATCTTGTCACTTTTTATTAGCAGGGAATATATTGCAAATTGTTGAGCATTTAGCAAGTCAAGCGTGGGAATTTAACAAGTTTTTGGCAATTAATGTTGATGAAAAAAATTTGTTAATAAAAAATAAGCGCCAAAAAATTAATGCCGGAACGATTTATTAAGTGGTTTTTCAGCAGCCTTTTTTTGACAGATCACGAGTGTCAAGCTGTCGTATTTTGCCCGCTTCGCCCAACTTATGGTCAAGACTTTTCCTGTGGGGATATATAAAGTCTAAAGTTTATGAGAATCCCGCTTCGATTTAGATCTTGGAGCAAAACAACACGCGTGTCATTCGCCAGTTACCAGTCGAAATGCTCGAAAGAGTCATCGAAAATTGGACTCAACGGATGGACCATCTGAGACGTAGCCGCGGTCAACATTTGAAAGAGATAATCTTCAAAATATGAATGACAAAGAATGTTCTTTCGAATGATAATAAACATCTTCATTAAATTTAAAGTTGCTATGTTTTTTCGTCCGGTAGTTGGATAAAGGGTGATTTTTTAAGAGCTTGATAACTTTTTTAAAAAAAAAAACGCATAAAATTTGCAAAATCTCATCGGTTCTTTATTTGAAACGTTAGATTGGTTCATGACATTTACTTTTTGAAGATAATTTCATTTAAATGTTGACCGCGGCTGCGTCTTAGGTGGTCCATTCGGAAAGTCCAATTTTGGGCAACTTTTTCGAGCATTTCGGCCGGAATAGCCCGAATTTCTTCGGAAATGTTGTCTTCCAAAGCTGGAATAGTTGCTGGCTTATTTCTGTAGACTTTAGACTTGACGTAGCCCCACAAAAAATAGTCTAAAGGCGTTAAATCGCATGATCTTGGTGGCCAACTTACGGGTCCATTTCTTGAGATGAATTGTTGTCCGAAGTTTTCCCTCAAAATGGCCATAGAATCGCGAGCTGTGTGGCATGTAGCGCCATCTTGTTGAAACCACATGTCAACCAAGTTCAGTTCTTCCATTTTTGGCAACAAAAAGTTTGTTAGCATCGAACGATAGCGATCGCCATTCACCGTAACGTTGCGTCCAACAGCATCTTTGAAAAAATACGGTCCAATGATTCCACCAGCGTACAAACCACACCAAACAGTGCATTTTTCGGGATGCATGGGCAGTTCTTGAACGGCTTCTGGTTGCTCTTCACCCCAAATGCGGCAATTTTGCTTATTTACGTAGCCATTCAACCAGAAATGAGCCTCATCGCTCATCGGACACGGACGCGAAACACATTTCGAACCGAACACTGATTTTGGTAATAAAATTCAATGATTTGCAAGCGTTGCTCGTTAGTAAGTCTATTCATGATGAAATGTCAAAGCATACTGAGCATCTTTCTCTTTGACACCATGTCTGACATCCCACGTGATCTGTCAAATACTACTGCATGAAAATCCTAACCTCAAAAAAATCACCCTTTATAAGCCATCGGCTAAAGTGCCCTGATCCTATCACAAATCTGCTTAGGTGTATTAATCATATATCTATTTCCGCTATTTTACTTGAATGTCTAAACGTATAGCTTTGAGATCCGAGGTGCTTTTGCCTTGATCTGGATGGCAGATGATGAAAGTCGAGATGATTTTTTCATATTTATTTCCAAATCTATCGGGCATTGGCGAGTTACAACTCATATAAAGAGTGAAGTGTTCCCTAGATCTCTTAGGATTTACCTAGGGTCAGAGGGGCTTTGCGGCTTTCTAATACACAGTTATTGAGACTGAAGTACCACACCTAGCAAGCTCATCAGTCTTACATTTTCCTGCAATACCACTGTGGCACCCAAATAAGCTTAATATCAAAATAACTCGGTTCTGGCGATAAAGCGAATAGAAAACCTTTCACTATCCTACAATAGGAGTGGATAGTCCCCACTCTGAAGGAGGCTGCGCTTCGGAGCAGTAGATCTATTGCTACCTTTATGTCAGTTACCTCAGCTTGGAATACGCTGCAGTGGTCACTAGAAATGATGGAATATATAGATAGTGTACTCCTCTACCAACCACCCCTTTACATCTGTCAAAAAGCTCACCTCCAGCGAGACCTTTCTTACCATGCCTTATTAGAAGATAAGCGGTTTCCATGCATATTGGATTGAAATGTACGTGTGTGAGGATTCCAGAGAGCCCAGGCTTGCAGTCTTCTAAGTAATCTGATCTAACTTTGTTGGGAGTCCCCATCTTTTTCCAATCGTCTTCTGAAGCGTTGCTTTCTGCCTTTGTTCGATGTTATGTTTCCACAAATGTTTTCTGTCCTGTATGAGCTCTAGCTTCTTACCTCTGTCAGCAGACCGAAGACGCGTTATTCCCATTGATGGTGCACCTCTGGGACTCGAACTAGATTGATTTTCTTTTCTCTTTTAATATTATTTTTAAAACATCAAAAATACATTACAGGTATATCTGTAAAATCTAAATTTATACTTGTATAATTTTTGTTCTTCTCCTCTCACCTTACTTTTTTCGTAACTCTACTGTAAACCTGGCGAAAAGACTGACGCGGTATTAAAACTAAGAGCATTTCTTGGTATGCACGATTCAAGTTTAATGAGAATATTTAATAAAATTAATTTCCTTGAATAAAATACTACATTGCAACCAATAACAACAGCAGTCACATAAATCTATTAAATTATCACTAATTACAAGTAACTGGGATTAATAACTTATACCATATGAAACGTATATAGTCAGTTAATATTTATATTATTTATTTTTCTTTACCCATACTACATGATCCGAGTTGACTTCAAGGCTGTTTGCACGCATATTAGTTAGTCAATTACTATAAAATTAGAAAATAGGTAGAAGAAGAGAACTACTTCTTAGCCAACATCTCTTACTTTTTGCTCCTTTACTTTTGACTCCTTTAAAAAACTCTTGACTCAAAAATGTCGACCCAAGAAAAAAGTTAAAATAAAAAGTACTTGCTTGAAGAAATTAAAATCAGCGATCAATAAATATTTGCACTCTCTCTCTATAAACTTTTATACAGATATTTTACTTGTTTTTGAACGCTGAATTTGTTTGAAAGCTACCATATATGCAATAGTTATCCGATCTGAACAATTTGTTTGAAGATTTTATCATTGATTTAGAAAATAGCTTAGTTTATCCTGTTCAGGGTATAAAAAAGGGACACTACTTGGGAACTCAGGCTACACTCTGTTACATTCTCTATTCACTCTGCCACACTCTATGATATTACCAAGTACCAAGTTAAGGGTATCTCATTAGTAGTCATCTTAATGGGTAGTTAAAAGTATTATTTGTGGTCCTACTCTAGATCTGCATGATGTTAATTGAACCACATATTTAATTTTCATCGTGATTAATTTTAATTTTTTATTTATTTAACTTGAATAATCAGTTCTAGATCTCTAATTACACATATATCCAATCAAACAACTAATGCTCCATATTTTAATTGCGCCTACAAGTTCTAAATATTAATTGTTTAAGATGCAAATGAATAAAAATTAACATGCAATTCACACCCTGATGCTTGAAACGTGACACAGATAAAGTATCTTGAGAAACGTTTATCAACATCGATCATGATAGCAACATTTAAATTGCAATTTTATTGTCATCCTACTTCAACGAGTGATCCGCTCTCAATTCCACACTCATATTTACTCTCACATGCCGCTCATTACATTCCCAGCACCCTTTGCTTATTTAATTGATTCAATCGAGGTCCGATCGAGCAGAACCGCTTCGTCTATTCACATACAATATTTTGCCGGCCCTGCTACTCGTTTGTGGAAGCTATTGATTTTGTTGTTGGCTTTGGGGATGATGGCGCTTTCGGCGCGTATTGTCATTGAGTACGGGCGCACGTGTTTGCTTATAATTGTTGTTGTCTTCACACTTTCTTGTTTTAACCGGTTCACGCCGGTAGATCCGCCGGCATCCGGACGTTAACCAGTTAAATTTGCTTAAATCTCCATGGGCAGTTATTGATTAGTTTTGCGCAGAAGCCAGTCTCAGTCTTTCAACGAGCTGAAACACTTACAATTACTACTTGGGATATGGGCTGCTTGCTGGGCTTGCTTTTCACAGTTATATTACAAGCTTAGTCAATAGAAAGATAAACTTATTAAGATGTGTGCTCACTCATTTAGATTTATTGCTCATAAAGCGGGTGGTGAACGTCATAATATTATTATTTATGCTAATAGGTTTAAGTAATGTTTTGAAGAGTGTAAATCTATTCGTAAACAACTTCAATGTCATAACAATGTAATGTAATTTCATTTCACTACAAATAATGACGTTTGGACTGAACGATTTTCAAACTTCAGAGAGGTTAAGAACTCGCTCATATGATATGAGTCATATCTATCTAATTAGAGTTAGATCTTACTGCCTTAAGGATAGTATTTAAATCCCTTTTGAAAGCACGCGCTCTTTTAGACACTGTAGAGATTTTTACTGAATTTTCGTGAACAGAAGATAAATACTATGTACATATCAATGAAGGAGTTCACAATTGAAGCGAACTTGATTGAGGATTAACCCTCATAGGTGTATTATTTTAAAGCTATGAGAAAGTGTATAGCCTCTGATTGCTTTTGAAGAGATGAATTCCTGGTAACAGCAAAGTTTTTTTGGCCGACTTACTATGAACACTTAGGTAAACTAAACTAAATGTATTTTGGAGCCGAAAATAGTTCGGCCATGTGCATTATACATAGACCCTGAGAAAAGTAACCTTTTGCACAAATCGATTTTTTTTTTAATACTTTGTATAATTTTTCTTGTACTTCCTTTCTGAAGGGCAAATCCTATCGGCCTGAGTCAGAAATACCTATGATTTGTCAACTATTTGTATGATGTATGTCAGTTAGTCATAGGATTTAGATAATCTTCATTAATAACGAAAAATATGGGGATCCCGAAATTTTCTCGAAATTGAAGCTCAAGTTTTTTGTGAAATATCAGGAATTTCCGGAGAAGCTTAGTCATACGATTTAGAGAATATTCATAAATATTCCGGGATCCCGAAATTTTCTCGGAATTGAAGCTCAAGCCTTTTGTGTAATATTTCTGTAGCTTATCAAGCAATAAATAAGTTTTAAATATTTTCGATATTCATGATTGGTTTATATGGCATTTATTCGGCAGAATTCTTCGTTTTAAGTCTAAAAGGCCTTTGATTAGTAAACTTACTTGGCGGCGATTTTCGCAGAAGCTTCGAAACACCTATGAAAGCTAAAATCTCCCAATTTTAGTTGAGAAATTTTATAAATGCCAAAAATTTTGGGAATCCTGAAGAGTAATTTACAAATCCCGAACTCGTATTAGTTACTTTTTACACATAACCAATTTTCACAACGTTATTTCATTACTATTTAAGAAAATTTAATAAATACCGAGAAATTTTGGGATCCCGAAAATAAATTTCGTCAATCCCGAACCATTTTTGGCAAAAGCTTCTTTAAACCCCTATTAATATGAAAATATTTAATAAATTCCGACAATTTTCGGGATCCCGAAAATGATTTTAATGAATCCCGAAATCCCGAAACTTGTAATGTAAAACGAAATCGTATGAATTACACTTAGAACATATACACTTTCTTCATTGTCAATGGCAATTTTCCTATTGAACTTGACTCTTCTAGAGCCAAATACAAACAGTTCTTAATTAAGTAATGACAAAGCGTAGTGTAAATTTCCGTCTTGTCACGGACTTGTGCGTCTTAATAAATACATAAATGGCATAGTGTCAACATTACTACACAATTGTTTTACAAATAAATTATTACTTATTTACGAAGACCCACACTTCCAGCAAACCAATGATATTTTATTGATTTTATACAAAATTTTTTAATTGCAGGTTGTTAACTAATTGTAAACTCATCATAAATTTGCAACGGAGATGTAAATAACTCGCCCCCGCCAATAAAAGATATTAATTGAAAGCGATTAGTTTCCAGAAAAAAGCGAAATAAACACTGACATACGAACATACATACACCACGAGTATTATATAATTATATTCAGAATACGCACGAACAAGTTCCTGATATTTAAAAAAAAGATAAAAATTCCAAAAAAATTTCAAAATGTCTCCACTAATGGCCACTTTGCTGAAACTCTTGTTCCTTTGCGCCTTAGCGCACAGCAGCAATTCGTTGGCAGTGCCTGATAATAATGCTCAAAGGTATCAACAACCTCCCACGATCAGTTCCATCGTCGCTGAGAAAGTAATGAAACCATCTCCACCATATTTACTTGTGCGCGGCGATTCCACATTTGAGCCGTCAGACGACGCGCTCTCCGCTTTGGATGCAACAGACTCGGCGGAAAGGCACAACTTCGATGCGGCCGCACAAATATTGTTGGCAATGTACAACGAGCAAATAAGAGGGACGGAGAGCCTTGAGGGAATGGAGCAATGCAATGATCCCTCACATAAAGCAGCATTCTCCGGTTACGATTATACAATACTGCTCTCTATGTTGATTATATCACTGGGTATTGGCGTTTTTTATGGCTTTTTCCACAAGTCGGGCAGCTCATCGGAGGATTTTTTACTCGGCTCCGGTATGTCTATCTTTCCGGTTACCCTAAGTTTGACTACGAGTTTTATCACGGCCATCGAATTGTTGGGCAACCCATCGGAGATGTACCTACAGGGCACGCAATTTGTGTTGATTGGTGAGTGCTGTGGAAGACTATTCCAAGCACTAAAAGTAATTGTAAAATTTTGTTTACTCTTACCCTTAGTTATTCCAATGGTTATGGTCATACCGGTTGCTGTTAAGATATTCTATCCGATATATTTCAAAATGGAGCTGACGAGCTGCTATGAATATCTGGGTATACGTTTTGGAAAGGAGATACGTATTTTGGGAGCCGTTTTGTATGTCATACAGGTAAGAGTCCAAATTTTTTGGTTGATTTCATTAGATCTCATGTTTCATGGTATATGGAGACCAAAAAGAACACACACTTAAAAAATGGGTATTGGACTTAGTAGTAACCTCAAAAGGGTTTAGTTCTTAAGTTAGTATTGTCGGTATAGTACAGGTTTATTCTAAACCATGTCATTTTTTCTGGAGCTATTTTAAGATTATAGAGTTAACAATTTTTCTCAAGAACCGAGGGAGTAGTAACAGGGATCTTTGTATGATCTTTAGATGTAGTAAAGGAAGGTGTCTTATTCAGAGATTTTAAGAATGTTCTATAAGAAAATTTATTTAATTTTTCTTTTGATCTTATAAAAGTTAACTTTTACTGATCCAAAATACCTCTGCTTAACCCTATGAACTTAGTAACTTCACTAGAATATTGATTTTGGTTCCGAAACCGAAAGAAATGTCATAGTTTTGCATCGTTAGTAATGGTTTTCAGTTTTGCTCTAAATTTTGCTCCCGATATTATCAAAACAAGCACGTTTGATGTCGTATTCATTTCAAATTTCTTTGCTTCCTCCACAGATGTGTTTCTACACCGCCGTAGCAGTGCTGGCACCGGCGATCGCGCTCTCTAAAGCCACCGGCTTAAATACAAAAGTTGCTGTGATTCTAATTTACTTAGTCTGTGTGTTCTACTCCTCTCAGGGCGGCATGAAGGCGGTGGTAATTGCCGATACTTTTCAGGTATAAGCTCAGCACTTGTTCTCTTAATATATTTTTATTGAAGTTAAACATTTTTTAAATCAAATTGTAGGCTGCTGTTTTGGCTGTTTCCTTGGTGCTAGTCATTGCTTTGGGTAGTTATTATAGCGGTAATGCTATTGAGATCTTCAACACGGCCGCCGATCGTCATCGTCTGGAGTTTTTCAAGTAAGCGGCACGCCATCAACCATTTACAAGTATAAAAGTTAACTGTCTTATTCCATTCTTACAGCTTTGATTTCGATCCAACGACGCGTCATACAGTTTGGTCCGTGGTTATTGGCGGTTTCTTCTATTGGACCTCCTTATTCTGCACCAATCAGGCATCGGTGCAGAAGTGCATGTCGTTGAAATCGCTAAAATTGGCAAAAGTGGCCTTGGGTTTTGCTATACTTGGACTCGTTATTGTTTTCCTCATGAACTTCTACACCGGTCTGATGATCTTCAACCATTACGCTGATTGTGATCCACTCAACGCTGGTCGTATCACCGCTTCCGATCAACTATTGCCCTACTACATCATTAGCACCTACGAACATATCTACACGATTGCTGGTATTTTTGTTGCGGGCATCTTTGCCGCCAGCTTGGGTACCGTGGCGTCCGCCTTAAATTCGCTCTCTGCGGTGACGTGTGAAGATCTGCTCGTGAATGGCATGAATATTAAAATCACACCGGACAAGGGTGCACTCTACGCCAAATGGATGTCCTTGGGTTATGGCATATTATCCTTCGGTTTGGTTTTCATCGTTGAGAAGTTGGGTGGCGTGCTGCAGGCGACGCTAACGTTGAATGGCCTCATCGGTGGCGTCACTTTGGGTCTCTTCGTGCTCGGCATTGCTTTTAAGCGCGCCAATACAAGGGGTGCTTTTTATGGTGGCTTGCTCTCGTTGGCCATCGTCATTTTCATTGGTGTGATGGCGCAAATTGTCAACGTGGATCCGGTTGAACTACCCTTGTCGGTTGCGCATTGCGACTGCCAAGTGAATGCCACATCTGTGCTCTTGCCGACAACTGTGGAGGCGGTGCCGCTAACGGGTTTTAGGTAATTAATTTTGTAATTCTATGCAATTATTTGTATTTTTATAAAATATTTTTTTTCGAAACTATTAGCTCCTGGCCTATCTTTAAGCTCAGCTACATGTGGTACTCGATGATAGGCACTTTGCTCACAATATTTCTGGGTTTGCTCATCTCGCTTATTGTTGCTGCCGTGCAACGGCATAATGTGTTGAAGATAAGCTCTACGCGCGAGGAGCACGTTTGTAGCAAACCAGAGACCCCACCACAATTCAGCACTGAGATCAAAGTGATCGCCAAGTCGGAGCCAACAGCCGTTGAGAAGTCGGAGGGGCATGTAAATCTGGCCATACGTTTGGATGACGAATGAGTGTAGTATACAAAAAACCGATTTTTCGGGAAGTTCAACCCAGAGGCTTACGTAACTTGACAACCTTACAATTTGACAAAATGATTTGTGCACCATACATTACAACAACCTTGCAATATGTACAAATTATTCTCAACAGACTTACCACAGTGCAACTAAGTACTTGTTATTAATTAATAATAATCTATATATGCTTTAGTTTTTAAATGATTACAATGCAAAATGTAACAGTTAAATACAACCAGTCATTAATTTAGTATAATGAAAGTATATCGAAATATATATACATATATATAAAGTATGTAGAGAAATAGTATTTAGAAATTAGCATAAGTCTAAATCAAAACGAAGTGAGACAAAAGTGATAAATATAATTGATCGTAGCACAAAACAAAGAATTGGTTAAAGTACAAAGTCATTATTAATTTTTATAGTATTCTACCAAATAGACTTCAATATATTCAATATTGTATTTGTTTTCTATTTATAGTCACAAACAAGCAATGAAAAAAGTAGTGTTATTTCGCAAATAACTGTAAATAACTGTAAATATGAATGCAACCATGCGTGGCGCCATCATTGATCCTGTTAACTATTTGTTTACGCTTTGCTCAAATATCTACAATTACTTGAAATGACATTAATTACAATCGCTGATAAGAAATGCGATGTGCGAATTGTTTTTTTTTTTTTATCTGTATATTCATATAAATATATACCGACACACAAATGTAAAAATGTACAAAATAATAGCTGTAATGAAAAAATTAATAAATTATTATATAATATAGAAAGCATTTGTTTATGTCACACTCATTCATTGAGCTTTTGTTGTGGCACATGCGAGTAGTATTTTTAGTTAGGCTTCGTGCGTGATGTTTTAATTTAAGTATATTTAAATTGAAAACAAGTAAGAACTCGTTCGATAATGACAAATTGCATCGAGCTTGTAAACTTTGTTTTCGAAAATATCAATTCACACTCAAGAGTAGTTTAACGCTTCTAGTCACATTGTGACAAGCCGGAAATTGTAAATAAAACGTAAAATATTTAATTATTCATCAACATTTGTTTTGCAGCTTTCAAACTAATCCTCACCAGATGATTATACACTTATGATAAGGATTTTTCCAGTCCTCGAAATACCTTTTATAAACAGTTTTTGGGATGGCTCTCAACTCCTTCAGCGAATTTTGTTTTATCTCTTCGATCAAATAAAAACGCGTTCCACGGAGCGAAAATTTCAATTTGGGGAACAAGAAAAAATCACACGTAGCCAAATCTGGTGAATACGGATGTTGATCAATGGTATTAATTGCTTTTTGGCTTTAAATGCGTTCACAATCGTTGCTCGATGCGATGGTGCATTATCGTTGTGTAAGATCCTGGCCGTTTTCTATGAATGTTCTCACCCAAACGCCTCAACCCAATCAAATAGAGCTCCTTATTGATCGTCTGTCCTTCCAGAACAAATTCATGATACACCAAACCACGAATATCGAAAAAGACACTGAGCATCACCTTGATTTTCGAACGTCTTTGGCGTGGTTTTTTCGGTTTAGGCTCTTTTTTCCCCTCCATTCCGATGATTGTTAACTTGTTTGCATGTCAAACTCGTAAACCCGTGTTTCACGGCAGTTATAATGCCCTCCATGAATGTGGGATCATGTCCAAAAGGATCTTTTTACGGTAGGTTTTTTTTGAAAAATATCAGTTTTATCGGGACGAATCGAGAAGGAAAGTGTTTCATATCCAAAATATCCACCAAAATTATTTGAAAAGACTTGTGAGAGATGTCGAGCTCCCTTGCCATCTCGCAAATACTTGCCTGACGATTTTCACCAGTTGAAGAGGTCGAAGTTCGTCCAGAACAAGGTATTTCTTCAACGATCTCTCGACCGTCTTTGAAGGCTTCCGTAAGCCTTTTCCAATATTCACAATCATTTCGCAAACGACCTTTATGCATGTTTCGATTGGACTGCTTCATTTTAGTCAGATTCTGACATAAACAGGCAATTTATCGAGTTCTTGTCTTCTTCGCCAATTTCAATAAATTTTTGGCAAAATTCCAAACGAATAGGCAAATCTAGAGGGTTTAACTGGCTTGTTATACGGACCCAGTTTAAGTCATCATTAATGATCTGTTGTAATAACCGTCTGTTAACTTTAAGTTGAGCCGATAAGTTGCAAGTCGAAACTCTTGGATTTGTCTAAATAGATGAAGCAACGCGATGGTTTCATGAACGCGAACATAAGGATCTCAATAGTACAGTCTTCATGCGATATTTCCGAATTCGGAAAACATGTTTACAGTGTGGATTTACGCTTGGAAAATTATGATGACCAGATATTTACAATGCTCCAAATTTTAGAAAATACCCGTGAAAATTGGATCGACATACAAACCGTCTTCGTCGATTTCTTTAGACGGCTCGAATAGGAGTTGCCTTTATGCCGCGATGTATGAATTTGGTATCCCCTCAAAATTCATACGGCTGTGTAAACTGACGTAGAGCAACACCAAAAGCTCCGTCAAGATCGGGAAGGACCTCTCCGACCCGTTCGATATCAAGCGAGGTTTCAGACAAGAGAACTCTCTACCATGTGACTAATTCAACCTATTGCTGGAGAAAATAATAAGAGCGCTTCTGGCGCAAGCTGATGATATTGATAAAATTGGCCTCAACGAACTCGGCGTTGTGCTTTCTTCAGAAAGGATAATGAAAGGAAGCATATAGGTCTGGTTGCGAACGAGGACAAGTCGAAATATCTCCTGTCATCAAAAAAACAGTCATCGCATTCGCAACTTGGCTCACACTCCCCTGTTAACAGTCATAACTTCGAAATCGTAGATAATTTCGTCTATTTCTTGGAACCATTATCAACACCAGCCTTGAAACGCGGAATCACTCTTGCCAATAGGTGCTACATCGGACTGAGTAGGCAGTTGAAAAGTAGAGTCCTCTCTCGACGAACAAAGTCCAAACTTTACAAGTTACCTGATGTTAGATGGAATGTTTCTCCCATAAAGAAGCGATATCTTATGTAATGTATACCTCGTCGAGAGTCGCACTCTTAATAATTTGAGATCCCTTCAGATGTAGTTTATAGCAAGTCTAATTTTATAGCAAATTTTGAACTGAGTGGTAATAACCGAGAAGAGCAAACTAGATATTGTGTTGTAGAATAAATTGTGTACTACGACATTGTATTACTGGGTTATTGTAATCTTAACTATACTTTAAATTTATACAGCATACTTTTAGGCAGCAAAATTAGATGGTCTGTTTCTGTTTGAGGCAGTAATACTAACTACTAATTGGAAATTATTGTTTTATCATAATAGCATATAATTGTTCCTCAACACTTCGGTAGTTAAGAGAAAGTTATCATATAATTTTAAAGCCTGCCTCGCATGCAGAGTATGACTTAAGGATACCTATAAGTTAACAGCTGATAAGTTTGAAGAAATGCTTATCATGTCTCAAATACGCTCAATTGTGTCTCACTGTTCTCAACGGGAAACGCTTTCTCTTTCAAAGATTTGCACCTTTTCTTCTATAAATTACATTTACATATATTTTTATTTTAATGTTTATTTAATTTTACGTTTATTTGCAATTTAAATTCGAAAGTATACTTATTTACATTTTTTTAGAGATTTCTTAACTCACACTGGTTAATACAAATTAACATATTTTTTTTTTTATTTTTAAAATAGTTACATTTTTTAAATAAGTCCCATAATATTACAATTACACTTACAATATTTTACATGTTTCGAAAACCGTATTTTTAATATAAATTATTTGAATATTTACACGCAAATATATAAATAAGTATGTATATTTATCACCAAGTTCGCCATTTAATGCGGTCACGTTACACTGATCTCTTCGTCGCTGTCCGAATTTGAGTCGTCGTAGTCGTCGTAGTACATCTTCATGAATTCGGGATTTTGGAAGGGCGGCATCGTGTGCGCGTTAAGGTGGGAATGCGTCGAAGTCGTTATAGGCGAACTTGGTAGGTGCACACCGTTGCTGGTGCTCGTGTGCTGGTGATGGTTGTGCGACGACTGCATATGTGGACTCAAAGCCTCACTCATGAAAAGGCCACCGGTATGTGCGGCCGAGTGCAGTTGCAAAGCATGTTGCTCATTGCCGCCAGCGACAGCCACAGCGCCTGCCAGATTCAGCATGTTGATGCGCCGTTGCTTCGCTTCGTTGATGGTCGATTCCAATTTGAATTTGAGATCTGCGGCGGCCAAATGTTTTTGCATTTCCGCGTTGATTTTCGCCTGAAACTCGGCGCTCGACAACGGTGGCATGCCTACACTGCCACCAACCCCACCACCACTACCGTTAACGCAAGCACCAAGCACCATGCCAGCAGTGGTATGTGGTGGTGAGGAAGCGGCCGATGAGGAGGCGTTCGATGATTGATCATTTAGATTGGCATTGAGTTTAGCGGCGACGGTCAGCAAGGGTGGCGGCGAACTCATTTGCATACTCGGCGCCGAACTGAAGGCGACCGCGGCAGCAGCGGCGGCCACAGCTACACTGCTGGGTATATGATGCATCAGCGGTGGCGAATGCAATGCAGCAGCACTAGTGGTGGGCGTGGCGGTCGGCGATTGCATGGACTTGGGTGTGGTTGTACCGTTGTGTGTTGGTGTGTCAGCATTGACGCGCTCCTCCTTCGGCTGTGGTGAGAGGCTGTTTGCAGGCGGTGATGGAGGCGTCGGTGATAGCGGTGAGATGGGTCGATCACATTTCGCATCGGACAAATCGGGATTGGGATTGTTCTTGTTGGGCAATGTCTGATCACGTGAGCCGCCGCTTGCGAGCAGCTCGCGCTCCTTGGAGTTGCGCCATTTCATGCGGCGATTTTGAAACCAAATTTTTACCTAGAAAAAGATGAAAGAAAATTGTTCGGTTTAGACAAGTTTGATTGATTGGTTGGACGTGGGTACGAAAAGGATATGTATTTCGGAGGGAAAGTTAATAAATGATTCAAAATGTAAGTCACGTTAGCTCAAAATGAAACTAAAACTGTCAAAAACAGGCCGGAACTCTAACAAAATCAAGCCGTTTCCGAAAGTGTAGATTGAAGATTTAAAGCATTGATGCAATGAACATTTCAAAAGAACTCACACTGCAAAAGATTTCTAGTTATTTTCAGAAGATTTAATAATTTTCAAAATGGTGTTAAAACTGCATTGGACTGCTAAATTAATTCGTTTATCGGGATTTGAAAGATGTAAATGTAAAAACTATAAACAATGGAGACCCCACAATTTGCGCCAACTACCGTGGGATAAGCCTCCTTGTATTGCGTATTGTGTGAAACAGTAAAGCCCACCGTCAACAAACTGATTGGACCTTATCAGTGTGACTTTGGGCCTGTAAAATCTACAACTGATCAGATATTCACCCTGCGCCAAGTCTTGGAAAAGACCCGTGAAACGACACACACCAACTCTTCCTAGATTTTAAAGCTGTTTTTGACAACACGAGAAGGAGATGCCTCTATACCGCTATGTGTGAAGTGAATTTAGTATCCCTGCAAAACTAATATACAGTCGTGAGCAATACCAAAAGCTCTGTCAGGATCGGGAAGGACCTCTCCGAGCCTTTCGATACCAAACGAGGTTCCAGGCAAAGCGACTTCCTTTCGTGCGACTTCTTCAATCTACTCTTGGAGAAAATAATTCGAGCTACAGAACTAAATAGAGAAGGTACCATGTTTTATAACAGTGTACAGCTGCTGGAGTACGCCGATTGGTATCATTGGTCTCAACAACCGCGCCGTTAGTTCTGTTTTTTCCAGAATGGATAAGGTAGCGAAGCAAATGGATCTGGTAGTGAACGAGGGCAAGACGAAATATCTCCTGTCATCATACAAAAAGTTGTCGTATTCGCGACCTGGCTCGCACGTCACTGTTGATAGTCATAACTTCGAAGTCGTAGATAATTTCGTCTATCTTGGAATCAGTATCAGCACCAGCAATAATGTCAGCCTCGAAATAACGCAGAATAACTCTTGACAACAGGCGCTACTTCGGACTGAGTAGGCAATTGAGAAGGAAAGTCTTCTCTCGACGAACAAAAACCAAACTCTATAAGTTACTCATTATTCCCGTCCTGCTATATGGTGTAGAGACATAGACTATGACAACATCTGATGAGTCGACGTTACGAGTTTTCGAGAGAGAGGTTCGCCGGTAAATTTATTCTATGGAACGATGAGCTGTATGAGATATACGGCGACATTGACATAGTTCAGTTAAAAGACAGCAGCTACGCAGGCTGGGGAAGAGTCAATATCAAAGTCACAATGAGTTCCAGGTTTTGTGTTTCTGTAGTTCTATGTACGTATATTGTAGTTCTATGTATTCTGGTTTATAGGCAGTCCCACTGCATTCGACTAAAACGTGAAGCCCCGACCTTATGGCTGAAAAAACTTTTAGTCATTATGGTATATCTGGATGAAGAGTTTACAGAAGGACTACCATTAAGAATCTAGCCAGCGCCCAAAATGTTTCTGTTTCGATGAATGTTTTCTGTTGGTAAATCATATAAATATAAGTGACCTTTAAAATAATTTGATCCTACTTCATCTAGAGGTAGTTTTACCTTAGTCTATCTTGTCTTTCATTCGAAAGCAATACTTGTTAGGAATAAAGATATAAGTATAAGTATTGGATTTGATGTCTGGCATTATTTTCGATGTGTTTGTTGGTTTCAAGATAGCCCTTTCTACCTTTTTGGCCTTTTTGATAACCTGGTCAACTCGCTTGTACTCAAATTCTTTTCGAGTTCCTGACTGAACGAACGTTCGTGCTGTCCTCATGGTATACCCGAATAATGAGTTAACATATCCAAAATTAGAATTGGTAAACAAAAAAGTCATTATTTTTTTAACGATGTGTTTTTATTTTTAGACAGTCTAAGCCTTACATAATTTGAACTCCAAATACCTTGAAAACCGAGATAATTTACTAAAATTACTCAACCATTATTTTCATCGACATTTGTTTTCAGTGCATCCCCGGCCTCATGTTCAAGTTTTTGAGTGGCCATCAAATTTGTAAACTTTTCATTGCCGCCGGGCACATCAGCGTTCATCCATTCGGCCTGGTCAGCAAAAGAGTTAGGCTGAAGTTAAGTTTTGACATGAGCGAACGATCTGGTTTACTTGTAACATGGCACAAGAGCCAGCAGCAAAGTGCTGCGAAAGTTTTCCGTTAACATTGGCTCTGCAACAGCTCCTCATTTATTGGGCCGAGCTTTTATGGCCGCCTGCCACACGCAGACATAAATAAAATTCGTATAAAAAATGCAAATAGAGGAAATTTTATTTCCAGCCAACAAGAATTTATAGAGACATTAAGCTACATCACGGGTTAGAGTTGCCGCAACAATAGCACAACAACAACAATAGCAACAGCAATATAAGTTTAAAACAGTAATTGAATGCATATTTAGAGCGAGCAGCGGCGGGTGGTTGGTGATAGCCTGGCTGCTGGTTCAAGTGTTGCACGCGGCGTCAGCAGCCGCCCGGCGAAACTTTTTCGGCAAACTTGCTTCGGCCGAAGTGTTGCAGCCCTCCCTGACTCTGAAGGGCGTTAAATTGTGTACTTAATGCATGAGTTTCGAGTGCCATATGTTGTTGTGCCTAATCCAGTGTTGTTGCTGCTATTTACTTCTGCTCTTGTTGTTCCATTGTAGTACTTAGTGTACAATCTTAATCGTCTGCATGTGACAAGCGACGAGAGAAAAGGCGGTGACCGTGCTGCCAGAGAACTGTTTTTGAATTATTACTAACGGTAAACAGGCCCAGCCGGCACTCGTCCTCGCATACTTTTTGTTTGTGTGTGGGTGTGTTGAAATTTTGGGAAGATTGAGTGACGACACGAAATTTAGCGGACAGCGGAAAAGTCTAAAGCGCTGGACTATTATATAATATAAGTACATATGTTGGTTTATTTAGTTTGCTCGGCATTCTTTACATTTAATCGACGTCGGAAGAATTCGTTGGACTTGACAGTAAAATTGAGCGTGCCTTGAAATACCTTTAAAATTATTTAGTGAAATTTCGTGTTTGAGTAGAGTTAAAGACTGGAAAGATGTGCGAACCGGCATTCGCCAAATATAAGTCGGTTTAGGGAGGGAGTTTTGAAATTTTTTAAAAAGTAGGCTCGGTCCATTTTTCTAATATGTTAAATGTGCATACATGTCAGACAAATCGGTACAGCTTGATTAATCAAACTTACTGAGGGAAAGTTTTTCTGAAAACCACATGATAACCACGCGCAACCTTCATAAACCAGCTATATGAGTAGGTGCTATAACTTACTAAATACATACGTCAGAAACATTAAATCTCATAGCTAAAATGGTGGTAAAATGATTCATAGGAATTTGAATAAGGCTTTATAAATATAATTAATATTTATAAAACAAGGTATGTTCCAAAGTTAACAGGACTTTTTGAATCTAGCGCCCCCTAGTAGGGCAATCAGTATGTCAACTAGTGCGTTAGAATCTGCTATCTTTATCGATTGTCTAGTGAGAAATTCATGACATTTCATTGGTTGGAAATGGAGTGATTGCGTTTTAAGTGTCAGTATGTTTGTGTTACCGGTGCGAAAATGAGCTTCGAACAAAGAGCCAACATTAAATTTTGTTTTAAAAATTGGTAAAACTTTTACCGAAGCGTTTCAATCGATGAAACAAGTTTATGGTGATGATTGCCTTTCCCGTAGCAGAGTGCACGAGTAGTTTCAACGTTTTTAAAGTGGTCGTGAGGACATAAATAACGATCAACATTTGGGCCAATCAAAATCCATGATAACCGGAAATTCCATCGAAACTGTGCGTGAATTCATCAAAAATCAGCCGAAATCACCATTAAAATTCATGGAAATGGAACTAGACATCTCCAAAACATCGATTTATCGCATTTTGACCGAACTCTTGGGCTTACGAAAGGTTTCCGTGACGACCAAAAATTGCTCAGAATCCAAGCTTCGATCGACACTTGTGACCGATTATTTGACCAAAAATCTCCTTTTAACCATTAACCACTCCCCGTATTCACCTGATATGACACCGTGCGATTTCTTCCTTTTCGGAAAAATGCATTTGCCCATGAAAGGAAAGCGTTATGCAGACGTAATACTGGCGGCCATACCGGCCAACGAGTTAAAACCTTCGTTCGATGTGCTTTTGGGCCGTGCAAAAGCTGTATTGAAGCAGAAGGAGACTATTTTGAATAAAATAAATTGATTTTGCCGAAAAAACCATTTGTTCTGTTTTTTTTTTTAAGTCCTGTTTACTTTGGAACGCTCCTTGGGGGTTTTACAGCGCACATCTTTAGCTGAAATAATTATCTTAGAAACTACTTAACCAATTTCAAGCAAATTTGGTGTATACTCATTACACTGCTATTCTTGTGTCAGACAGTGGTAAAAGATTGAATAAGGAGTTTGTTTAAAAATTTGACTACGGAATAGTGGAAATTGTGACAAAAGTGTTTTATGGAGTCTATTTTATCACGAATGCAACTTATTTGAGTGGCACATGGAGTATTAAAGCAACAAAATCTATTATTGTAATTTGTATGTAATTATTTAAATGAACTTTATCCACTTCCAAAAGTAAATAATTTAAAGGCCGATTAAATTAGGTTAGGTTAGGTTAGGTTAATCTGGCAGGCCAATGAGCCACACTTACGAGGTGTGTTCAGAAAGTATCGCGAATCGTAACTGACAGTTTTCTTCGATTGCAGGGGCGTGGTGCATCATGAGTTCTTGCCACAGGGAAGAACGGTCAATAGGGAATATTACCTGCAAGTTATGCGCAATTTGCTCGAAGCAATCCGCCAGAAACGCCCGGATTTGTGGAAGAACAAAAATTGGCTTTTGCACCACGATAACGCCCCTGCTCACACATCGTTGCTTGTGCGCGACTTTTTGGCCAAAAACAATACACTTATGATGCCGCAGCCACCGTATTCCCCAGATCTGGCCCCCTGTGACTTTTTCTTGTTCCCTAAACTGAAGAGGCCTATGAAAGGACGACTTACGCTTCTCTTGACGAGATAAAGACGGCATCGAAGGAGGAGCTGAAGAAGATAAAAAAAATGATTTTTTGAAGTGCTTCGAAGATTGGAAAAACCATTGGTGTATAATATCTCATGGGGATTACTTTGAAGGGGGCAAAATAGATATTCATGAATAAATAAATAATTTTTGAAAAAACACAAAATTCGCGATACTTTTTGAACACACATCGTATACCAGTTTAGGTCTTTTGTAATACTAGAAGGAGTTTAGTTACTAGGTCCATGAGGAGGAGTCATCCTTTGGGATGCCAGCGCTCGACCCAAATTTTGACATACTAAGTGGCTTCACTATCGATAGTTCCTCCAGTATATCATATCATAGGGACCCTAGATGCTTACAGCGTAGTCTTGCCAATGCGAGACAAGTGTGAGCATGCTCCATTGTTTCACTGGTGCCTTGCTCTAGACATTTTCTGCAGTATTCACGATCTGTCACCACACAATGACCAGTTAGTATTCCGAACATGTTCCTACAATCTCTTCAATGAATGCAAATAGAAATTGTAGAAATGTACTTATAATACTTATGATTGCTTGATGCTGACAATACCTTCCACTGCTGCTCTGCTTCCCAAGACACTTTTGGGCAATATGCGATACGAGGTTACTGCCTTGATTAATGCTTGGCTACAGGTGCATTAGCGATCGACAGCCGGGAGTCGCAATAGCAAAGACTTCAGCTTCAAATATACTGCGGTGTCCGGCAACTTAAAAGGCTGCCTTATGCCTAACTCTGGACTGTGTATCGGTGTTTGTTAAAACCACCATTACCCACCGAGCTATGCCCGCAAGTTCTATATGTAAATTCTTCTGCAGCCAGTAGTAGTCCCACTGATTTTGCTACGCAGTTTTCACGAAGAGGTCTATAAGTGGCAAATTTTGTACCTGTTCTTGAGCCGCTGTTGGAGTTGTTCTTAAAGCTACTGTTATTTACAGCGTAGCGAGCCGCTGAACTAGCAGGTGGATTTCCCTACGCTTCTCCACCATCCAGGCCGAGTAAATTAGTCGCTAACTTCCTATTATTACTACCTCAAAGTTGCAAGGTTTTCTTTCTAAATCACTCTAAGGCAAAATTTTCCATTTCAATACCTGCATGTAATAAAAATAATTAAATGCCAAGTACTACTGTAATGAAGTGGAAAAATACTGAAAACTCATTAAAAAATTAAAATCATGCTTCCGCAAGCAAAGCTGGAGCCATATGCCCATACATACCTATAAATGTAGGTGTATTTGTATGTATGTCTGTTTTTACTAAAAAGAAAACATAACAAAATAACCATTCAAGAAAAGTTGCCAAGGATAAGCAGCGCCAAACTGGTCACAGCAACAAAATGCCATTATTATATATGATATATAAGTTTATATAATAAATACATAAGTTTGTATATGCGCAAGAACAATAAAGCATACATTGAATACTTGCTTGGCTCTTAAATTGTATGCTTTATAATTAATTCCCATCAAAAACAGACTTTCACAGCATCAAAGTTGTGGACAGAACGAGCAGTGAGCCGGCAAAGTAGCGCGCAGCGGGTGACTCAACGTGGCGGCAGTGGGTGCTGGGGCAGCATCCAAGCGAGCAAGCCCATAATCATTAATCTTATCGCCGCCTTGGCTTATTATTTCAATTTGCTAAGCAATCGGCCGCCTGCCGCCGCAGGTCACATGATGAGTGCGGGTGTGTGTGTGCGTGCCTATGCGTGCGAGGGTGTCGGCGAAATTGTGCCTTCATGTGTATGTATGTATGCGTGGTGTTGGTGTGCGTGTGACTTGCGCTTCTTGCTTCTTTGCTCCAGCCAAATGCGGAAAGAAACTCAATGACCGGAAGCATGCAAACAGAACTTCTGAGCCTGAAGGCTGTGTGCGGCGCGTGGCACGTGCAATACAATTCCTTCGACGGCTTTTTAGCATAAGGTACCGTTATGCTGCGTTCGCTTCAGTTGTGTGTGACTAACGCTGCTGCTGCGGTTAATAGACGCATTTAAATGGAGTTCACCAAATCTGTTTGCTTATTGAATTTTATTATTGTTGGCGTTGTTGTTGTTGTGCTTAGTATGTAGTAGCAAAAAATGCAATCACATTGATTTTCATGGAGAATAGCTTTGTTTGTTTGTTTGTGTTTGTGTGGTTTGCCGTTGGGCGGGGTGGGGGTTGGAGTGTGCTTGATTATTTATTTATTTAACTGTTTAAACGATTACGTGAAAATCCAATTACACGCCTTGTTGATCAATGCTTGATCAGGTTTATTAATTCATTTCGCTGTTCGCTCGTCGAGTGTTGTGTGTTCGTTTGTTTGCCGATTATGAGTGTGTGTTTAATGTTTATTGTTGTGTGTTAAGATTTGTTGGTAGATTAAAGCGCTTTGTTTTAATTTGTGACTGGTGAAAATGGTTTCAGTACATTTTTTAAATACAAAAATCTTTGTTTTTTTAATACGAAAGTAAGTTTCGAATGAAAAAATGGAAAAAAATATTTTCAAGCTCCTAAAAGTCTTGAATTTAAAATTCCATTTTCAATTATCAAATTTTATTGACCTGCTGATATTCAAATTTAATAATTTCAAATACAAAAATATTTTTATATAAGAACACAAAAATTGATATTCATTTATTTAATAATTTTTCTGTACAAAAATAGTTGATTACTTTGATTATACATTTTTCAAAAATATTTTCGAAAATACTGCAAGATTTGAATATAATTTTTCATTTCCAAATATTAAATTTTATTGACCCGCTAATGTTTGAAATTAATATTTTTGAAACCAATTTTTTTTTTAATATTTTCCAAACTTCTGAAAGGCTCGAATATAATATGTCCCTTTCAAATACTAAAACATTTTCTATTCAATAATTGATACTTATTTAATGAATAAGTTTTTATACAAAAAAACTTTTTGACCAAACAAAAATTTTCCAAAAATATTTTCGAAAATACTGCAACGTTTGAATATAATATTTCACGTCGAAATACGAAATTTTATTGATATGCTATTGTTCGAAATTAATAATTTTAAATACAAAAATAGTTTTCTAAATAAAACTTTTTCAAAAACCTTTTGCCAAACACCCGAAGGGTTTGAATTTAAAATACCTTTTCCAAATACTAAATTTTATTTACTCGCTGATGTTCAAAACCAATATTATTAAATACAAAAGTTTTTTTATACATAAATGTTTTTTCATACAAAAATACTTTTTGATTATATATTATTCCAAAATTATATTCCAAACTTCTGAAAGATTTGAATTTAATATTTCCTTTCCAAATACTAAATTTCATTGACCCGTTTATGCTCAAAAGGAAAATTGGTCTTAATTTAATTAATAATTTTTTAAACAAAAATACTTTTTGATTATATTATATAAACATTCTTCCAATAACATTTTCCACACTTCTGAAAGATTAAATTTTCTTAATCCGCTAATGTTCAAAATTAATATTTTTAAATACAAAAATATTTTTTAAAACAAATATTTTTCAAAAAAAACTGTCCAAACTTTCTAAGTACTGGAATTTAAAATTCATTTTCCAAATACTAAATTTAATTTACTCACTGCTGTTAAAGACTACTATTTTTAAATACAAAAATATTTTTCAATACAAAAGTATGTATTGAAATAAAAATTGTTCAAACTTCTAGCGCCTTTAAATAAAATTCAAAATTTTAAATATTAAATTTATTTTTTACAAGCATATGTTTATATAATCTCTACTCCCGTTTTAATAACCACTTCATATAAATAATATCTCGAGTTACTTCTTTGCTTACCTTTGAAGCTGGCAAAACATCTGTTTTTGAAGTGTCGTAAGAAAGGGGGGAAATCAAAAAGCTAACGGCACTAAAACGCTAATGCAGCATTTAAATCGATTCCCAAAGCGTTTTGCCGTAATACTCGTGGCAAAGCCAAATTAAATCGAGACCAAAAGCGGAAATGTAGCACATCTTAAGGCGAAATTGCCAGTTTATTTGCTTACCACAAGCAAATCGCGATAAGGAGTAGCAAAAAAATACATATTTACATGTATTATTATAAGTAGGTATTGAAATGGTATGAGATCTCATATAGGCAATGGATTAAACGTTTTATGTGAACGGAAATCGGTTTCGCGTTCAAAGCCGAATTCGCACACAACAACTTGCTGCGAATATAAATTAAATACTTTAACTTAAGGTGGTGCTTCCAAAATATCATTAGATAATTTTTTACTTCAATGCTGGTATTAAGAGTGAATTAAATATTCTATACTGATATGCCCGGCATGTGATACGACCAATAAATTGTACTAATTGCTGATTCCATCTAACTGTAATGATCATATTTGGCTCACAGTGACCTTTTTTCTTTTTTAGTCAAAAATATGGCTGGCTGAAATAATTTTTTTTTTGGGGGATTTTTTCTGTAGGAAATAAAATTTAACAACGAGTTACCAAGTACTTTTGCAAAAGCGATGTCAAACAACATTACTGAGGACATTACATTCATTTAACGCATCATTACTTTCAACGAGATGTGGGTTTATGAATATTCTGCCGAAACTTTCTAAAAATTTAGTGAATGCCGCTCCAAAAATGAGGCGAACTAAGATCCTACAATACTGAACTATATTAATGAATTCATTTTTTATGACCCTCTATTAAAATAGATAACAGAACATCTACTACTAACTGGTGATCCAAGTAGAAGCACTTTTTTAAAATCCGTTTTTTGACAGATCACGCGTGAGTCGTGACAAGGTGTCAAATTATATTTGTTTAGTATTGTCATTTCATCAGGGAAAGACTTACGCCTGAACAAAAATTATAAATCATTCAACTTTAATACAAAAATTAATTTTCAATAAAGATAAGTATTTCGCGCGCTTCGATCAAGTTATGATCAACATAATCGGCCTAATGAGCATTTTATTGGCCATACCATCACGTAGTCACGCCTAGCACGCAGTGAAGAAAAAGTACAGCTGTAGCTGAGAGTGTACACGAAGACGGTGGAGAGCCGATTCGGTATCGTCCGCAGCAACTCGGACTGACGTATGGAACGACTTGGCACGGTTTACGTTGAGATCTTGAATTGAAAGCGTGAAAAACACAGGTTGTGCGAGAACTGAAGCCGTGCGACCTTCTGAAGCGACATCACTTCGCTCTATTGGCTAATGAAAAGTTTCAAGAAGATCTGACGTTTTCGAGCCAAATTTCTGGGTCAATGGGTATGTAAATAAGCGAAATTTCTGCATTTGGGATGAAGAAAAACCTGAAGAGATTCAAGAGCTGCCATTTAATTGACAAAAAAAAAACAATTTGGTGTGATATGTGAGCCGGAGGAATCCATCGGTCCATCTAGGCCAACTTATGAAAGTCGAAAATATTATACGTTCTATCAAAGCAGAGCGATTAAGATGGCTATTCTACCTCCACATAAGCGGACACTGAAGAAAATTGTTGAACCCAAAGCAGCCAACACCAAGAAAAGGTGAATAGTGATCTTAAAGATCTATCGATGAATTTTTGGAAAACATGAAAAAGTTTGGCGTAAGAAATTGAAGAAAAATCGCAAATAACAAAGATATCGAAAGGTCACACGTGCAGCAGACCAAAACACACAAAAAACTGTAGCGCCAGAAAATGCTGATGGTGAGTTCACAGAGTTTGGCTAAATATAGTAAAGATCAAACTTCAGTTCTGTTTTCTTTTACAGCAGATTCGGATTTCTGAAATTGTAGTAGGACAGTCATTATATATGGCATGTAGCAGACAGGTAGAGTAGGCATATCCCCAAAAAGTAGTAGATGGAGTATCTATAGAAAAGAGATCAAGGATTTTTTGATTCCAGGAAAAACAAATGCAACGCTTTTCTCCCACTCTAAACTGTTTGTGATCATAACTTATTTAGTGGATTGTGGATCTATTTTACAATCCTGAGAAAAACTTTTCTCTAATTTTTTTTTCGAAAAACACTAAAACTCCAAGCATTGAATACAAAGTGGAACAAAATGTTTGAGTCGATCCTTATTAGTTGAATTTAATATGCGAACTTTGTAAAAAATCGATATTGGGAACTATTACTCAAAAAACAAAAAAGGAACTTCCAAAACAGACTTATTCTTTAAATTAATAAAACACGATACACAATTCCCACCCTAATGCACAAACTGTGCTTACTTTGGCGCACATGTGCCGCAATTTGAATACCCACATTTATACACTTTGTGGTGTTCCCAACTCGTATATGGTACGTTACCCCCCCTGAAGGCATGCGTTTACGAGATTTTTTTTCCTTTCCATTTTATGGGCATTTGAGCACACTTTTCAGCTTCTCTTGCGCGAATGACATGTCCAAAACAAATTCGTCTGTTTTTGATTTGCTAAAAATACAATATTGAGAATACAGCAACAACAACAATGATACAAGAAATAGGCAACAACAAATCATACGCTTATACCACCAACATGCGACTTGGCTAGAGTCACCCTTTTCTAGACTGGAGGGTGGTATGTGTGTGACTGCGTCTATGCAGATTACTGTTTGCTTGACTAAGTGCTGGGCTCGGAGATTCAAATTCAATGTTCGAGTATCACAAAGCGCGCACATGCAAAAACAACAAAAATATGCGGAAATTGACGGGAGCAGGGGCAGGAAATGGAGAACACTTGCAGCTAAGGGGATGCGGAAAGGGCGCCGGCTCGTTTCGATTATCATTTCACTCAATTCATTCTTTATTTGGCAACTGCATTAGAGCAGATTTTAATATTTTTATTGCTTTTGTATGGGGCGGTGTTAGTGCTTGTGTTTGCTTTTTAAATTGCAGAATTCTAGTATTCCAGGATTTAGCGAAATCGTTTGTTAAATGCGTTTATTATGCCGAATATGTGTATATGGTTTCGTGTGCCAGCCATTGCGGTTATGCTATGCCGCAATATGCCCCTGAATCGCATAGCCACATGTATATTTGTACATGTACATGTGTTTGTGTGTGTGTGTGTGTATGCTATTTTACATGCGGGATTCTGTTTTTTATTTGCTCGAACGCTTTACGCTGACTTTTTATGGTTCTGCAATTGATTTACGCTTTGAACTGTCATTAGTTCTGTTTATTTGCTTGCGATTAAGTGGCTGACGTCAACGCAGTCATGTGTGTGTACATACCTCAATGTGTGCGTGCGTGTCTACTATAATATTGTTGGGTATATGTTTTTAATGTGTTTGATTATTTATTTGATAAACATGCAAATAATTGATAGCATTTTTAAATAACTTTGATTGCATTAAACATATGCATATTTAATCGAATTCTAGGCTGGTATAATTTACTCTAAAAGTCTACAGTAACCAATGAAGGGGAAGTAATTTAAGCTTCAAAGCAGGTTTTTGACGAATTTCCAAGAAGAAAATTCATACTTGGTAGAAGCGAAACGATTGGAGTAACTATTATGATTCCATTTTAAAGCTTTAATATGACCCCTTACAAGAATAGTACGCTCTCTGTATTTCATTAAGATAACTCACATATTGGCCGATATGTGCGGTAAAAAGTAACCTACAAGTTCTAAAATACTTATATTAGGTATATGGGGGCTACAGGAAGTGTTGACCGCATTCAATCTGCTGGTAGTACACCGACATACTACTATCACTAAAGGATTCTCTCTGAATTTCAATTATAAATCTGACACATTGACCAATAGTTTCGGTGAAAAGTCAACTATAGGTACTGGGGACCAAATATTTGGCACCTTGAAGAGTTTTTGTTGCATTTGGATAATTTTGGCCACAGGGTGGCATTATCTCAAGGCATTATTCTTGTAAATTTTTGTCTTGATTTGTACACTCGTAAAGAAAAAAAATCTGATATAATTTAAAATTATGTTACATGGGTAGTAGACGTGACTGTAGTCCGATTTCGCCTACTTTCACATTGCATCATACGAATAATAATGTCAGAGGAATGTCATGTACCAAATTTTTATAAGGAGATCAAAGCATGATTATCATACGATTTTCATTCCAAAACTGGTCTGCAATATACAGTGTTTTCAGCGTCAATTATAATTATTTGACCATCTGATCAAATTTGATCCGGACTGACTTCCTGTCTTCCCCGTAACGGATTTTTCAGTTTCGAAAATAGAAAAAGCCACACGGAGACAAATCTGGCGAATACGATCTGGTGAAAGAGCGATAATCAAAGAAACCGAATAGCATCAGCTGAGTTTTTAACTGATTTTAATGCTAATCCTAGAATGTTGCACTGTTTCGTCATCGCCGGTAATCATGTGTTTGATGAATGTACGGTTCTCGGTTACTTTTTAAGGGGGTATTCTAGTCTAGAAATTTAAAAAAATCGAAATTTTTTTTATATTTTCAAAGTTTAACTATTCAAGAATATGAGTACAAAAGGATTTTTCAAAATTTAAACTATTTTCGGAGATATAAATATTTTTCTGACCCGGCATCCAAACTGGTTCGGTCGGAACGCGAAACGCGTTTTACTCAAAACTGACTTTTTCGGAACGATACCCACGATGTCTCAGGTTCTAGTGGACCGATTTACTTGAAATTTTAATAAAGTCTTCTTTATAGGCTTGTCTATGGTTGGAACTAGCTCCATCCTCAAATTTTTGTTTTTAATATTTTTAAAAAATACGATAGATTTTCTGACTATTCAAAACAAACTTTTTTTTTTTCAGGCAGTCGCCATTTTGTGAAAAAATTGTTTTCCCACTTTCCGTCTTTCCGTAGTTCCGGCCATTGCGACATTATTTTAGATTAATAATCTTTTTTTCTTTTTGGTTTCAGATAACTAGGAGGATTGAAATCATGGGTATGGTCACGTGGAAATTTTTAGAGACCCGAAGTGGGGGGTCAGCTCATAATTTTTAAAATTTTTTACTTTTTTTAGTTTTTAATTTTTTTTCTCTAATCTTCTAAAATTAACAAATAACTAATATAAAAATGGATAGTAAAAATATTAATTGCCTTTTTTTTACGACACTTTAAAAATTACCTGAAATTTATGCTTCTAGACTAGAAAACCCCCTTAAAGCAATTTGTTGCGAAATCAACTTCATATGCTTCATACCCAAAACATTCACCGAAATGTGTTGAGTGGATCCTTAAATAAAATTGAGATCTTCTGCTATATTTTTGATGCCTCAAAGCATTGTAAATTTTTCGCTGTTATCGTCATTTAAACAGATAAGTAAGGACTGGTATGGACAAGGTTTGATAGCATCACGCCCTTCGTAGAATGTTTATGATAAAAATCGCCTGATAAATTTTTTGCGTCGTAAACAAACGGAGCTGTTAACAAGCTTTTGTAAGCACACTCTATTTCACTTATTGAGATCAAACTTCACAAATGATGAAAAAAACAATTATCGATTTGGTTTTCGGAAGTTAAGGAATGTATTCCTTATAAAAGTATTCTATCAAAATATCTTAAGTTCATCAATTCGGGCCCAGTTGAAATGTACCAGTCCGAGTCAATTTTGATCAAATGCGCAAAGCAACAAAAATAAGTATATATAGTACGTAATCTATGCTTAAATTGAATAACCTATGGCTACTACTAATTTATATTATCTCTTTTAAAACAAAATATCCATTCCAGACTTTTCAGATAAAAGTGAAACACTCTTTGACTTTTTTACAAAGTCAGATGGTTGAATATTTTTGAATAAAAGTGCCTCCAACGACAGACGCTACAGCACACGGGATACATTGATGGTTTTCATGCAATATTTTCTATTTTTTCTGTTCGCATGGAGCTCTCATATGTATTGGCCAACCTTTTTTAGACGAAAACTTTTTATAGAGCTCAAATTTACGAAGGCCTGATTCGTGGTAGTTCAGAAGCCTAGAATATTTGGAGAGTTTGTTACATCTTATAACATACATATATGGTAAATTTTAGATGTGCCAGTTAAGTTTCACCAGGGTAAAATTAGTCCTCAATTTGACAAAACAATCTATGAGAGAAGACATGTAAATGGAACTATCTAAAGTGATCAAGAAAATGTGCTTCTTCTCATAATGGAAACAACATCGTACACATATTAATTGAAGCTTCTTACACTCAGATATTGATTTCTTTTTGCAATAAACCCTGACTCCACTCATGAACAAGTTATACTTAAACAAACGCACAACTCCGCGAGCACTTTAAGATCGAAACTCGACACCATGTTAGATTTCCAGTGCAAATTCACAAATTGCACGACTAAGTAATTTGTAAATAATTACATTAAAACAACAGAGCTCGAAAACAGTTAGCGTAGTACACAAACGTCAGACAAACAGTGCAATTGATGGGGTGTCCGCGCTAGGAACTGGCTACAAAACCGCAAAAGTCAAATAGCCCTGCACTTGCGTGGCACTTGCACTTGGCAAGAATAATCAATGTTACCGAATATCGAATCGCCGCACACCCCCGCCGCCAACGCCAACACCCTAACGCACTTAATACACCATTAAGCGCACATATCGAATGTCATTCAACACATCCTTAGTGCAATTTGGAGCAAAATTTTCCGTGCTGCGACCTCCGGCACTACTTCGACGCATTTAACAGTCGTTCAGCGCATTTGGCTTGCGTTCAGTACATTTAGCGAAGAAGTGAGGGTGAAAGGCACCAACAGAGTAGCGGCAACGTGCCTGCAGCATGTGGCAGAGATGAAAAAGACGTCTCATTAGGAAACATATGCTTCGATTAGAGTATTTAGCGCTCAGCCAACTCAAGCGAGGCACAACTAACAGCATACACATACATACATACTCGCATAAAAACACACATACATATTTACAGTTACGAAAAGTGTAGCAGAAATGTAGTAAAGTCGCAAAAGTGTAGCTGCCTGCGTATGTGTATGTCTAATTTTGTGTGTGTGTGAAGGTATGTATGTTTGTATGCGTTTATGTTATTGCCTCGACTGCTCGTGCAGCTGACGCTTGTTTAGTTATCGTCTCGTTTATCCCTTAACTTGCATCTGCGCCTTAAAGCAGGCCACGCACATGCTGCTCGTCCCTGCTAGTGCCCTCTACGCTAGCGCAACAACAACAATAACAAATACCATTTAGCAACTCAATGCTCGGTCGAGAAGTCAATTTTTCGGGTAAAAGGATACTTTGCAAGTAATTTGTATGCGTACAACAACAATAACAACAACACTAACAAATCGGAAATAACAGTAAACTCCTTAATATATGTATGTATGTATGAGTATGTAATTTTCGCACAAAAGCGGGGAGTGTCAGAAAAATGTGTTACACGTTGAAGGATATTATTTATTTGATTGCGCCGCGTACACACACATACACTCACTCTTATAACTGTAATTTGGCAGTAGTTAAAGCGTGATTGCCGTTCGCTGCTTCGGCTATTCGCAGGCTGGCTCGGCGACTTTAATGTGCCGAATGATGAATATTTTATGGTTGATTTCAGCAGGCGCGTATGGAGCTTATGAGTTTTTTGCGCGTTTTTTGCGTTTTTGTAAGCAAATTAGTCGCAATGCATTACGCAAACGATTACGCAGCGGTAATGCAACTTTAATATATATACATATAGATACATATATGTGAACATATATATTATTGCGCGTCTTATTTGTGTCATTATCAAGTTCAGCCGCTACGTACTCATTTTAGTTGTCTGTGTGCTTTTTCATCTAGTTGAGATTAATTGCTATTTCATTTCGTAAGATTTAAATAATAAAGCATTACAATGTTAGTGCATTACTATAGACGCCCCATTGTGTAGGTCATCGTAAATTGACTTTTAATTGGCAGTTAGCGTTCACTAAGTCTCTTACTATTATGCAAATCACTCATTGTCTAACATTTGTTTTTATATTTTTGAGCACAAATCATGTATTATACTGGTTTTTATTTTATGGCTTAATTGAAATGTTAAAATTCGTAATGATTAATGATTTTAACAGATGATAAGCTGTTGACACCACTCAAATTAATTGTAGAGTAAATTCTTCCGTTTAAGTTAATGTTGCAAATGTCCTTTAGAAACTATGAATAATTATGTGGGACTAGTATTGTGCGGAAACCAGTTTTTAGATAAAAAATAATAATTAAAAAAAATTTTAATTATAAATTATTTGCAATATATGTATATATTCAAGTAAAATTTTTTGTGTATTATTTAGGAATGTAATTAGGAAATTTCGTATTTTTTAACTTTTGTAGGTAAAATGGATTTCCCAAAGCTGTATAAAAAGGAAGCGAAGTAGAGAAAGAAGCCTTACGACCATATTTTTTGCACTGAACAGGTTATATTGGCTAGTCGAAAAAGTCTTTTCGTATTTTGTCAATAGACATCGTTGCAGTCGTGTACCTCCAATCACATTGTGTCATACCATATAGTGTTGGAAAGGTGAGATTTTGAGCTTCATTTAAATTAAATTCGGTGAAGTTAAAAAAAATTACAGCTATTCAAAAATGAATGAAAATAATGAAGAAATTCGCTTTATTTTGAAATTTTTGTATAAAAGAGGGAAGGATGCCACGCAACCCACCAATGAATTTTGTGAAGTTTACAAAGACGATTTCTTCTGGTTTATGAAAATGAACGCCAAAGAAACACACTGCGCTTATTAAAGTAGCAGCGAATATATCTAGTGGTAAAGTGTTTCACTTTCAAAATTATTCTAACATTACCGTAATTGAGAATCCACGATGTACCTCACTTAAATTTGTTCTTCAGTTTATACACCGTCGTTATCAGTATATTTTATTAGAATAATAATTTTCTATAATTTTTATGAGAATGATTCATTTATTAGAGGTTAGAAAGTTCTTGCATGGAGCTGTAACAGGTTCACCATGGTACATTCGTAGCGAAAACATTTACAAAGATTTTGGTATTCCTATAGTAAATAAGAAGTAGATGACAGCAGAAAAAACTGTGAACTTAAACTTCATAGCTATCCAATCCTTTAGTCAAGGGGCTACAACAGTGTGACACTTTCAAAAAAAAAAAAAATTTATTTGCTTTTTCGATAGCTTATATTTCCATAAATGTCCTGTGGAATCAGGAAGGTCGTATCTTGAATAGTTTTTGGATGGCAGTGTTCTAAAGAGCGACCGATTGGAGGTGCAAACATATAAAGGGTGGGTCATATAAAATTTGAAATTTAAAAAGTCAATAAAAAAAACGGCTTGGTATTTTTCAAAGGTCTAACATTTATTTAAAAGGTTGTTTTATGAAATTTATTTGTGGGAAACAATTTCGGACAAATGACCACTACGGCTGAGTTTACAGTAGCTTATCCGATCCACCCAATTTTGGAGTACTTTCTCGATGGTTTCAGGTCTTATGGCAGCTATAGCAGCTTGAATCTCGTACTTTAGATCTTGAATTGTTTCTGGATGGTTGGCGTAACATTTATCTTTAACATCTCCCCAAAGAAAGTAGTCCAACAAAGCTAAATCGCAGCTTCTGGGAGGCCAATTCACATCACTTGTTTTGCTGATTATGCGAGCTTCGAAGATAGGACGTAAAAGATTGAATGTAGCGTTTGCTGTATGGCACGTAGCGCCGTCCTGTGCCCCAAATGAGCCTCGTCCGAAAAGATGATTTTTCGGTAAAATTGACCATCCCCGGTTTTTTTTCAATATTTCCCAGTTTTCTTCTAGTGTATAGCGACCCATTTCATAAATTTTAGACTTTTTACTGAACATCTGTCACTTTCCGAATTTTATTTGACGTTTTCAATGTCGAAATACAGATAATTCAAATTTAAAACGTTAGATGGCCCACCCGTTATAAGTGAAACTTTAAACGCGTTTTTCAGCGACATTTTTCAAAATTGCTGGCGTCATAACTCAACGAGAAATTGACCAATCGACTTGAAATTAAAAATGAGTATTTTTGAACACATTTGCTATACAATAACCTACAATCTTTTTGATTGGTTGAATATTGTCAATTTGGCATTAAAAAAACGAAAATTTATTTCCTAAAAAAAACGATTTTTTTTTTCAAAATTTCGTCATTTTGTTAATTTTTGATAACTTTCAAAGGTTGTATGTCATTGTATAGGAAATATTTTTAAGTTTAATAAACTTTTCAAATTTTTTTGTTTCAACTACTCATTCGGCCGGAATCATGCCAGCAGTTGGGGCATTGTTTTTTGGCACCTCCGAAGACAGCCCATAACTCCGTTATTTTTCAACATTTTTATAAAAAAAAAATCTCAAAACATAGCTGAATACATACTTTATTACGTTCAAAGAAGTTAAAAATATTCAATCGCCTACTTCTCTTAAAAAATCACGAAAATCGCCTAATTTTTCATGCGTCACACTGGTATAGTCCCTTAATGCCTTATTGCAATTCTGTAATCCAACCTGCTTAAAAAGGAAATATCTAAAGTGCTAAATGTCACTAAACAAGTAAACAGGCTCAGGCTTGAGCTTGCCTAGTTTTAATTAAATTTAAGAATTCATTACTTATTGTTACGCTTTGAACAAGCAGATTCATATGTTAACAAAAAAAATAAAAATATTTAAACGTAGGTACAAATAATCTGTTTAAGTTCTTCCGGTTATCTAAGGAATATGAGGGTATAGAAAAAACTATATTTCAGATGTATAATTTCTTCGCTTGATAAGCTCCTTGGATACATTCTTTGAGTAGACCTTTCGTGTAATCTGTTAGCTGCTTTGGTTTGTCTTAATATCTGTTATTAACCCATCATCAAATATCATTATTCTGATACATAGAACAATTAGCTTTTACAGAGTAAAATTTAGCTTCAGAACAAAGTTGTGAACTGTAGATATGTAGTTTTGAGTATAGTTTTCTGTATTAGCAAGTTTATTTAATGGCATTTTTTGTACTGCGAGACCTTCGGACTAATTGCTGTGTAATTCAATAATGCTGATGTCAATTCCTGGCGAACGAAGCCTTTTTTTTTTCTTAAAGTCGACTTCATGACAATTCTGAAAAATGGGAAAAATATAGCATGAATTCATTGAGATTAAAACTATGTTCTAATTTATCTACGAGTATGTGATCACTGTTGGTTGTCGCAAAGTACTCGCAGATTTTGTAAGTTCTCAACTATCTCCTAGCGAGATGGTGCTCGAATAATAAAGGGTCAGAAGTGAATACAGAAATTTTTATTTTAAAACAGTCGCAGATACATTAAGTGATGTTTATTCACAGAAGATACATTGTTGAAAAGAATTATGTGCAAAAAATATAAGGTTCTGGAGTATTGTTTTTCAGTATGGCGGTTGGATTGTTTTGTGTTATTTGTAAAGAAATATATAAAACATTAAATTTATTTCGTAAAAAATGTGTTGAAAAAGTTGTAGAAGGTTCAAAGTAGGTGAATCAAAGTAGGCATGATGACTTAAACCTGTTTCAAAACAAAGTTCAAAAGATAATAAATTCAAAAAATAATAAGTCCGGAAATAATTCACCCAGAACGAGTCATTGTGTGGTGCGCAGTTATATCAATGTGTATTTCTTGCTTAAAGATTTTCATGAGTATTTTACGCAGAACTGCGCCGAAGATGTATCCCCTTCAAAAGTGTTCTTGAAACAAAATAGGCTTCCCTCCATTTAAAGTAATTTTCTCAGTTGAAGTCCCAAAGATGTTATGGCATAATTTTATAATGTCAAAATTAATATCTGTGTCTATTCGAAAGAGGTTATGTCACTTTTTGGTTTCATATTTTAGAAGCCCGGTCTTAAGTATCGCAAAAAGTTTCTGGAAAATAAAAAAATGCAAAATCTACATTTCTTGCAGCAGAAAATACTCAAACAGATAATTTAAAGGCCAAAATTAAAAAAAAAATATATATATTATATAATATAGGCTTTAAAAGAATCTTGGCTTAGCCATTCACTAGCTATAATTATAAAGCGATTAGAAATGAGATGTGCTTTCAATGTTTTAAGCACTAAAAATATATTAAAGCCAAAGAAAATTAACTTAATATATCGTGTGTGAAAATGTCAGAAGAATATGGTCTTGCCCAGCAGGCTGCCAGCTTATGCCGAAACATGCGCTACGTACGCTTTTATGTCTTTTTCATGAACATCAAAGACTGACCACGACGAAAGGGCAAATTTTCACAGTATTGAACCTCCCAACTCACCATTCCACAAACGCGTTTTTGGGAAAGTGGAAGCCTGGACGCCTGCTGTGCGCTAGGTGTTTGAAGAAGTGTGGCAATTCACACACAGCCGCAACGGTCAAGTGACACAGCACCACGGTTATTGTCGCTGTCGCTGTCACTGTCATTGTCGTTGCCCCAAGCGCCAAATCAATTTCAAATACCACATACTTTCATTGTATATACATACATATGTATGTACACAAAGAAGAAGGGAGGCTGTAAACATTTGACGTTTAGAGCGAACTTTTTCCTGCTAAAAGTCGACATTATGGCTGAAAAGTGTTGATGGCATTTGAAAGCACTCGACCGAACACCGTGAAGTGTGTGTCGCGGAAGCAGTGGTAGGGCTGCCAGAAAACAGCAGCAATTGTCCGTCGGCATAAAAAAGCGTAGAATGCGCCATAACTCAAAAAATGCAGTTGAATGCGATTGTGCGCCTATTTGTATGCAACACTTTACGCCCGCGTTGGAGTGCTTCACATTTTTCGACGCATTGTGGTGACGCCTCTCCGCCAAGCGTTGCAATTTAACTTTTGTTGCGCATTTCGCGGCGCAACATGCAGCAGCCCCAACAAGGAAACAACAACAGCGCCAATGCATAAATACTTGAAAAACAATGACAAAACACGCACACATTGACTGCTGTAGGAGAGCGTGGGGCCTGCATTGTGGTCAGCCGGCAGTGCACTGGCTGCGGTGGCCATTGCATGGTGCTGGCCGCAGATTTTGACAAACGGTGCAGCACTCAGGTGATTCATCATTTCGAGAGTATTATTGCAACGTTTATTGCGGCGTTAAATGGCATTTTTACAAACGCACTCAACGCGAAGTGGCTGCCGGCCCGGTCAGGCAGGCAAACCGCTGCTAATAGACGCGTTGCAAGTTGTGTGTAAAGATCATTGTTGATCTCAAACTACTCATTTCCTCACATTGTTCGAGTTAGTGAGCAAACTGCAGCAGATTAGATGGGTGACTTGCAAATATTTCACAATTTTTTTATTGCATTGCAAATTTTCCATTTGTTGTTGTTTATTTATTTTGTTTCATAATCGTCCACCTTGTTGTCCATCGGTACTCACATTGACTGGGCGGTCAACTTCCTAATGCGCGTATACACAATAATTAACCGCTAATTACAACAATTTGCATATGCTTTTGTTGCTTTTGCTTTATTTTTGTATTTGTTGTATTGTTTAGCGTCACTTAGAATTATGATTACTTAAATGCAGCGGCTGAATACCGGCAATGCACCAGTATTCTACTGCCCACCTATGAACGCTGGTCTATATGCATGTGTAAATATATAAGTATATACATATATACGTATATTGTCGACTAAAATGCAAAATAACTTAACATCAAAATTTGAGTTTCGGTTATAAAATGGTTATGATAAATGGTTATATATTGGTTACATATTGGTTATATCTGTTAGCGGAAGCCTAAAATTTGATGCACACATATTTCTAATATGATATAGTGAATCGTAAGTAATGAAAAACTCAGTTTCGATTTTTTTGGTGTTACGTTGTTTTGCATTTTAGGTGACGATATGTACATGTATATACATATAAATGTATACAACATATAGTTCTATATAAATATACATATGTATATATATAAATAAAAATATATATTTATATATGTGTTTGCATGCAATTACATGTTAAGCTCGTTTACGGTAATATTTCACTTGTTACTCGTTGAATGGCAATCACAGCGAGTGTCGGAGGTGAGCCACTCGACCCTAACAACCAGCTTAACGGCTTCTGGCTATTTGCAATGCTTGCATTTGTTGTTGCCGCTGCTGACGTGTGCACGCATACTCGGTCCATTATTGCGGTTAATAAACATTTTAGTATTATTGCCAATTATTGGTGGGTCAATCAAATGGCCGGGTTCAAGGATTCAAGCGGCTTTCGGTTGGTAACCAATATGACCGTGCTTCCATTGTGCAGTGTTAATGTTGTCTATTAAATCCATATATGAATTTCCATAAACAATTAGCAGGAAGCATATACACTGCAATACTTGTATTAGAATAACTAATCAAGAATGCTAATGTTTCGATGTAATTAATTTTATGCTTCTTTTATTACATGATGATTATAAATTGTTAAATCATTAAAGTGTTTCTTAGGAATTCGGAATTATTTTAATCCATTAATATTATATCATATTGTTAATAGTTGTGATAAAAAAATGACGTCAGCATTTATACTTAAACTGCAATTGATTAACTCAGCAACAGTGCATCGATGAACTTAATTAAATGTTTGGCGATGAAGTTCTCTTAAGGGCCAGTGTTTATCGACCGTATGGTGAATACAATCGATGCCGTAGATCACTTCAAAACGATTTTCGTGAAGGTCATCCAAAATCAGTTGTTGTTTCGGAAACTAATGATGCTGTACGCAAACTGATATTGTAAGATCCTCATATGATCCAACGTATACACAACTATAGGAATTAATGGGACCAACATACATACAATATTGCATGGACATTTTATTGTAGACGTTGGATAACACACAATTTATCAAACGCTCAAAAAAAGACTTGTGTCGATTAGTCGGCAAGTGATTAATCGTGGATTCGTACGTATGAGCCCAAAAGTAAGCCACAGTCGACTGTATGGGTGTTTCAAAATGAGTCGAATGAAACAAGAGCACTGTTTTTTTTTTGTTTTGGAAAACCGGACATGTACTATATACTACCAAAATATCAGAGTGATTCACAACCATTTCTTTGCCAGTTGTTTTTCAAGAACTCAGGGAAACCAGCCACCGAAGATTTCACCACGACAATGCGAGCTCTTACACATCGACTGAAACAACTAAATCGATTTGATGAGTATCCAACCGTATAATCGTGATCAAATGACTTATTATTATTCTCTTACTTAAAAAAATTAACTAAGAGGTCAACGTTATTCGATACCTGCAGGGGCAATCGATGCGTTCAGAACACATGGTGTGGAAATACCTCAATCAGAGTGGAAAAAGTGCTTCGAAAAGTTCAAACGCATGCAAAAGTTTATAGATCCTGATAAAGAATTTTTTTTAAATCAATAAAGCGCTTTTCTATTATAGTATTTGTTTTTATTCTCGAATTCTGAAATATAAAAAGCAACCCTACTCTGAAAAATAAGTGCTTATGCAAATCTAAGTATGAGCTCTTTATTATAATAGGAAGGATCTCCGCCTTATTATAGGTGTTTAATATTTTCTTATTATCAGATAAGAACTGTTGAAAAATTTTATAGGAAATTTAATGCTCTAAAAATGATCTCTTACGATTTTTCCTAAACCTAATCGTTTCAATGATATTATCCATTAAATTTTGATTACTTTAGTCAATTTTTTTTAATAATTTTATAATTCTTTAAAATAAATCGGAAAACTCATAGTTTCGTAAGAAATTTACTGCTCTATCTTAAAATAATCAAACTTTAACCATTAATGAAAGTATTAAAGAGTAATAGCTATTATTCGACATTTGTCAATACTAAATTTAACCAATGTCAGAGGTACATATATGAAGGCATTATCTTTGTTAGAGTTCAGGCTTCAGAGAGTTGTCAATGTAGTTCTTTGATTTGCAAGACCAGATACATTTTCTTGGCTATTCGTCCACTGATAACACTGGAAAATTTCTCTAGAAATTAACAATATTTTTATCCGAAACAGTACATATTAAGTTTTTTACGATGCTTGAAATCACATCGGACCACTATAGCATATTATATAATATATTACGTAGCCTTTCAAATTGATTATTAAAAATCAAGATAATAAATAGTAAATAATATTAATTCGGCTTGAGAGTTGTTTCTATTAATGTGGTTAGAACGCTCTACGTTTGATGCAGCACGTTTGCTGGTATTGTGTTGGAAAAGTGAGATTTTAAGCTTCATTTAACCAAAAAAACTTAAATTCTGGGAATTTGAAAAAAAGTCATAGCTGTTAAAAAGTCAGTGAAAATAATGAAGAAATACGCTATATTTTGAAAATTTTGTATAAAAAGGGAAGAGTACCACACAAGGCACCAATGAAATTTTTGATGTTTCTGGAGACGATGCTGTATCAGTTCGTGTGGCACAATAATGGTTCGCACGCTTCCGTTCTGGAAATTTCGAAATTTCTATTTACACTGATGAAAGTTTTATATTGATGCAATAATGTCTCTAGGTTCAAGTTCGATTAGAAATACGAAAAGACTTTTTCGACTATCCAACATATAATTTCTATATGTTTTCTTATTTTATATTGATGTTGGTCCAAGAGCTGAATTGTGTGACAGTCATCGCATCTATCTAAGCCTGAATATGTTTTCCAAATTCCTCTTAAAAGTATATGTATATTCTTTTCAGGATACAGTCGATTTTAGAACAATATCTTTTTACAAAAATATCATGGGAACCTTCTCCTCAATAATGCTCTGTGCCAAATGTCATCTCAAAATAATCATTAATTTTTAGTATACATTTGTCTTTCTGAAGTATAAAAGTGCATTCTGCGATGAGTGAAATTATTCGACTATGGAGTTCCATTAACTTTTGTGTGTGTAATCAAATTTCTGTTGCCGAAACGTTCAGAATGTTGGAAAAGGCCTGCGCTGATAATTGTTTGTCGTGACTAAATTCTTTTAATTGGTAGAAATTATTCAAAGACGGTCTAGAATGCGTTGACGATGAACCACGAACAGGACGACCATAAAGATCAACTGATAATCAACTCGTCAATAAAATAAAGAAGTAGCTGCTTAAGAATCGACAATTAGCGAACTGGAACCAAATAACCGGTAGGCCAAATTTCGTGGCAAAGGTGAGCTGAAGCCGAGAAAATCATGTCAAAGCAGGTCCAAAATCAAGGTTATGTTTATAGTTTCCTTCGATTATCGAGGTGTGGTGCGCTCCGAATTCCTTCCGATTGGGCAAACTTTCAAAAAGGAATGCAATTTAATTGTTATGCGTCGTTTGTGAGAAGCTATTTTCAATCAATATCGTGCCACAACCACCGTATCGCCCGATTTAGCTCCATGTGACTTCTGGCTATTCAGCAAACTCAAACTTTTACATTTATATAACAATTTATTTATTGGCTGACCAAAAACTGCGAGAGTAGTTTTTTTTTTACACAAACACGATATTCATGGTGGCCAATATAAGAAAACTCAAAATTTTACTCTTTCGGAAAGTTACTTGACTTAAGTTAATCTTTCCGTGATCTCTACCTATTTTTAACATAGGCATAACAACGTCAGCTTATTGAATCTCTTAACATTTTTGAAACCAGCTTGTTCTATCAGCCCGTGTACATTAGCGTTTATTTATTTAATTGTTTGCACGAAAACATCATGTAATCTCGGAACATATATAACGGAAATTCGTCAACACATCAGCTGGATTTCCGTATGAATGAACTCATTGCTAGATTACCACATTATTTCGCCACATTATAAGATCATTAAGTAAAAAGTTGATGGATCGATGACAATTGGACACGCTTAAGCGATCATATGAAATTTTGATGAATCTCTTTTTCGGGCAACTGACATAATTGTGGTGACAAATTGGCATGACGTGGCGTCGTCAACTAGAATACCATAGTACAAGCAGCAGAATCATTAAAGGATGCACATATACATATAATATGTGTATGATGGACGAATTTCACGCACACATCCACACAAACAACGCATTTACCTTCAAGACTAGCTGATCATGTAACATTTTCTATATGAATTTATAGTAAACGAAATCAATTGAGTTGTGATCGATTACATTTTGACAGCAGTGAATTGTCAAATGGCAACACTACATTGTTACAACGAAATTGTTACGCAAATTAAGCAATCCCACGCCCAGATTTCGGTATTGAAAGAAAAGGCGCAAACAAAAAAAAAAAATATTTGATGAAAGACAAACTGACAATCAGTTGGGTTAAGCAGTACACGTCAGCGCTTCGCTAGAAAGAAAGGCAAAAAATAATGATAAAAGTGAAAACTCATTTAGAGCGCCAAATACTGGTAGATAGAGGGGAAGAGAGCACGGCAAGACAAATAAAATCGCACAAAAAATTGGCACCTCAAACTAATTTCATTAATTTTACGATTTGATTACGTTCGTCTGTCGCTAATGATATGCGTTGGCAGACATTTTATGAATTCCTTGACAATGGAATTAAGTCTCTGTGAAAATGGAAAAAGTTTTCCTCACACCAAACAATGCCGTTGGAATTTTATTTTCTGTGACGCTGGCATTGTGTGCTTGCCGGAACAGCATTGTGATGACTGGTGTTCATCGATTTTTTACAGTTGCCGGCGTTGTTTTTTGCTAACAGCGCGGATGTGTGATTTTTAATATATGGAGTGAGAGTTGGCAACATTTTATTTGTCGTTTTATATATTTCTGATTGTCGATAAAAATGCAAAACACATTGTGTCTGTTGGGTAGAAACTGAGTATTTTCGGGTTTGGAAAAATTTAATACTTTTATTACTAGTGTGCTTAGCAAATTTGGAGTCAGTGTTGACCTTACTGTCTGTCTTAGTATTTTTAAGCTTTAAAGCATTGTCTCCTTGCTCGACTGAACCGGTTTATAAATTTTTTTTAAGAAAATATTTGTGCCAGAATGATCAGTTACTCTATTTTTTAGAAAGATTTGTACCAACTAGCTGCAAAACTTCACAGCAGAAACTGCAAAGCCGATGAGCTAGTCAGAGATGTCACCCTTGCTCCGCTTGCATTGAAAGAGGACCGAGCTGGATTTCCAGCTACTTTGCGTTATGCTTCAAGCTCCTGGGATGTTCAGTAAAACGAAGGAGATCTTGTGAATTACTTGCACTGAGAAAACTTCATCTTGCCGCAATCGTAGGAGATCTAGCGGTAAGGCTTAAAAGTTGTCAAAGTTATATGGAGAGGCGTGAAATGGAAATACTGAAGCACTTCCTACACCATTGTCCAGCCATTGCAATACTACAGCTGAAACATCTCCGTAATCTTACCTAAGATCTTCTGAATCGACCTTTTATCTAACTTAACCTGCTGCAAAACGTTATTGTTGGAGAATAATTTATCCAAATAACTCGTACAGCTCATCGCTCCATCGAATGCTATATTCGACGTTGACAATGCGCAAAAGACCATAAATCTTCCGCAGAACCTTTCTCTCGAAAACCATAACGTTGACTCATGAGATGCTGTCATCACCTATGACTCTACACCATATAGCAAAATGGGAATAATGAGCGACTTATAGAGTTTGGTCTTTGTTCGTCGAGAGAGGGCTTTGCTTCTCAATTGCCTACTCTATTCAAAGTAATCTTCATTTGGCAAGAGTTATTCTGCGCTGTATTTCGAGGCTAACATTGTTGTTGGTATTAATACTGGTCCCAAGAAATTATCTACGAGAGGTCTTTTCCGATCCAGATGGGGCTTTTGGTGTTGGTCAACGTCAGTTTGCACAACCGTATTAGTTTTGCGTGGATCAAAAAATTCAGACATAGTGGCATAAAAGCTGCTCCTTTTCGTACTGCCAAAAACAGAGCTGTTTAAAGCTGTTAAAGCTCTTTAAAATCGTAGAGCAATAGAATGTTATAATTTTAGTATGTTCTGGGCATTAGTTACTGGATCACTTCTGAGAGTTCCATAAGAATTCGCTCCGGTCTTGAAACATTCTTTTTGTCGCCGCTTCTTTTCGTAGAAATTTCGAGCAGTACCCCTTTCGGCCAGATTGTTAAGCTTTTCGTACTCACGCATTTCGGCCTCTCTCTTTTTTTCGTCAGCAAATGCGTCTCGCTTCCCTCTTCAACTATCGGTATCTATTCTAAAACCCGAAAAGATAAATAAACTTTGGTGGTTCAACGCAATCCGTAATAGTTTCTGCGCCGCTTCATGACTGTCGAAATAGTGGGCCTCATTCAGCGAACCTTATACAAAAAAGGCAAAGCTTTGCCCACCATTTTCTAAGATTCACTATGTCGGATCTACATTGGTTGCCTAGAGAAGGCCAAAGCGGTCACTGGTGTCTATTTGGACCAATTCGGCGGCGAATTATATAAAAATAGCCACATTTAACGAAAAAAGTGACCTTCAATCGTGAAAGTGTCCTGGCTTACACCGTTGCCATGGCTATGGAGCTACGAACTTCTGATCAATCCTGGATATTTTCTAGATTTGGTACTTTCTCTTGTTTCAATTTTGAAAAAGTAATGCGACGATCAGAAATTTTAAACGAATGAGTAAATTATCACCGTCGGATTGAAGAAGGTGGAGAAAAGAGCAAATAAAATACGACTTTTATGTAGATAAACCTCTCTTAGTTCGAAGGAATTAATGCACCTTTGTCATTATCTTGTGTACTTATACCCATAATAATAACTCCTTAAAGTTAAAACTAATATTCTCTCAGTAAGCAACTATATTAGAAGCCTATTACATTCATTTTACATATTTCGGAGTGAAACTAAAATTTATAATCTTAAAATATTCATTTCTATTTACTTCCGTTAAGAACTATTTGATAGCTTTTAAAATATATACTAACGGCATGCCGCCTTAAATTCATATAAGTTACTTATGTAAATATATACTGTATGTATAGCTATTATGTACTTCAATTAATTTAAATAATGTCTTCATAGTTCTTTATTGTCCGCTTTGTGAATGACTCTTTGTGCTGTGCTCTCAATTTATACTTAGACAGTTATACTTGTATACATATATGCAATATGTGTGTATGTATATAACGGACGTTCTTACATTTAAGTGTGTGTGTGTGTTTGTGGAAGGATAAGCGACTGCGCATTTGAGAATTGGGTGGCGCCCAAAAAGCTGTGAGAGTTAACAAAGCCCAACAACAGTTATGTGCTTACAACCCTCATCAAGAGTAAATATCGCATGAATTTCCTGCTACCAACAACAGCCATTATGGCGGCATGTGCCGTTGCGTAATGGCGTGTGGAATAAAAACATAAAAATAAACTAAAATATTTATACAAATTGAGCAAACAAATAAAACAAATAATTATTCATTATAAATATGCATGCGTAAATGGCAACTCTGTATGTGGACTAAGTCAATAAGAAAATGATAAATAAAGGCAAATATGCTTACTTTTTATGTAAACATACATTTCCGTTATGTTGGTAGAATGTGAGACGCTTTCACTTATTCTGAGGACAATGACTTTTCAGTAGAGTAGAGTAGAGTATAGTTGTCGTTGGACCCAAATGGAGCAATAAGAATATTTAAAAACCTCAAATGTAAGGAAAATTATAGTTTAAGGTATGCAAGAGTCATGATTAAGGGTACCCATGAAATCAAAGTTAACCGAAAAACGCACAAGAGTTTTAGCTCCAGATAAGACGACTGAAAAACTGTTATCTTCCGCAGAATGACTAAAATGATAAAAATTATTACTTTCGAGTACTGATTTTCATAATTTTAAAAATAAAAAAAGTAGGGTTATGATTTTTTCATATTCCGAATAATGAAATCTTCAGGAATTATATTACGAAATACTTTCGAAAGTTAGCTTCTCTTAAGTTATGAACTTAAGGCAAGGCGAGATATATACGATATATAAAAAGTCACTTGAAAAATCCTTAGTCCGATGGCGCTACAAGAATAAAATCCATACGTTTCTTAGTTAGCCCTAACCTTCAAAAGACGCTATATAAGTTTGACAGCTGTCGGATCATTACTCTGTGAATTATGACATGTTGGGGGAAGCAGCATTTGTTAACAAAACTTTGAAAAAAATGATAAAAAGAAATTTCACATGTTGCTTGCTTTCGGAAGAGAAAAAATAGAGTTGAAGCAAAAATTTGGCTTGATGACGTGATACCGGATGCTGTCCCATTAAAAAGCAACCAAACTAAGTTTAGCCTTGGTGAAATGAGCACGGAGAACCATTAGCGCAGTGGAAGCCCAAAAGAGATTCTTACCGACGTAAACAACCGAAAAGTCCAGAAAATAGTTTTGGATAACCCTGAAGTTGTTCGAGATAGCAGGCACGCTAAATATACCAACTGAACGTATATATCATAGTATTCAAGAATATTTTAGTAAGAGAAAGCTCTGTGCCAAGTGGGTGCCGCGCGAGATCACTTTTGACAAAAAACAACGACGACTCTGCAAAGCATGGAAAAACACAAGAATCGGCTTGCCAGGTTATGGCGCCTGTAATTTAGGATGCGCATTAGGGTGATTCAAAAAAAATTTTTTGTTTTTTTTTTTGATTGGTACTCGGAAAAATAGGTTCCTAGACACCTCCATGAAAGCCTCTCCAAATATGAGTTTTTAATTGTAACGGGAAGGTCCTCCTACATACAGTTTTCTATTTTTTCTTATTATCAGATAGAAAAATTTATATCTCGGTTCCAACTACTTGAAAAAATATCTTGTTTCTTAGATTTGTAGGAAATTGAATGCTCTATAGGACATCCGATATGGGTTTACGGCTTTCAAAAAATCGAGTTTTTGTGAATTATTGTTTTATTTAATTCTACAACACTTCTAAAATATTGTCCGCAATTTTTAAGTTGAACCGAGTAATAGTTTCGGAGATACAGTCTTGATAACTTGTGCGTTCGAGGCTAGCTGGGCTAAGTGCGCCGTCTTTAAACGCATTTTTCTCGAAACGTGTTTTTGGAATCGGTTGGTAAGTTTTCTCGAGAGCTTCTCAACCTATCTTTATTCAATTTTACACAGGTCTTTGAGACACAGTTCTTAAAGACTTGAACGAAGTATTTTTTTCAATTACAGCTATTTGAAGAAAAAAAATGTCGCCAAATTTTATTTTTTTTTTTTGTTTGTAAAAATGGCTGCCAAATATCCAATTTTTATTTAAGTTAAAGTTTTGACTAAAACACGTATTTTCACTTTAGATGACAATCTATCGTTTTTCCGAAGGGTCAACGGAAATGGCGTCGCAATGGTCGAATTAAAAATATTATTCCCCAAAAGTGTCAAATTTTTTTTGTTAATAGTGTTTGTTTACAACAATAAAAAATTATAATAAAATCTTTCCTTTTTTATATGAGAAATAATTGTTAAAAAAAGCTGTAAAAACAGCAACAACAACATCTGACGAAATCGATGTAACCCCTTAACCCCACTTAGGAACTAAAGAAGCAATGGTCCCACGAGCGGTCGAAATGGGCGAATATTAAATCACACGTGCGTTTGAATTTTCTTGCATAGATTCTAGAATTTAGACAAAATTTTTTCAAGTAATTAAAGTTTGAAGCTGAGACAGAAAAAAACTTTATGGAAAGTAAAGTTACTACAGAGGAATCAATAAGACCGTAGGTGCTGCCAGTTCGCTTAAACGGTATAAGGTAGGACTCGCTACACTCTAAGGCTCCGCGAATCGAATAACGCTCATATTCCATAAACTTTGAGAATATTTGCTCTACCGGATAAGCTAGTTGAGATTTCTTCATCATTTTATATTTTAATAAAGGACATTTTTTATGGATCGCACTTTATATAGAGCAGATCTTTATCGAAACGCAATAGCATTATTAAGAATTAATAAATAATGAGTAAATAAGAAAATAGTGTGTGTTGTTTAATATTTTTTATATACAAGTATGTAGTTTCAATGAATTGTAGTTGCTTTTCAATCAATACCCAGCCATTATGGCATATCATTACAATCATTTGAAGCATATAATGGGATAACATGTGATCCAGAAAATTATAGGATTTCATTCGTAATTAAAACTAACTAAGTAATTAAGTCTTAGCTTTTGGCCTTTTCAATTAAAAAGAAATCTTGAATAATTTGTTTGCCAAGTGCTCAATCAAATGTGTTCCAGTTACGATATTACTGCATACCCTACATATATGTAGGCAACTGAATATGTAATGCTTACGACGATTACAAAGTATTCATATGTAAACAATGTTACTTGCACGTGTAATTTACGTATTTATGACATTTTAATTGTGAACTCAAATGTGATTCCCAGAAACGCCAATAATTGCCATTTAAATATTTGCATTAAATTGACATTGGTATTTTAATTACGTAATTACTTCGATTACTTATGTTCGCTACTAACCTGAGAGTCCTTCAGGCCCAGTCTTTCGGCCAATTTCTTGCGGTCCGGCTTGCTTATGTATTTCTGTTGTTGAAATCGTTTCTCCAAACCTTTGCGCTGAGAATCTGTGCAACAACAATAATAAACAACAACACGTAAATCAAAATGACCACAGACGTGTGAATTAATGTACAGTTATTTAGACGGCAAGTAATGGCCCAACACTTACCGGAGAATACGGCACGACGCATCATACCCCGACGAGGCTTGCCACGCGTCGAATGCGCCCAAGGGAAGCCTTGACCCGGTGGCAAGGGAAACACTTGTGCACCAACTGCAAGGAGAGAGTGAGAGTGTTGCAATAATGTAAGATTTACGTTTTGTGGCGGAAACGGAAGTGCGTGGGAAATGCATTAACATTACAACAACAAGTAAGTGTGTGAGTTTTGTAGTAGTGGAGGCGCATAGCAGCGCGCAGTGGGAGCTTGTTGCTGCATTAGAATACTGTTGCAATTAATTGTTGCATGCCACACGCTGCACAAATGTGTGAGCGTGCGTGCGACAATGTGTTGACAAGTGCAACAACAAAACAATACCAGTTGCGGACATTAGTCAAATTCTATTACTGGCATGCCACAAAATGTGGCAAGTGCCCACAACAGTTATGTAGCCCCTACTTTGAACTTATAGACACACATACATACATATATGCAGGCTTAAAACCGCTCACCAAGTCGGTTACATTACAACAATAATACAATACAACAGTAATACATTACAACAATAATATGCTACACCAACATCAACACACAGAATAACAACACCAACTCACCACTCATGTAGGGATTTCTGCAGTGCGCCAACAGTGAATGCAAATGCGGATGTTGCAAGCTATGTGGCAGGAATGGCGTCGGCCGGCTCGGCAATGGTTTCGCTATCACTTGATGGCCAGCCGCTTGGCCGGGCAATGGTGAATGGTGTGGCGGCATGTGTGCTTGTAGTTGATGTGCTGGCGATTGCAGGTGTGATGGCGCCAGTTGCTGTTGTTGTTGCTGCTGCTGCTGTTGTTGTTTCTCCTGCGCCAACGCCGACAAGTTTAGTCTTCGATTATTATTATCTTCGAGCACATTGCCGCAATCATTGTGACCACCAACAACACCACCTTCGTATGGTCGACCATCGATTGTATTGGCAATGTTATTGCTGCTGTTGTTGTTGTTGCTGTTGCTGCCACTACCACTGCCGCCGGTGCCGGTGGAGTGATTGTCGCTATCACTGATGGTGCTGCCCGGTGATGACGACGACGCTGCGGTTTGCGGCTGACAACTATTGCCGTTGGCGACGCCGATGGTGTTCAGCTGATGTGGCGGCAGGTGTGGATGGTGTGCCAGGTGGGGGTGGTGTGCATGTGTTAGTGGATGCGTGTGTGGATGGTGTGTCAGAAATGCAGGATGCGGAAAGTGTGTGTGATGTATGAAGTTTTGTTGTAAGTAAGGCCAAATATGCTGCGGCTGAATGAATTCTGTGGGGAGTGGAAGAAGAGAAAGCAAGATTTATTTAATAATTTATATGATAAAATAGAAACATGAAATATTTGCTACAATAAATATTAGCCAATTATTTTAAAAATACCCGGAAATATAACCAAAACATAACCGAAAATATCAGGTTTCGGTCCAGTTTCAGAAATCATAAAAGAATTTTGAAAGCAAGAGAGAGATAGTTGTAATAAAATGTGCATAATGTTTTAAAATTGAATGAAAATTTCTTATGAACAATTTGCCAAACCCTGGTTAGCTTCTTAGATAGTTGTTTCTCGCAGATATCTCTCTTAATTATTCGAAAACAAGAAAAAACGTTAACTTCGGTTGCACCGAAGCTAAATACCCTTCACAGGTGCATTTCTGTTAGTAACTATGTGTCCAGTTTGTATGGAAGCTATATGCTATAGTAACCCTTTCTGAACAAGTTTTTAGAGATTACATTGTTACCTTAGAAAATAATATATACCAAATTTCGTGAATATATCTTGTCAAATGTGAAAGTTGTCCATACAAGAACTTGATTCCGATCGCTCAGTTTCTATGGTAGCTATATACTATAGTTAATCGATCTAAACAATTTTCTCGGATACTACATTTGTGCCCTAGAAAATAATCTATACCAAATTTGGTGAAGATACATTGTCAAATGCGAAAGTTTTCCATATGAGAACTTGATTCCGATCGTTCAGTTTATATGACAGCTATATGTTATAGTGGTCCGATATCGGCCGTTCCGGCAAATGAGCAGCTTCTTGAAGAGAAAATGACGTTTGCAAAATTTCAAAAGGATATCTTAAAAACTGAGGGACTAGTTCGTATATATACAGACAGATGGACAGACAGACGGACATGGCTAAATCGACTCAGCTCAACATACTGATCATTTATATATATACTTTATAGGGTCTCCGACGCTTCCTTCTGGGTGTTACAAACATCGTGACAAACTTAATATACCCTGTTCAGGGTATAAAAATGTTGCCAATACATGGAGCATAAACGGCTTTCAGTGACTATATCAGTTTTGTGTTAAAAAAGATTTTTTCTTCAAACGGTCAATTTGGTGGAACTTTTGAACTTTCCGCGGAATTAAGCTTTTGGCAATCCAAAATTTTAGCCTGTCTTCTAGAGATAGTGAGCTTCTTGTGAGCAAAAAAAAAAAACAACAATTGCAGTTTGTTTTGTTCATTGTTGAACATACAAGTTTCAGATATGAAGAGTTCACACAAAAATCGGGTCTTATAACAGAAGCGGACCTCAAATGTCATTCGACCAACTTGAAAGAATTCCATGAAGTTATTTGAGAATGTTCTCTGGCGTCTCAGCAAAAACCATTCTCGTAGGACTCGTTTTTAATATCGAATTAAGCGTTAATTTCAGATTCCAGTCACTTTCTCCACCTTATCTATTAAGCGGAGTGAAGATCATCCTCTTCCTCTGCTTCCCCGGTGGGTACTGGGTCGAATATTCTCAGAGCTGGAGTGTTTTCATCCATTAGGATGACATGACCTAGCCAGCGTAGCGGCTGTCTCTTAATTCGCTGAACTATCGAATGCGTTATTCGCCGTTACCAATGCTCAAAGGATCATACATCTTCCTTTCTCTGGAAAACTTGTAACACCGACTCATCAGATGTTGTCCTCTGCACCATATAGCAAGACGGGGATGATGAGTGACTTGTAGAGTTTTATTTTTTTTTCGTTTAGAGAGGACCTTACTTCTCAATGGCCAACTCAGTCCAAAGTAGCACCTGTTGGCATGAGTTATTCTGCGTTGTTGTTGCTGTTGTTACTGGTTCCAGGTTAGACGAAATTATCTATGACTTCAAAGTTATGACTGTCAACAGTGACGTGAGAGCCAAGGAAATATTTCGCCTTGTCCTCGTTCACTACCAGACCCAATTTCTTCGCTTCCTTATACAGTCTGTAGAAAGCCACACTGTACTAACGACTCGATTGTTCAGGCCAATGATTTCAATATTAGCAGCGTACTTTTATAGAAGATTGTACTTTATCTATTCAGATCCTCAGCTCGAATTATTCTCTCCAGGGGTAGTTTGAAGAAGTTGTACGATAGGGAGTCGCCTTGTCTGAAACCTTGTTTGGTATCGAACGGCTCGGGGAGGTGTTTTCCGCTCCTGCTTTTGGTTATGCTCAACATCAGTTTACACAGCCCTATTGGTTTTTCGGGGATTTCATGAGGGGTATTTTTTACGTGACGGGTCCCAAACCCAGCGCAGAACCCTGGGGTGGGATGTTTCGTTTTCTTACTTTAGCTCGCCTTCCTACGGATTATTTTTGGTCTAAGGTCGGAAGTCGTTAGCTGCGCTATATGTGAAATAATAATTTCTGGGCATTAAAAAATTAATGGCGCTCAAAGAACTTTCTTTACTTGCGTGAACGCATGACCCATTCTCTTTTTACTAACTCATATAGACATAATTCTGTTAATTTTAACCCACAATATTGAAAAAACTCAGTAACCCAATATAACATATCCTTATGGATAAGCTTAACAGACGCTAAATATATGATTAATTATCCATATTGCCTAGATTATGATAAGTGCCTCATCGTGTATTAAATCTTTTGAGTTTCGATCCTTTTGACTTGTTCAAGGATGAATGTTTTGTGGATATAGCTGCAGTTGTTTAAAGTTTTCAGGAATAACAATTATGAGGGTGGAGGGTTTTATTGGTTTTATTGGCGACTGGTATCATTCTCAATATTTGCTAGATATTACATACTTTCCGCAATGGAAAATTTACTATTTTCATACATAATAAAGACAACAAAGACAGTCAGATAATAGGTTCAGTTAGTTTTATATAAAATTTTTTATTCGATCTATATTCTGCGAAAGGTGAAATACATTTTGTGGTTTTGGTTATATCTGTTAAAAAAATTTAAAAAATTACACCAAAAAGCTTTTAACTAAAGCATAAAACTCATCAGCGCACAAATGCCAAGCATTAAATTTCACATCAAGTCAAGTCACACCAACTTGTATTCACTTCCATACAAATATTATTTATATACATACATATGTATGTGTTGGGAGGTATGCGAAACATCCTTGTTAAAATAGCGGTTAGCAAAAGATTAAACGTGGCGTAAAATAAGCTGCCAACTAAAATTCAAAACCGCACATTTGCACACACACAGCTGCTTAGCAAAATGCACATGTGAGATGCAAGCGCATGTGGAAAACACATTACAAACAAGCAGGCCTCGGCAGTGGCACTAAAGAGGCGTTAATACGTTAATTGTTTCTGTCTAATCGAATTAAAATCACAAGCGGCAACCCCGCCACCCACAGGCACATGAAAGCTGCAAAGCAAATTTAACAAGAGTAGGCACCGCGAAGAATGAACCTGCATTTGTTTGAAGATATAGATATGTTTAGATGTGTGTAAAAAAATACCCGACGGTAAAATGTTAGTTGCCGAAGTTCATACGAAACAATACCAAGAAATACACCAAATTCTGAGAAAATTAAGCTATATAACCAACATCATATAACAATGTATATCTTAGTACTAGCAAAGGGTATAATTTTGGAAAGAATATGCAGGATTGTATCATAACCATATTCTCAACCTTTTGCTTCGGATATCACTTGATCACCTACGAATATAGCTACCATAGCCGAGTGAACTCGGAACTGCTGTTGTTCGTCCTCATTACAAAATAAAAAAAAATTTACTTTTGAAACTAAGTACTGGACTAGTCCAAGAAACCTGCATTAGAGACTAGTTAGACTATTATTAATACAGCCTTGTAGATCTTAGTGATAGAATACCTTTCATAAACATTTCTTTAGATTTGAAAGCAGAAAATAATAACGATAGATCTAACTTCGAATATTATGTTGCATATTGCTAAAATTTACAACATTTTTCTTGTAGTTAACATTCAATTCAGCAACAAATATTTACCGTTATTCTTTAGATTCATAATGAAAATTTTTACCTTGCTTGAAGATGTTGTTGGTGGACAGACATACATAAGTTTTTTTTTTTATAGTAGAAGGAAGCAGTGCAAACAGCAGTGCAAACAGCAGTGCGGAACTATAATCCGCTAAACCTAGCCTACTCCCAACTCAAATCTCCCTACGGAACCATCAGGTTAAGTATTACTTCATCGAAGAGAGAAGGACTTTAAATCTCATCTATCATACGGACTGACTAAGGTATATTGTATATTTTGTCTTAGTTTTGTCATAATTAGAGCTGACGCTTCCCTGACAAAAAATTTTTTTTTTAAATAATTTCAAGGTAGATTGTCGGGTGGAGCATCTTTCGATGGATAAAAGTCTGGGTTCGTTTCGGTTATGCAGGCTGTGATGAAAGCGGTCCCTTTTACGAGTAGTGACCAGAAAATATTTCATAAGTCCAAAAATGGCCTTATCTTTTGGATTTAGTCAAGAATTTTGTGGAATATATATGTATGTCGGTAACCCTTCTTTGATTCTGGGCTTTTTTTCTCGTTGCCTAAAACTTTCAAAAGCATTCGAATAAAAAAATAGTTACATTCTCAAAATAGTGTTCCATCTCGTAGAAAAAAAAACATTTTTGCAAAAAAATGTTGAGCAAATACTTCATGCTACTGACTTATCAACTCATACCCGTACAATATATTTAAATTACTTTACTTACTTACGTACTTTAATGGACCTATTTTAGACTAGTTCTAAAACAGTTAATGCATCTTTCTTTAGAACTACTGCCTTTTCATAAAGGAAACTGCGTAAATTCAATTTGAGAAATACACCTTTTATTAACATACATCCTTTATACACTTGTATACTCGTATAAATGCTTGTGGTTTCGCACAACCAATCACTGTTGTCGCGTCTTTCAGCAGCCCGTGAGTGTAGACGGCGTATAATGTGCATAATCAAATGTGTAATTTTGCTTGTATGTGTGCACATTCACATATGCTCTTTGGTTCGTTTGTTAATTCAAGCATCCTTTATGTTTGTTGTTGCTGCTTTTGTTTTCAGCTGTTTAATTAGAGAAATCTCTAAAGACTTGAAAAGTTTTCACACAATGCCACATAATGGCGTCACTTGAGGTGATGGCTTTGAGTGTGTGTGTATGAGTACTATTGTGTGTGGGTGCCTTTGCGCCGGAAGTGCTCTCCTGCCACGTTTTACCCGTTTAACTTCAAAGCGTCGGAATTTTAATGCCTCGAAGTGTGAATCACACATTTTATAAACGCAAGCATACACAATATATTGAATGCCTGTGAATATACATATTTGTATGTGTATGTGTTAAATATATGAAAATATGCAAAAGTGCTCATATGGTTTTGAACGCTTTATATCCTGTCAAGTGTTATTGTTTGTTTGGCTTAATAATTATAATGGTTTTGTGACTTGGCACTTCAAAATTGAAAAGTGTTGACTTAGACTTGTGGTGGATCCTTTTAACGGCTAATGAATGGATGCTTATGTATTGTGGAGGTATAAAGGATAGCATGAATATTGGTATATTATATATACATATATATACATATTTGTATATTGTTATAAATTTGAACTCGAGCATGGAGTTTTTTGAAGTCATTGGAAAAATTATTTCTAGTTTGTTTTGGAACATATCATGTATGGCGTATAATAATGATAATACTGTTCGCAAGACCATCACCTATCTTAAGACCCTGCATTCATTCTTCAATAATATTCGATCGAATAGACCACGAGTCGATTCGGCGCTGTTCGCAGCAACTCGGACTGAACGTATGGAACGACTTGACGCGTTTTATGTCGAGATCTTAAATTGAAAGCGTACGAAATACAGCTTGAAGCCTCGATCTCTCTTCGCTTTATGGGCTCTTGAAAAGTTCCAAAAAGATCCGACATTTTTGAGCCAAATTTAGTTCAGCGATGAGGCTCATTTCTGGCTCAATGGGTATGTATAAAATCAAAATTGTCGCATTTGGGACGAGGAGCAAAATGAAGAGATTCGAGAGTTGCTATTTCATCCAGAAAAAATAACGGTTTGGTGTGATTTGTTAGCCGGTGGAATTATCCATAATTCATCATTAATTATAAGAAGAACACGACCGTTAAAGCTCGTGGTTTCAATAAAACGACGCCACTACCTAAACATCGCATTAATCAATGGATTTATTGAGCAAACACTTTGGTGAGCAGATAATTTCACGTTTTTGACCGATCGATTGTCTTGATCTAAGACTATGCGGGGATCCTGTTCGATTCAGATCTTGAAGCAAAACATCACGCGTTTCATTCGCCACTTACCAGACGAAATGTTCAAAGCGGTAATCGAAAATCGGACTGAACGGATGGACCATCTGAGGAATATTCGCGGCCAACATTTGAAAGAGAGAGTCTTCAAAAAATAAATGCTCAATTAATTTTAAGTTTCTGTGTTTTAACTTTAAAATCATAGGGAACCTCTAAATGGATTTGGCTGCGATTTCTTTTCAGATGTAATTGAGGTCTGTGAAGAGAAAAAAGAGAAACCTCAGATTGCGATAGATATGTACTTTAACCAATTTAATCGTAATCAGTTACACCGATACATCACTTATTAGACACATTTAAGATACATATTTAATGATTTTTTGATGTCTAATGAGTTCATCGTCTTGGCTATGTTCAATGGTTTCACGAAGTTCCTTTTATTCATGAGTCGGCTGTGGTCAGAATTCTGTTCTGTGTAACTTCATCATTCATACTCGTATGTTTTGAAGTTTAGATCGAAGAATAATCAGTCTGATGCTGTCCAATGACTGTTGTTTCCGCCTTTATCGAAGAAAAGCTGTAACATTTGGCGTATTTACTCTTTAATTGTCTCCATCTTTGACGTAGGGGTAAACAATATGAGTCAAGTAATTACAAAAATGACTGAGAGGTATTTAGTACGAAATATTTTCTTTTTGTGTAACATCGTAGCACTTATACAACGCGATATACAAATTACAAAAGCCATCTATTGAAAAAAGTGGATTTTTTACTAGACCTAATGCTTGAGCCTCTAGAAGTTATGAGATTATTAAAAACTTTATTTACATTTTTGAGTATGAAACGCGTCGATACGTAAATACTCGACTTTTTCACCGAAAGAAGGTTTCTAAGCAACAACCAATCGAACCAGTAACGGAAGAAGAGAAAGCTGCTTGTGCTGGTCTTGTAATTGACGAATCTTCAAGTACTTGGATGGACGTCTTTGGCGAACCAATGGTATTCTCTGACGAAGAAGAATAAACAGATGAAACTTTCTTTCGTTGAAGCAACATGAGATTATTTACTTAAATAAATATTAATCACATCCAAAAAACCTCAGTACTTTTAACTTTCCAGATGGTTATGAAAAATTACATATTTTGGGTAATAATCATCCCATCAAAAAAACCCCTTGCAACTGCTGATGGCACGCGACTGTATTTCTATGTATGGTGAGAACTTGGCAAATTCACGAGAATCATTGCAAAGAATCATTGAAATTTATTGCGGGAAATTCAATAAAACACATACAATACCAATTAATCTCAACTTGTCCAGCCCACAGATTTGCCTTCCAAAACTACCGGCACAGAAGAGCGAAAAAACGTTAAAAACAAAAACAAAACAAACGCATATAATATTATCTGCGTATAATGACAACAATAAAAAAATAATGCCAACATAAAGGAAACAATAATTCCGGCATTCGAAATGCTGCCGGATAAAAAGACACAATGAGTGATAGATAATTCGTTACGCCTCCTTTTGTTGAGACCTTAAAAAAGTAGCAACTGGCGGGTTGGCAAAGGAGCACACCAACAGGAATAGGAACGCCGAATTAACCCCCAAAGCGAGCGACCACAACACGAGCACTCATTTATGGTATGGTACAAATAGCCAAGCAAGAGGTGCATAACAGTAGCGCCGCATACAGTTGTCGGAAGTGCTTAGGAATCGGAACTGGTTATACGAATTTGCTTTGGTTACTTTGGTTGTGTTTTCATTGGAGGATTTATGAGCGAACGCAATAACACACCGCACGCAATAATTTAAACATGATTAGGAGTGCGAGTTGTTATTACAGCCTCCAGCCCAGCGGGCTTATGGCCCTAAATGAAAAACAAAATCGAAAGACAACAAAAGCGCATCGGTATTAACCTGGAGAGATAGCATTGTAGTTTGAATAAAAATTGAAGCGGCTAATCCGGCGACCAAGTCTAAAGCGCAAAACTATTAAGTGCAACCAAAATAACTGTTTGTATCTACTTATTATAATGAACTGTTGCAATATTATCCCAAGCGCCCAACTATTCGATTCACTGCTCTCGGAGGGTGAAGTGTTGCTACGAAATGTATTTAATTTTTTGAAAAGGATTTGTTTGTATTTGGTATTAGGGGCAGGCAAATTAGTTCCGTTGCTTTTTTATTGCGTTTAATTGGCCGAAAATATTATTGGAACTCAAATGGAATAAACAAGCAGATGTGTTAACATTGGAAATACATTGAAACTTTGCATTCAGAATGCCATATTAAAAACTTAGGCACACATACATACGTAGATTTTGAAATAATATACGTACTATACAAAATATATCTATCACGTCTAAAAATCAGCAAAATTGGGTTAATGAGCTAGCCAAAGCTGTTTGAACCAAATTACGAAGCAAAAGGCCAAACTCTCTATTAAGGAGAGATTTTTGGTATATCTCCCAATTTGTTGTTTAAAAATTTTCAGTAAAAGCTTCAAACTACCGAGATGAAAAATTATTTAATTCCACAATATTCCTCAAGTTTCACGTGTCCAATCCTATAAAAGTTTTCCTTAGTACTACCGTAATGAAATGAAGTAGGTGAGAGAGCACCAGAGATACCAGAACTTACCTCAATATTTATTATTAAGGGGTTACATGGGTTTACGGGTTTTAAAAAATCGATTTTTTTATTGTCATATTAAATTATACAAAACCTCTATAAAAGTGTCCTAAACTCAAGTTTAAATGAGTAATAGTTTCGGAGATTCAGCCTTGAGAGCTTGTTCGCTCGAGGCTAGCTTAGCTAAGTGTGCCGTCTTTAAACGCGTTTTTCTCGAAACTGTGTTTTGATGTCGGTTGGCAAGATATCACGAGAACTTTTGAACCGATCTTCGAATACCACTACTAGAAAAGAAATGTCCCCAAATTTTCACGGAAATTTTCTGTTTTTGTAAAAAGTCTTCCAAAAATCCAAATTTCTGTTTTTTTCCTTCGTCCATGTTCTAAGTTAAGGTTTTTACTAAAACACGTATTTTTGCACTTTATATCATCCATAAATAGTTATCCTGCCAAAAAGAGGCATCCTTTTTCCGAGGGGTCAGCGGAAATGGCGTCGCAATAGCCGATTTTAAAATATTTTTTTTTCCAAAAATTTCAGAATTATTTTTATTAATAGCGTATTTTGTAAAAATAAAAAATTCTAATCAAATATTTAAATTTTTACATGAGAAAAAAATTGTGGAACATCTTTTTAAATGTTTTTGAGAAAATATCAATTAAAATCAAAACACTATTTCTTCCATTTGCTAACAGAAATTTATTTAAAAGTTAAAATTATCATTATTATGAACTTCTCCCAAAAGGGAACTTTTGAAAACAAAAAACTCACATTTTGGTAGCTCTCACCCGAAAGAAGGAATTCCGTAAAAAATCTGTTATATTGCCAGACTGGTTTGGGTGTCCGAAAGAACACATTTTCCAAATTCAGCAGACTGCGAATGAGTAAACGATCCGCAGTTCTCCTCGGTAGCTTTGTAGTAGATGAACCTCGCTTGAGTTTGTAAGCGTTGACCAACAACCAGCACCTGTACGGGTACAAGTTCTTCTGGACCAGAGTGGACCACCAGAGTTCAACTTGCTCTTATCAAGGATTGGCACATGTTAACATATTTATATACTTTGTCCCTTGGTGATTCTGATGTATTGACGTTAGCCGCCTCAACAAATTTGTGGCAGTCCCAAAGCGGTTTATCGTTACCTAAGGGTTTTATGATCAATATTTGGAAGTTCCTCGCAATACAAAGAACAATGTCCGGGGTGTTTAACATCGGTACAAGCTGACGGCAGCCGTATCTCACGACGCTAAAAAAAATCGTTATTGTTTCAGTACCAATTGGCAATGTGAAATGAACAAACTAACCATCTTTGTAGGATTTGAAGCCCACATAAAACCTCTGCGTATTTTGCGTCCTGCATTTGGTTGCAATACAACTCGATATCCAACTGAAAAAGTGGCAGCTATATCCGCATTCAGTTTTTAACCTCAACCACTACGATACTCTCCAAGGATCCAGTCCGCATGAGCAGGTTGGAGCGAACTTCAAGTGCTTCTGACGGACTCAGACAGAAGGATGAGGATATCTAGGTTATTCTCAACAAACCTAACGTCCCGGATGTACTTGTAAATCGCCGTTACAGCTATTATCCCAACGGTCTTGCCACCTACACCTGACCCTATCATCTAGAAGCCTCTTACTCCCGAGATATCCCTCCCACGTCATCATAGGAAATGCAAATAAAAAAACTCCATTGTCCTCAAGCCCCTTCTTAGCTTGAATGCACCCAACAAAACCTGCATCGCGTTCGTCCAAACGGTGCGACATACAAGCAAACATGCAAGCATCATACAAAGGACAGACGGCTTTAGCTGTTCGAGTGAAGTCCTGCGGGAGGATTAATGGAGTTAATCTAACTTATCAGCAGTGCCTAAAACTGCTTCTGCTGTTACGAAAAAAAGTCTCACTGACATTTACATATTGTGATAAAAATCGTAAGCGACGACTCAACATCGGTAAGAATGGAACCGAAATCAGTAGTAGAAAGTAGAACAAAGGGGTTTTATAAAGTTAGTTGTATAAGCTGAATTCGTTTAGGTTGAATTCCTACAAAGCGAAATTTTGTCTCTTGGTTTCTAAATTCAAACCGCCGAAGCTGACTGTAGTCAATTGAATTGAAAATGTGTGAAATCAGCTACATTTTTTAAACAGTTATTTCGCAGATTAAGCTTAAGAATCAATAACCGGAATATTTGAACATTGTTAAAGGGCGAAGGAGTTGGCTTATTTTCGAACAAATTGGGTTTAGGATGCCCATACAGAACTGTTGGTGGTTTTAATGGAATAATTTACTAAAAACATAGACTGAGAAATTAAGAAATCCATATTTATGAAGGTAGAATTTCTCAAACATAAGTTAAGAATTGGTAAATAATTTTTTGTTATTTTTCTTAAGGTTCAGAGTGCAAAATTTTGCCAACCTCTAGCAATTAATGTGCTTTGATAAATATTAATCGAAGCAAGTGTAGTTTTGCCAAAAGAAAAGTTTTACTCAAATCTAGAAAATAAAAGAAAAAACAATTTAGCGGATCCCAATTGGAAACTTTGTCAATTAAAATTATTCCTATTCTCTCTCTTTCTTCATCTTTTTGCTAAAGTAATATCTCATATTTACTGCTTTAAGTGTTTTTCTTCTCATTTGTCATCTTTCAATATAATTGCCACGATTCCCTAAAATATTGCATCATACATAGCATACCACTTGTCTTAAGTACTATGAGATTAAAAATAGTTCTTAGCAATTTTAGTAAAGTGCTTACCGTTTCTCACTCTCACACCTTCACGTGTGTCACCTAAAATCGCCGAAACACTAAATTTCAATATCGGCTTTGTGTTGTTATCCTTCAAAATCGTCGTCTCTTTCTCCTCGACTTTCGGCAACCGGAGCGCCTCACTTTCATGCAGATCCATTTCATCATCACGTTCTGGATCCAGTTCGGCATCATCCATATCGTCATCGATACCGATGTCCGGCTCGTCTTCATCGTCCTCCACACTATCAACACTTTCACTGCCACCATTCACCACACTCAAATGACAACACTTATCACATTTAAAATTGTTTTCGCGTCGCAACATTTCATCACTGTTGTAATTTTTCGTATTCATGATTTGTGCGAAATTACCACAACGATTGCAACACAACTCTACACGCTCACCGATACGGCCGCCGTCGGCTGGACTATGTCCATTTCTAGCGCAATCCATATTGTCCGCTAAACGATCGTACGATTGATCGATTGTGTTACCGTTTGGCGCTGAGTCTTCTTCGTGTGTTGCGGTAAGCGCGGAACTACGGCTAAGCAACATTTTTGTGACACCTTGAGGTCGTTACATACGGTAAAACCGCGTCGGTATCGCAATAAGCGCGCGTTAGGCCAACAACAACAATTGAATTGTATTCAGAGTTCAATTTGGACTCGGTTAGCGGGTTAATAATTATAGAACCCGGGCACAAGGTGAGCGCACGGGGTTTTTGGTATTATCTAACTGTATTTTGTCGATCAGCAGCACTGCTGGCATGACCACGGAACACACGAATCACGCGGTACCAACGAGACCACGTCTATTACGCTACGCGTGCACTACAATGCTTTGAAGAAGAAGAAGAAACCGTTTGCGGAAGCCGTGCAGTTGCGGCAAGGACTAAATTAGTACTGAAACCATGTTGGATGCGTTGACTTCGAGTTGCGCGTGAATGCTGTTTGGTTGACTGACTGCCTCTGTTGGACGACGCACAATGGCTCGCTGGCGCTCGGTGGTGTTGTTGGCAGGATGCCAGTTAGTTAAGGGTTGCTGAACGGTGGTTGGTCTATTTCTCCTGCCCGCTGTGCTGCATCTTTATTAGTGTGCGTTCACGTGTGTGTGCGTGTGTTTGGCGGTGGCAAGTGCCACATGCCACATGTATGTGTATATGCTTTGTGCAACACTCTTCTGCAGCGCGGCGCCTTCTGTCCATTATGTACTTGCGCACTTAATACATTTATGTAATTGTTTATGTATTTTATTTATTTGTATGGCAGTTAAGGTAACCTCCATTGTGCGCTTTATGGTCGTTCGACTTTTGCTTGTTGTTGCATAATAGCTGTGCGCTGTTGTTGCTCCTGTTGCTTTTACTTTTGCCATTGTTGCTGTTGTTGTTATGTTTTGATTTGATTTTATTCGTGTGTTATAACAATAAAATATTAATTTTCTTGTAAAGTGGATATAACAATATTTGGATGTGTGGGATTTGCCTCTGCTCTCCCGCGCTGTGTGATGTGAGAAGGGGCGGCGGAATGTGTGATGATGGCGCTCTTGCAAATATGGATATTTCACTTAACGGCTTATGGTCGAGGTTGGGAGTGTAGGTGTAGAAATCAAATAATTTATAAAAAATTTGTTTATTTGTTCTTAAATTATAAAAAAAAAACTTTTTTTGAAGAATTAGAAAAAATTACAAATTTGAAATATTATTTTTGATTCTTAATTGATAAGTATTCTCATAATAAGTTATTTTAAAAATATTTTGAAATTGAAACCCTGAGGAGGGATGATTCGCTTACTCACTTTAGCTCGCCTTCAAACGGACGTTTTTTGGCTACCCAGAGGATAGTTGGTCTAAGACCGGATTCGTGAGCTGCTTGAGCTATATGTAATGTAATGTAATGTAAAAGAATCGTTTTTGGCCACTCTCAAGTGAATAGCACTCAGAGAACTTTCCTCATTTGCGTGAACTTCTACACATGGTTCCATCCTCCAAGGTTAACACCAACAACAATGTCAACCTCGAAATCCAACGCAGAATAACTTTTAACAACAGGTGCTACTTCAGTAGTGGGCAACTGAGAAGTTAAGTCCTCTCGACGAACAAAGACCTAACTCTTCAAGTCACTCATCATCGCCGTCCTTCTATATGGTGCAGAGGCATGGATGACAACAACAACTGATGAGGAGACCAGAAGAAAAATTTCGTTCATATCGGATAAAAGATGTGCGTTCCCGAAGGTAAAGGTCTAATCTTCCACAGCATGCCTTGCCGATTCTTACTTTACGTTAAATCCTATCCCTATTAACAGTTCTTTGCATAGACAGAAAAAATCGTATTGTTTTATCTCATATCAACATACGAGTATCACAAGTCTGCCTAGGAGCTTCAAACGTTTTCCCGCTAGTTCAACTTCTTTTTCTTTTTCCGTCGATATTGCCGAAAGTTGCATTGCTGCAAACGTCGCTGTTTAACTTAGGGAAGCTCCGCTTTCGACCACATTACTAAATATTAAGATCTCTACGTCGAAAAAAAAATATATTTCTCTTATTTATCTAGGTTTTTCTTTGATTACATATCGACGAAGCATCACTTTAACGTTTAAAAAGTATAGCCTTAAAGTATAGCCTACTTTAGGGAGGCAAACATTCACTTCGACAGCAGAGCTACAATACCAGCTTTGAGCTCGCTCACTCTTTACTAGCAGTTAGTTAAAGAGTATCTAACATCATTAACGATAGCATCAAGCTTCATGGGCAGGCCTGTCTGGGTGCTTGGTTTTGACGGAATGGCTAGAAACTATAAATCCGATGTCTCGATTACATCGGAGTGGAAATTAGTTGGTTCAATTTGGTTCTTTGTCCTTTCGTGCTCTAGCGCTGAAATGCAAGACTTTGCGAGGTCTTAGGTTGGGTTCTAGCTCTTAAATGCAGGACTTCCCTTGATCTTAGCAGGCGCTGATTAACAACTAGTACTTGTGTGACTGTAAGATTCTTCTGGTCTAGTCCGGAACACAGTTGATTCACTAAACTATCCGCTTTCAGTAAAGTTCATATTGCCGCATTGGTAATAGATCTTACTAAATATTGTCCAATAGGCGTGCATGTGCTAAGTCTGAAAATGTTGTCGGACAATAACTAACAATGTAGTTTAGAGGAAAGCGAAGTTTAAACATTTCGGCACTTCCTCTACATTTTGCAAGATTAAAATTGGATATTTTTAGCCATATCTTCGAGGATCCTGGTGAAATCGTGGAAATTGGCATTAATCGCCTGGCAATCCGAATTTTTCAATTCAACTCATCGATATATTGTATATGAAGCTGTGATATTTGACGAGTCTTTGCATTCGTTTCGTACACTCGTACTTGGCTCTACTGTATACCGTTCATTTGCAATCAGCATCGGCCATTTTAACTACGCCGTGTCGACATCGATTAAGTAATGACCAGCAAAATTCTCATACATAGGAAAAGATAAATTGACCGATGACTAAAAGCTGAGTTCTTGTAATGACTATTTGAATATTTTTCTCACTACAAAAAATGGAAAAACGTAATAGTGAAGAAAATACCATTAAAGAATCTTTACATAAAACTAATTAAACATTTCGTTTTACACGAATTTTTTGATAATCTATTATAATTTCTTTGATTTTTCTTAAAATTTGGAACTAACATAACAATTAAAAAGGATTAAAAGGTTTAGTCTAGCCGTTGTTATTACAGAAATTACAGTAATAACCTAAAAAAGAAAGTTTTTTGGAAGTAAAAAAAATTATTTAACAATTGGCTTAAGGGGTTAGGGGTAGTCAGAGGCACAAAAAAATGAGAATTTTCAGTATTTTTTGTTTGTTATTAAATCGTTTTATTTTACATAGGTAGTAATATGGCATTATTATAAAATGTGTTGACTTGAAGTCACGAAAATTTCAAAAAAAGAAATTTAATTTCCAAAGTTATAGTTGTTTGTGTTGACACAGTTCCAAAAAAAGGTACTTGCAGTGACAACCATAAGTCCTTGGAAATTCCTCTAAAATCAATCGGGCAAAAAAATTAGTTTTATAAATAGATAAACTCGGGCCTGATCGAAGGATTTTATTTTGCTTTCAAAGTTAACAGAATGGCGGCCTCAAGAAATTTTTTTCTAAATTTTTGCGAAAAAATCAACAGTTAATTGGTCTTAAAAAATCGAAATTTTTGAAAAAAAAACAAAGTTTTGAGAAAAACGCGTTTAAAGTTTCACACTAGCGCTTTGTGGTGCCCGAGCTCTCTTTGTTATTTGTCGATTAACTCAAAAACTAATTATCGGATCAATGTGAAATTTTCAGAGAATATTTTTAAGATATTACACTTAACGAAAATGCAAAAAAAAATATTTGTTTGAAAATTCTGACTACCCCTAACCCCTTAAAATATCAAGGGATCAACCAAAAAATGTCTACAAACACTTGTATGTTCTATGGTTAAAAACAAAAATAAAAAAAAAGGTAGGCAGTATGGCTGTGTTTGAAATGAACTTAAAAAATTCGATTTTTGTTACAATCCAAATAGTGGTAGATCATTGTGTGGAAAACTAAATACAGAACATGGAGAAAAGCTCATTAGTGATCGAATGATGATAGGAAATGTTGTTTTGAGAAAAATGCGTTTAAAAATAAACTGTTAGAGCCGATTTAACTGAGCGGCTACACTCTGGGTAAAAAAATCACACAAAACCCACAATTTGTTTGAAATCGAACACCGGCTTACCCAAGTTTATAAGCAGACTTGGGTCTTTAATTTTAACCGTTCCTAAAATCCAAATAAACTCACCTGAGAACTTGTTCCAGGTGCGCTAAATTATATAAAAACTATTCCCGGTCAATGCATATAGAATTTTATTGGGACAATTGCTGCCAAATTCAAAAAGTTCTTCGAGTAAAAATGATTTAAGATGTAATCTCTAAAATCAGCAACAATTTAAGAAAAATCATCCAATTTATTAGCGCATCGTTGGTCTTGAAATCAAGCTCAATATAAGCTAGTTAAGATTTACTGAAGAAGAAGTATGGCCCTCCATACTAAACAATTTAAGTGAGTGGAAAGTATAATTTTCTTAGAAATTCATAAATGAGCTTATAAACTAAACAGGGGCATATTTAATATTATTTTCCTACATTCCCAATTAGCATTATATAATTGAAATGAGTTTCATTTGTCACTGATGAAAAAACAGAAAGTTATGTACAAAGTAACATTCATTCTAATGACATTTCCTCAACATTTTCACTGTTCCACTTATCCATTTGCCCCTGGACAGGGCGAGTAACATAAGTCGTCATATTTAACAAAGCATTTCAACATTATGAACTTTTATTATCACCACAAATTAGTTGTAGCATGTCTTATTTACTCAGAGTTCAGCGCAAGTATGCCTGAGTGCTGAGTACTCACACAGTGAGTGACCTCTCACTTTCTGCCGCTCGCACTCACAGCAAGCGCTCAACAAAGCCACACACCAACACCAACACTTCAATATACATACTTTTATAAATACAGTTAGTGCATACACACTAGTAAACGAGCTGTTGGCAGTTGTTGCAGGAAGTCAGCAAAGTAAGTCATAAGCCAACAGCAGACACTTGTCTCTAGCACGAGAGTAAATACAAGTGAATGGCCTTGCGCGTTTCCTCCCAGCGCTTGTGTAAGTGAGTGTGTGTTTGTGCGACTACTTGAAATTTATTTAATGCGAATGTCCATTTTGCCGTTTATTTTTATTTCGCTCTAGTATTGTTCTAGCAATAGAAATGCTCACACACACTTGAGAAACCAACTGCTGAGCGCAAACAAACACACACACACGTATACAGTGAAAGCTTTGGGTTTGGCTCGTAAGCAACGGCTAGCAACAACCCTTATAAGTATGTATCCTTGCAAGTGCCAGCACACGAATAAGAACTGTGAATATGCGTGTGTGTGTGTGTGTGTAATGTACGAATGTTCGTAAGGGCGTGGCCTCTCAATGCTGCTCAGCTCAGTAGCGCACACAATAATAATAAGTATAAGGATAATACAAACAATGGCCACGCTCTTTAGTGTGTTTTATTGCTCGAACTCGTCGACTATACTCTAGCCGTTGTTACCGTTATGATGGTCGTTCTACGTGGCCTATTTGCTGGCGCAGCCAAGTTGTGCGCTCACAGTGAAGATTTCGGTTCCTCTGCGATATGTTTGTTTTATGTTTATATAAACTTATTTTTCTGTTCTTCGATTTTTTGCTGCTTTTACACCCTCGCAATGTATTGACCAGGGTATAATGGCTCTATTCATCTAACGGTTGTTTATAGTAACTGAAATTAATCGAGTTAAATATCCGAATGTCTGTATATTGACACCGCCTCTTTCAAATTTCAAACAAATTTTTTCTTAACCTTATATTGACATCTTTTAGAGGTTATATCCACTTCCAAATTTCTATCTTTTTCAGAAAAATTTTATATCTCCTTAACTATGTATTTTCCGGCTCAACTTCAAATTTTCCGAGAATTATCTTAAAATGATCGAATATTAGGATAATATATGTATGTAAATAAACATCGATTTTTCTTTGACCCCCTAAGGTTTCAGTGTGAAAATTTGTGAAATAGAGTTACAACCACCCTAACTAATACGGGATCAGAGAATCTTAATGCTTATAGTCGATCGGGCCATACTTGAGAGAAGCTCACAGAAATTCTTTTTCTGATAGTAATGTGCCTCGGGGTCAAAAAATGTTGAAATCGGTTCGGTACTTTCCATAGCCCTCATGCACCTAATAAAGAGTGATGCTATTCGAGGTTCCTAACTTTATTAAAGAAACAGCACAGAAACTTGAAATTTAACTAGGTATATTTATTATCATTCGAAGGAACATTCTTTGGCAATTGTTTTTTGAAGATCGTTTCTTTTAAATGTTGGCCATGGCTACGTCTAAGATGGTCAAACCATTGAGTCCACTTTTCCATAACTCGTTCGATCATTTCGTCTGGTAACTGGCGAATGGCACGCGTTCTGTTTTGCGAATCGAAGCGGAATTGTACGCATAGATTTTAGAATTTATATGTGTTCACAGGAAAAATTCTAACAGTGTGAAATCACATGATCTTTGTGGCCAATAGACCTATGTCTGTTCAAGTTGCTGCGAACGGCGACGAATCGACTCTACACGGTCTTCGTGCAGACTCTCAGCTACGGCTGTTATAATTTCTTCACCGCGTTCTGGACGCGATCTATTCGGTCGATTATTATCCAATAATGAATGCTGGGTCTCTAGATGGATGGTGGTGTTACGAATAGAACGCTGAGTAGGCCGATTACGTTGTTGGAAAAAATGTGAAAGAAACTCAGTGGGAGTCTTTTTCTGATACCAATGTGCCCTGGTGTTAAAAATTGATAAATTTGATTCAGTACATTCCATAGACCCCATTCATTCAATACTCTGATTTTCATATTCTCTCTATATCACCTGATCAAATATGACCTGGAGTGAATAAATCAAATTGATACCGAAAAAGTCAGCCGAAATCCAAAAGAACATCCAAGCGATAAGGTTGTAAAACTATCCGTGTGCAGAGTGGTATTATCTCGGCACTTTGTTCTGGACTACATAATTTCCTAAAGCTAAGGTTTAAATATCCTGGATCTCTCAAATCCCAACCAACGCTACAACAAATGTATGGAAAATGTGATTAAACGTTAACATGCTTGTATTAGCTCGATAATCTCTTTTGAAGGCTATAATAAGAAATTTTATTAAAATGAGTTAAAATGTAGTCCGGGTCAGTTTTGAGCAGATGGTATATGTTATTTCGGTCAGTACGTGAATTATTATGAACATTTTTTCTTGCAATGTAAAACCAAATGAAATGTTGATGTCGGTGAGGACCTAATTCTAGCTCAATCACATGTCTGATATAATAATTTCCGCCAGTTTTATTCCGTCATTTTATTGTTATTGTTGCATGTAATTTCGATCGCTACCGAACTTGGTCCTACCCTACTTATTATTTTTATTATTTTTTTGTTCGTTATCCGCTTTTTGTATTCTTTCTGCACCACAATAGATTTTATTTTCGTTTCGTTGATTGCGCTGCCATTTGTGGCTTTTCGGCTTGGTCGCTCCCTACACACTCCGCCTCATGCTGCTCGCTGCTGCCTGCATTCACTTTGTATTGGCGAGTGGATTGGAGCATTCGTGCATCCTTTGGCGGTGCTGATATGTTTGGAGAGTTCACATTATACGGGTACTTGACAATGCACATTCAAAGGATTGCGTTGCTCCATGAATCTGGAGGGGTTGGAGTAGAGCTGGGCATGCCAGTTGTGCTGGCTTACATTCACTGCTGGTTTTGGCCGTTATGCTTCTTGGGGCGCCTCAAGTGGTGGAGAGGTGGTGCGCGGTTGGTTGTGCACCCGGCATTGTGAATTGTGTGCGAGTATATAAAACATGCTCGTAGAAGCGTATAAATATGTGATAATAATGATTAAAACTCCTTGTCAGCGTCATTTATGCAAAGGATTTTTTCGAATTTTTATTTCACTCCTCGTTATTTAACCTTTCCTCGTGTTTGCCCGCATATGCTCACACCACATGAACGGTGTTTGTGCAATGGGTGGATTTATTGGTGGGTATCCTTTTTCCATTAGAAAATTTATTCGCTTTTTCGTTGTGTCTGGGTTGGTTATGGTTGCTTGCAATCTGAAATTATATGCGCTGATAATAGAACGTGGACAATTATTTGATAAGTTCGTTTCATTGCTTGAGGAATTAAAGTATATTTAATAATGTGGGAATTTATTGGTTCTAAATATAAAGAAATTGGACTTGGTTGAAGATTTCAGTTCGAAGTGGTTTCCTAAGATCTCTAACTTGGTGTGCTAGCGGTACAGGTATCTCTTTTTTCGATAAATTATAACTTTAGGTCAAAAAGCTCCTTTGTCCTGGCACTTTTATTTATTATATAATTCTTAGCCTCCTTTATTGTCGTCCATAGATCTAAAAAATATGGTAGTTTTGTATAAGTTATATTTTTGTGCTTTTGACTTTATTTCTAACCTCTTCGGTAGACATTACCTTGTTTACTTTATTCTGAAGCTTTATTTTTAGTGTGATTTTCTTATCATCTACATTCGAGGCTTCATTTATATGTGATATGTTTCTTTAGTGCTCTAAAAATGTTCGAGATCAAATGCTTTTGATTGGTCCTTATTTTACAAAAAAATTACAGTTATTACTCATCCGAGAAGATATTGGTGATGCGTATGGTCGTCCCTGATAATTTAGAGTCAGAGTTTCCAAAATAATTTTTTAGCCAGAAAAATATATCGCGCCATAGACAGGAGCAGGAGTCACTTGGTACCATATCCGCACTGTCAGGTGAATGTATAAGAAACTCCCAATCAAGTTTCAGGAACTTTTGATGAGTCATTATCTATGCGTTTGTCCACCCTTGTCATTTTCAAATGACTGGCTTGCGTTTTCGCCCATATATAGTAGACAAAAGTATGAATCATGTTTTCTTTCCAGATGTTCATCTTTAAAGCGTGTGCGTAAAATACTGAGCAAAGCATTAACAAAACTAAATGAGAAACTTTTTTAGTACACATTTCTATCTTTTGAGCGCCATATAGCTTAAACCAATAGCAGTTATATAATGTGGTATACAGTTTACTAAAACCGTTTATTGGAAATATTTGGGGTTACCTGTAACTAGACCTTACATATCATAAGCCGATCGTCAGACATATAGTTTCGAGTGACGCAAATTTCAGAAAATGATGCTGATAATAATTTTCCTGGCTCTGCGTGAGACACCAGAATCATTCTACGTGTTATACTGAATCCCGTACAGGTCATGTGGTTATTGAAGATGATAAACTCAGTGGACGGCCAAAGGTGATTTTTATAAAATTAAGCTGATCTAAATAGCTAACTAAACATTTTAAAGGAAAGTGGTGATATATCCTCCATAAACATATTAGGAGCCTTATGCAAAAAGTCGGAACAATGCATTGTTGTTAAAAGCAATGGAAAAATTACATGAGTTGAACTTTAAATTGTTTACGTATCTACAGAATTCTGGTAATACCCTATTCCACTTCATGCATGACATTTTAGTCAACCTGCATGTCATTATGAATAATACAAAAGCTCTTTACAGCCAATCAAAAAGGAGAAAAAAATGCAAAACAAGAAGAAAAAACAAGGAAATTAAAACATCTGAAACATTTTTTTAAGCGGAAAACTGGTTTGGAGAAATACATTAATAATTTTTAATTTTTTTTCGGGATAGACCATTTAGCTCTAAATCTTCATTATTGCCTCGATATATTAGGTTGTCAAAAAAGTATTTTCGTTAGTTGGCGCTGAAAGCGCATATTTCTAGTTTTATTCGTCGCATCGGGTCATGCTATATCTTTTTGGAAAGTTCATTTCACGCGCTAACACGTCTTTGATTGATGAACATGGAGCAAAATAAAGAGAAAATACGGCATATTTTACAGTACTACTACGATAAAGGCAAAAATGCATCTCAAGCCGTCAATAAAATTTGTGCAGTTTATGGACCCGATACAATTTCCATTTTCACCGCACAACGATGGTTTCAACGTTTTCGTTCTGGTGTAGAGGTGGTCGAAGATGCGCCACGCTCCGGAAGGCCTGTCGTCGAAAATTGCGATAAAGTCGCTGAATTGGTCGAAAGAGACCGGCATAGTAGTCATCAAACCGTTATAAACCATTTGAAGAAGCTTGGAGTCACTAAGAAGCTCGATGTGTGGGTGCCACACGAATTGATTCAATAAAAATACCGCAAGAATTTTTTGACAAACCATTACATAGCGGAGTAAAGCTGAAGCGTATTGGAGGGCTGTTAAAAATCAAATAGAGCCAACTGAGTAACAAGCAGTTAAACTATTTAACTGAAATGTTTATACCCTGAACAGGGTATATTAAGTGTCCACGAGTATAAATGTTCAGTATGTTGAGCTGAGTCGATTTAGTCTGTTCGTCTGTCTGTCCGTTTGTATATAGTATATACGAACTAGTCCCTCAGTTTTTAAGATTATCGTTTTGAAATTTTGCAAACGTCATTTCCTCTTCAAGAACGATCGGAATGAAGTTCTCGTATGGAAAACTTTCACATATGACAATGTATCTTCACAAAAGTTGGCACAGATTATTTTCTAAGGCAACAATGTAATCTCCGAAGAAATTGTTCAGATCGTATTAGTATGGCATATAGTTTCCATACAAACTGAACATATAGTTACTAAAAGAAATGCACGTGTAAAGGTTATATTGGGAAAATTTTCCTGCATTGGTGTAACCTTTTTTATGCTGTTTTTTATGTATGAAGTTTGATATCTAACGAAATCTTGGTTATGGAATCGTTAAAGCAGATATGTCTTGGTGTGTCTACCTTATCATGAACTTAAGTAACGGGTTTTTCAAAAAGAGAGCATCGGTTTGGGATATGATATACATTTGTTATCATTATGTATGGAACTCGATTTCTTTTGCATGGCCACCACGGACACGCTTGCAGAAGTAAATACTGTGATCCCAATTTTCGACGGTTTTTAAACATAAATCGGCCGATACTGCTGCACTTTCATGTTCGATATTCGTACGAAGTTCATCAATCGTAACTGGCTTGCGGGCACTGACGACGTCATATCGCACGACCGAGGCGGCCAATTCACTGCTTAATTTCGTGAGATAACTCGTTCACCAAATCTGGTTTTCAATAAATCGATCGTGACATTCGCTGTGTGGCTTGTGGCGCCGTCCTGTTGAAGCCGCATATTGTCCAAGTTCATATCATGCAATTTGGTCCAAAAATATTCAGTTGCCATTGAGCGGTAGCGATTCCCACTCACAGTAACGTGCCGGTCTTGATCATCACGGAAGATGTACGGCCCAAAAACGCCGCCAGCCGTAAATTTTTCGGGATGCAATGGTGACTCATGGAGTACATGTGAATTTGCTGCCTGACCAATAACGCATATTTTGCTTATTGATGAAGTCATTCAGCCAGAAAAGAGCCTGTGGATTCAAATTTTTCTACTGACCATAAATTAGACCAAGCGCTCTTAAAGTTGAGGCCACTGACTCCGAATTTCGGTAATAAATTTTACTAATTTCGACTCGTTGTTGGATCGTATATCCTACCGATCTACTTTTGTAGCGTCCCTATTGAAAAAAAAACTCGTTATTTGAATGGCACAAAGCGTTCAGTGAAATCATCGAAAATTTTACTTACCCCTATTAATGATGACAACGCTTAAAAATCGTTGCTTCGGCATCATCGAGATTACAAAGGACCTCAGCATCATTTAAGGATCGACTCAGCACATTTTAGTTAATTTTCGGGTACGAAGCGTGTTAATGCTAAACTCGTACCAAAAGAGATCACACAAGATATACTTGACAACATAGCTGAGGATTCTGCATTCATCAAGCGCATTATTACTGAGACGAGAGTTTGGATTACGAATGTGACGTCGAAAGTGTCCAAAAATCTAAGGAATATGAATGAGACTGAATCCCATTCCAGCAGAGGCGTATAAAAAATTGATTGGAAAATGGATTGAGCGTTTAGATGCTTGCACTGGCCTAGGAGCCTATTTCGAAGGCGATAATAAAGATTTATGTTAAGAGCATTGATTTAGCTTTCTGAAAGTTATTAAATATATATTTTAGCGGAATTTATAATAAATCTTCTTGATATCTTTAAAAACGAAAAGCAAATCATTCAGCATTTTCACCCCCAGCTTTTATCACAAGTATGTTACACACTCTCATACTTGCTAGCCGAGGCAACATTATCTTTTATTGCATGACTACATTTTAATAAGTTACTTCCTGTAGACCACACTATCGTTTTAATGTCTGTACATACGTCAAAGCATTCAATGTCCTTGTGTTATTGACAGGCTATCATTATTGTGATCGTTATGGCATATCGGTGCGCCATAATATTTAGCAATAATAACAATTCACGAAAAATGTGCACAATAAAACGAAATAAAAAGGAATAAAATAAATTTCGTTAGGCAACAAAGAAGCAAATATCAGCACGCACGCACACAAACACACGCACAGGCAGATAACGAGGCATAAACAAAGGCGCAGTGACAAGGTGATTGCGACAAGCTGCTACAGTTACCGCGCTGCCGCTGCTGCTAGCGAAAATATTTTGAGACATTTATACGAAACACAAATAAATACACAATGTGCCGAAAAACGCTGGAGCTGTGGGTGAGGGCGGGTGACGCGCATGAAATCAGCGCCAGCATTGAGTAACGAATTGTAAGTGAAGCGTAATTGACTCCGCCGCATCCGTCGCCGACGACAGATGACAATGCGCGTGCAATGTTTCGCGTTGCGCCGCCGCGTCGCACTGTTCGCCTGCGAATGCCAATACTCGATTTCTGTTTTCTATCGATTTTTTTCGTCACACAAAATAAATGCGCTCACAGCTGTAGGTATGGTTGAGAGTGTGCGGCTTTGGTGCTTTTGGTTGCTGCTGCTACGCCAGGAAGTGGGTGGTGAGTCGCACGGTTGGTGCGTTGGCAGTGGCAACAAAGGCAAAAATCGCAAATTATGGGCTTTTCATGGCGTTAACACTGGTATAAATATGAAAATGGTGAACACGCATACACGCACACCTACACAGTTGATCGACAAAGTATATAATGCGGAGTATTTATGTGGGACTGCTTGCCTCTGTGGCGCTATGAAGCAGAAAAACTGCGATAAAAGATTATAAAATGTATTTCATGACGGCGCGTCGTTCCGTCACCGTTACCGTTCCACAACAACAATAACAAATGCTGAGCGTGCGTCTCCTGCTAGCAGCACCGTTGTCTGCACTTCGTTGTGGTGGTGGATGAATGGCGCTAGCTGCTGCCGCTCAGGGTGTGGGTGGGGGTGTGGCGCAAGTTAGTTGTGTGGAATGAATGTTGCGACATCTGTTCCGGACATCTTTTAATAAAATTTTCATCTTTATTACCGAGCGATTGTTTTATTTGCTTCGCTCTGCACGAAGTGTTGACTCTTTCATTTGCCGACAGTGTCCAAAGTGTGATTTTTCATTAGAGTTATGGGGTCGGCTAGGCGTGCGGTAACTGGCGAGTGTTGAGCTCTAAGTTGCAACATTGAGTTTCACAGTTCCTTGTGTGGTTGTGTGGTATAGTCTCACTGTTGTGTTGATACTCTACTGACTATGTTATTGTCCTGTGAGCGCTTTCGATAATGAGTTATTAATATTAGAAAGAGTGATTGCAACACTTATAATTAATACAGGGAAATATAAAAATATCCAACTACGGGTTTTGGTGGAGGAAATTTTGTTTGAGGAGAATCCATATACTAACTTTTGTTATATAATGTATACAACTTAAGCATGAGCAACTTTTGATTTAGTCGAGGTAGATAGCTAAATTTTCTAAAATAATAAGTTAAAATTCGGCAGTACCTTCAGTAATTGTCCGGCCAAAAAATCAGCCCCAATCAATGTGTGACGGCGCATGAATGTGACGGCGCATTATCGTGATGGAAAGTCCATAAATTTAGTCGTTTACGTTGAACTGCATCACGTAGGAACTTCGAAGCCGTCAAGTAGTAGTATTATCAATGATCAAGTATTATTATTAAGTGATCAAGAAGACCATTCGACTCTGTTGAATGAATTTAAAGTAATCAATGAACATCACCTTAATGTTTAACCGTCTTTGATGTGCAATTTCCGGACTCGAAGTGTTGTTCACAAGGTTCTTGTACAGCCTCGTCGTCATATTCATTAATTCACTTCTGGTCTCAAATAATGAGACGTTGTCAAATGTATCTTTTGATATCTCAATATCCTTTTTTGCAAAAGATTAAAGGCTTTTGCTACTTGTCTAGCGCAACAAGATTCATACCCAAAATATTAACCAAAATATATTGAGCCGATCCATAAGAGATGTGGAAATAGTCTACATATCTCTGTAATGCCAACACGACGATTTTTAAGTTTTTCTTCAACCCTTACGATGTTGTGGTCTATTACAGTATTGGATGGACTTCTTGCATGAGACAAGTTTTCAATGCCTTCACGACCATAATTGTGTTCGTAATAGAATAGGCTTCGCAAAACACTCATACAACATTTTGAAAGATTTCATGATTTAAAGCAAACTCATTATTAATTTTTTTTGTTCAAAGTTAAGAGCAACCTGATGATTGGACTCTTAAAATGGTGTATGTCTTTTATACGGATGGAATGACCGAAAAAATTGCCATACGTTAATTTACAAAGATGTTTATGCTTAATTCACAATATTTTTTCTTTTACACTATCAAGATAAGACTATCTCTGAATTTCAATTATACGTCTCACTCATTGACCGATATTTTTGGTAGAAAGTCAATTATAAGCACTGGGTCCACAAAAGTACCATTCGTGCAAAGTTTTTACCTGATATATGGAGTAGTTTTTGAATTGTATACTGGTTTAAGTTTCAAATGGAATTGAAATTTGTGTTATATGGGAAGCAGGAATGTGTTTCCCGATGCGCTCATTTTCACATTGTAACGTAAGAATGTCAAAGGAATATCACGTACCAATTTTCGTTCAAATCGGTTGGGCGGGCCACGCGCATTGTCCAATTTTGGCTTTAGTTCTGGCCCGGACTTTTATACCATCTCGCGGATCATATCTCTGGCGTATTTAGTTATTCATTTATCCCATTTTTAATAATTTGTAACAGCACCGTTAGATGAGGAATGATCCGATATCATTTATTTGCACAGTGGTACATTTATTCACATAGGTGAATAATGGCTCTTTAAGTCTTAGACGTTTAAGATACATGTACTCTTGTAATGTAAGGCGGTGACACGCCCACTTTTGTAAAAATGTTATTCCCACAGGTGTTTCTTGCTACTGCGATCCCCTGTGCAGTTTTATATCTAAATTTAGTGCTTAGTTATGGCACTTTATTGTAGTTATATTGGTAGGCATCAACATACGTTCTCAGCCAAAGCCTTTTCGGCTCTGCTGCCTGATTGAAATAATGAAGATATGAAAAAAACTATGCGGGGTCTTAAGTCGATTTTAGGCTCAATTCTCATTATTCTCTTAAGAGATTTAGGTCTCTCTGCCTCTGTTTAGATTTTGAACAACTGGCCATAAGTATTATGACACTATAAATAAAACGCGCTAAGGTGATTATGATACTAAGAGCCTTTTCTTCATTAAAAATATTGCCTGAACCAAAAGAGCACACTTGGTCTGGTCCCAAACTGAAAGATATGGTTTCATAAAATTTTATTTGATATCACATCTACAGGTTGTGTAATAGTTACTTTACAAAAGAGTCAATATGGGTTCAGCAAACGAACCCAGGAAATCGAAGATTGGTGGATAGCATCCCTAAAATGGATCGGCAATACTAGCAAACTTTTAGGTGTTGTATTTTGGTATGTTTTGTAAATTTTTGTATATATTTCACAACAATGAATGAGAGTAAATTTTAAGGCTTCATCTAAGAATTAGTTACAAAATTATGCTTTAGTAAGTCCAGCATCTTTTTGTGTATAAATGATATATTTCACTCAAACTATTATTTTATTTTTCATGTTTGGCTTGAAAACAGTCAAAATAGAATTGGCCAAGTCCTTTTAAAGCTAAAGACCTGCTTCTGCTACTATCAGCTTGAATGTTTTGAATGTTTTCGAAACTTCAGGATTCAGAGTATATTCAAACAAAAAATTTGAACACATACGTCCATAGGTCATCCGGATGGAGATGATGACGTCTACGCTTCATTACTATACTAAATATTTGAGTTGATCAAGAGAGATATGATAAGGTGTGAATTGTATTCGTCGTAATAATATTTAGTTCTTAGTTGTCTGTATATAGCAGCAGCGCTTGATAGCAAGACTAACTCTGCAATCGTAGTTGATTGGTCGACATTTCTCATAGCAATGATATTTGATTTTGTTTGAAAGCAACCAATTATTATGTCATAAAAAGGATGAAAATAAACGTTATATTGAGAATATATCATTTGTTGTGATGTCCTATCGATCCGGGCTATTGCATGGTGCCTTTGGAAGCTTACTTGCGTTGAGAATAGCTTATTTTGTTATAAAGACTGAAGGGATGAATTCTAAATTTATACTGATCCCTACTTTTAAAGTTGTATGAATGATTGAGGAATGGAAGTATGTCAAAACTTTCTTCTTTAGGGTCTCGTTTTTGTTAAATTGGCTGTTGAACTTAGTCACATCAGCAGTATTAATATATTTTGACATTTTTTGTTCAATGGTAATTATGCTTTGGTTTCTGGAGTTATAGAGAGTATTTAGAATCTTTAAGTTGACCTTACCTTAACTTGACAATCAATAAATCCATAATTTTTTAAATTTTAAAGCGATATGAAGTATCATGTTTAAAAGGTTTGAAATGTTTTCCATCTACCCATATTTAAGGGGTTACGTGGGTTTACGAGTCTCAAAAAAAATCGATTTTTTATTGTCTTGTTATTCTACAACACCTCTAGAATATTTTTCTAAATTTTCAAATTGATCCGGGTAATAGTTTCGGAGTTACAGCCTTGAGAAATTGTGTGCTTGAGGCTAGCTAGGATGAGTATCCCGTTTTTGAACGCGTTTTTCTCGAAACTAAAGTCGGTTGACAAGATTTCACGAGAACTGATCTTCATTTACGGGTTTTTGAGATAGAATTGCCATACGAAAATTTTTTCTTTTCGATTACAGCTATTTAAAAAAAATTTCGCGAAATTTTCACTGAAATTTTAATTTCTTTGTAAAAATATTTGCCAAAAATCCAACATTGAGTTTTTTTCCTTAGTCCAAGTTTTAAGTTAAGGTTTTAACTAAATCACGTATTTTTGACTGTAGATAATCCTGTAAGGAGTTATCCTGTCAACGCGGGCGCATCTGTTTTCCGAGGGGTCACCGGAAATCGTCAGAATTTCTTTGTTAATAGTATATGTTTGTAACAATAAAGATTCCAGTAAAATATTTAATTTTTTATATGAAAAAAAATTTTTGAAATAAGGTTGTTTAATATTTCACAAACCTGTCACACACACATACATACGTGCTTGTGTTAGTTAACACACACATATAACGGCATATTTATCAGTTCTGTTCATTTTGATTTCATTTACGAATGAGTTCATTTCAAATTTACAGCTCGCCAGCTCAAAAGGACGACAACGCTTTAATTATGTATTTATTGCTATTGTCAGCAGAGCAGAAAAAATGCATAATTGCTTTATGCTGCTGCATTTTTTACACACTTTGTGATTTTATAGAGTTACCCAAACATAAACAACAAATTTATTGAGTTAATTTATGTCAGTTTTTATTACTTTCAACATTTCATGCGCCAAACCGTGAGTGGCCATGCATGTGAAATGCGTTGCTGTCTGTGTGCGTATGCGTGCGTGCGTGTGAATTGCCGTTACTATGCGGATGTAATGCGTTGTAGCATTACATTAATAAATATTGTAATTGCATAATTTTTGTTAAGCGAATAATTTATACTCATTAAACATTTAAACATTGATTGAGTGGCCAATGGAGTGTCGCCGACATGCAGCGGAACGCTCGCCGTGATATGGATCTCCCACACATCCACTTATTTGCGTATAGTCCTTGAATGCTTTACATATTTGCATCAATATTGTTGTTGTTTTTGTTCGGCTAACGGACATGCGTATGCGGCTTATTAAGGACGACAAATTACTTAATTAATTACCAATGAAAACCCAATTGAAGCCGGGCCGCGCATTACATTAATTTATGCGGTTCGCTTTAATTGCCGCTGTTCGTGTGGTTGCAACGACCGGTGTATGCGGTTGCTGTTGTTGTTGGCGCTAGTCAATGTAATATTATCATAATATTGCTGTTGTGTTATTATTGACGTTGTTATTTTCGATTTAACTATCAAATATGAAAATACCAAAACATATATGGGATATGTATATCTGCAATAAGCAGATAGCAGATATACATACATATCTACACATATGCATACCTGAAAGTAACCAACAACAATTTCGCGCATAATTTAGTTGAAGTGGTGGCGTTAAATAATTGTAGTGAAATATGTGCAACAAAAACAAAAATGTACACATTTCAACGGTCGCCTTTAGCGATTAAGCTACGCCAGTCTATTGTCAGGAATGAATATTATTATAATAACATATTATATTAGATAAAAGTCCAAATTTCCATGTAACATTAATATATTGGCCTTGTTAAGCGTTTAGTTTTTGTTCACAAGAAGCTTTTACGTAGTTGTTGGTAGTATAATTCACACTAAACCCACCCAACGCTTATTACAAGGACATAATTAGTGGTAATTAGAGCCAATTGACATTAAAGAAAATGTTATTATAACTTATCAAAAGAGAAAAACAGTGTTTGGTGGCAGTGGAACATCATATAAGTACTCTTGAATTTTTCCGGTACATTAAGGGGCTATACCAGTGTAACCCATGAAAAATTAGGCGATTTTCATGATTTTTTTTAAGAAAGCACCCAATTTACTGTTTCGAAGTTCTTTGAACGTAATTGGTTAATTATTCAGCTATATTTTAAGATTTTTTTTTTTTACAAAAATGTTGAAAAATAAGGGAGTTATGAGCTGTCTGTGGAGGTGCCAAAAAAAGTGCTCCAACTGCTGGCGTGATTGTGGCCGAATGAGTAGCTGAAACAAAACAATTCGAAAAGGTTATTAAAGTTGAAGGTATGCCTGTACAATGAGCAACAATTTTTGAAAAATATCAATATCAAAAGTATCGTGGTTTGGTTAAAAAAAAAAATGCTTTTTTTTAATGCCAAATTAATAATTGTCAACCAATAAAAAAATCGTAGGTCATGGTATAGTAAATGTAATGAAGTTTGCAACACCCAAAAGAAAACGTTGGAGACTTTATAAATGTATATATAAATTATCTGTGGGATTAGCTGATTCGATTTAGCCGGCTGCGTAGTTGTTCGCTTGTATATACCTGAACTAGTCCCTAGTTTTTAGACATCTATTTGAAAATTTGCACATGTCTTTTCTTCTAAAGAAGTTGCTCATTCGTAAGAACCGCAGATACGAATCACTAAAATCAAGTTCCGGTATGGAAAAATTACTTCTTCTCCCAGCTTGAAATGAATTATTGCCTAAGACAGCGCTGCAATTTACGAGCAAGTTATTCAAATAGACACTTTACATTGCTTTGTTTGATGTTTAAATTTTTGAAAAAAAAAAAAAAAAAATGGGTGAATAGATCAGTAGTGTCGCGATTAATAAATAAATTTCAGCAAACTGTAAGCGTACTTACTCCGCACAGTTGGGGAAGGCAGCAGAAAACTGTATGAGGAGACAATTTATTTATCAAAAAGATTATCCAAATTGATTTCACAGTCTCTTCAAATCAAATACAGAAACATATTAGTTAATACGCAAGACGAGCTGCTGAGGTCGGGTTGTTTTGTCGGCGTACAGCTAGAACGCCTTTTATTTCAGCATTGAATAGAAAGGCTTAACTCATCTTTGTGACAGCTCACCTCAATTGGAGCATTTAGAATACAAATTTATTCTTAGTCGAATCGAAATATAATATTAGAGATTCGGCTGGTATGAGACATGTGTGGAGCCCGAAAGGACAAAGACTCAATCATAAGTACTATGTTGCGAGCATTAAATATGACGGTGGTAATGTTATAGCGTGAGACTCTTTCTCTGAGCATTGCAAAACTTGGTTGTGAAGAAACAGAGTTGATGTTTTAGACTAGCCTGCATAATCGCCCGATCTCAACCCAATCGAAATTTTATAGGAGATCGTTAATTCCAAAATAAGTAAAATATGCGTTTCGATCATCCAAAATAAAAGATTTGCCAAATTTTTTTAATTCTTAGATATTATTTTCAAACCGATGAAAGGGGTACTTTAGTTTTGCCCAGCAAATGAATTTTAACAGATAAATGTGAGAATTTTTTGCATGATCCCTGTAGTCAACCTTGAAAATGTTGAACCTTTTTCAAAATTGCTTAGTTACTTTATTTCTATTTTCGCAATTTCACCTAGATATCGAAAGGTTTGAGATCCCAGGTATTGAAGCTTTTATCTGACAAGAGCGGGACTATTCCAGATAGCAGCTTGTGTAATAGCGTCTGGCGAAATGTTCAATCTTCACATAGTAAGACTGAAAACACTGATTAAGTAATCTCAAAGACCTTGGAGTTTTCTACACCTCTGATGGAAGCAGACACCCAGCAGGTTAAGCCTGTTAATAACGCCGCCCTGTCACCAGAGTGAATAGTTCTTTTAAAAATGATTTCGGGCAATCACCACGGCTGTCTCGAATAAATTCCATCAATAGTATAATGCTCGAGATAAGAAACTCACCAAAACTTTCCTTAATAAATTAATTTTTCCTTCACATCAACATCTTCCAATGCTGGCGTGAAAAATTATGATCCTATAACGTTCCCAATGGACTGTAACATTACGACCGGCTTTTTTGAAGAAATTTAGACCGATGATGACCTCTGCTCATAGAGTACATGAAACAGTGGCATGTAAATTATCATCACTCCAATTTTGTTTACTAACTAAGGTGAGCTTCATCTCTGAACAAAGTTTTCTTGTGAAAATCGGGATCATTGGCAATCTCATTTTGGGCGTATTCACCGAACGTGTGGTCGTTATTTGAGTATAAATCATTAAGTAAAAATCAAGTAACAGCTGTCAGAAGGACCAACTCCGAAAAAAAAATATCGTCATTGAAAACCACACTTCTAAAAAAAACGTCCGTGATAAGATGTTTTCCATTTCTCACTGCAACATAAAATTGCAAAATTGAATGTCTCAATGATAGTTAGCTCTAATAGCCGATTGTTCCGAGCTCAGGCTTTGCTTTTCAACACCGCTTCTGAAGCAGCTAAGTATATAGAATTTTTCGTCTTTATACTTATCGATCGCTGATTTCAAATATCGTAACTATATATGTAATAAATAATTAATGTACCTAGTACATAAATACATATAAGTATACATTATGTATTAAAATATATAGGCAAGTAATACTAAACGCAGTGATTAACCACGATTTCACCCATTTTCAATAAAATTATTCGAAATCCAACTGAAAATGACATACGATGCCAATTAAAATGCGAATTTGTGGGCATTTACCGTTTATGGGCGTCACACGCACACACGTATACAACACAATAAAATCAACGGGCACAAGATATACATATGAGTTGTTATGATCAACAAAATCAAAAGTGGCAAATATTTAAAAAGCATAAAAGCAAAACAAGGCATTATTTGACAGTTACAAACAGGAAGATCTGCGCATAACGGAACAAAGCAAGGGGTTGATGCTCGAGGCTGTATGTTTATATGTATGTTGCGACCGTTGTCGCCTTAAATTGGAAGGCAATTTGTATTTGGTCGAATGTAACACAGAAAGCCGCCGCTGACTACATGACACTCCGTGGCAATTGTTGTTGTTGTTGTTATTTTCCTACATTAAGTGAGTAGCATACCTAGTGGAGTGTCGAGCACCTTTCATTACCCGGAAGAACTGGAACAGCTTGACTGTCTGCTGCAGAAGGTGGCAATGCGCCCAACAGAAGTTGCAACACGCCGTCAAACGTGTGAACAATTTCGAATTATATTCGTACTTATGATTATTTGTGGATAAATTTGAGCATGTGAGTGAGTATGTGTGTTCATATATGTATGTATAACTAAGTATGCGTGTAGTCACTTGAGAAACGGCAGGCGAAAAAAGATGACTGAAAGTAGTAAAGGAAATTGACTTTACGCACTAGCACACACATATGTATCACACACACACAAACAAACTTTATGCCATTTTAAAGTGGTGTGTGTGTGTGTGGTGTTTTGACTTTCAGCTCAGCTCCTTCCTGCTGCCTTTTCACTAGTTTTGTTGTGATTGTCTGCGACACATTGGCAAAAGGGTTTAATTAATTTCATTTATTTTACAAAACAAAAACATCTGACAACGCTGCAGTGGCAAATCGAGTGTTAATAAAATGAAAATTTATGAATGAGCACGAACATGAAAAGCGAACCCGGCGGCGGCGATGTGTCGGCATGTTGCAAGCAACCTTTGCTTGCTATTTTGTGTTTCATTGGAGTCATTAGTCAAAATGATTAGCAATAAATTAATTGTGTGCGAAATACACTTCTGCATTTGGCATTCAGCTAACAATTTATGGCAATTAATTTAAATTAAATCATAACAATAAAAATTTGAATTTCCTTTAACATGACACATTCGCTGCCATCTCCGTTTGGCTTTGTTCTCTACCTTTGAATAATTAGATTTTATCTATGGTCGAACCCCGGCGAAAGGGTTGAAAGGCAGTAGTGAGGACCATGTCAAATTACTGAGTTCCGTGTGTTTGTATGTAGTATATAAATGAAAAAATATATATTTATATATATATGCATACACTTATACAGCTGTAATAATATACATACATAATTAATAAACTATCCATAGCGCTTCGCGATTACTAAAAGAAAGATAGTTCGAAACTTTTTTGATTTATTCTAGAACTGGTCAATGTTAAGTACCGAGCCCACTTACTGTACAACAATCTCACGGAAGTTAAAAATAGTTTCCCTTAACATCGTGAAAAATTTTGCGGGCAAGATTTCCTTATATTGGGTTTTTTATACAGAACTTGGCCTAGAACCTATTCACATATAAAAAAGATTTTCATAAAAAAATGATTCCGATAGTTCAGTTCATATGACAGGCTATCCTATACTGGGCCGATATCGACAATTTCGACAAATAAACAGCTTCTTGGTAAATAAAGAACGTGTGCAAATTTTCAGAATGGTATTGTATATTTTATATACAAGTATAGGAGGTCTCCGACGTTTCCTTTTTGGATTACAAACTTCGTGGCAAAATACTCTGTTCCGGGTGTAATGAGACATGCTCCCTTAAATGAAGGGACGAATTCTTGGAAACATAGGAAAGGATCTCATAATAATAGCAAAAATAAATTATTTTCCAATTGTCTTCTTTAAAAGTTGATTGCACTGATCACGCATTCCTTTTCTTTCGGAACTAAAGCTTTCTGATATATTAGACTTCATGCAGAGTTTCCTGAACCTAAGCAACTATTAATGCCTTTTATCATGATAAAGTGTCAGAGCAGACTGAATTGCATTTCAATAAAGGACGTTATTAACTTTACTAAACGTATTATATTTCGTAGTCACACCCAGTCTTCAAAAGAAAGGTGTATACATTTCACAGCTGTCGAAAAATTGGTTCGGTATTTGCTGATACCAAAACTTATCAGCGTTGTACGGACTCTACGAAAAACGAAGTAGAAATTCATAAATGGTTAACAATATGCCGTACAGGCCATATACGCAAAGTGTATATCATAAAATGATTGTGATCGAAATACCTGATACTCTAAAAGTGTCCGCGACTTTTTTTCATTACACATCAACATATTACCCAAAAGCTTAACGTCTCTTCAATTGTTAATAAATATTTAGGTAATCTTGGCTCATTAGCAGCGAGAAAAATATTGTAAAGAGGTTCCATTAAAACGAAACAAATTACTCTCTGGTATTTTTGTCTTTGTAAACTAAGTGTACTTTATGCAATCCATAAAAAGTCTGCGCCCATTATCGCCAGATAAGCTTTCTCAATAGCGCATATAACGTTCTGTCGAACGAGTTGGAGAGAAAAAAGACCACGGCAACGGATTGATTGGACCTTATCAGTGCGAATTTAGACCTGTTAAATCCACCATTAACCAGATATTTTTCATACGAGTATGTCAAATCTCACCATGAGAGAGCTGTCTCTATGCCACTATGTACGAATGTGGTATCCCTGCAAAACTTAAACGGCTATATAAAATGACGCTGGACAATAATATAAGCGTACTCGGAATTAGGAAGGACCTCTTCGAGCAGGTCGATACGAAACGATGTTTTAGACTCGACTCCTCACTGTTTGATTTCTTCAACTTGATTTGATAGTAATATAAATTGAGCCGCAGGGCTAATATAGAAGGTAGAATGCTGTACAAATAGTTAAAATTGTTATTTTTTACAAGTTAGACAAAGAAGCAAAGCGTTTGGGTCTGGTGAAAAAAGTCGAAATAACTTCTGTCAGCAAACTATCATATAAGCCATATTATGTAACCAATCGGAAAATGCCACCAAAAAAGAGCAAAACTTTCTAGGAGGTAGAGTTGTGAAGAATATAAAAATGACAGCTGATAGCCTTTGAAGCTAGCGCTGCATGCCTTAGGTTATACATATAGTATTAACTTTGTATAAGCTTTTATAAATAAAAAAAAAAAAAAAATAATAAAAATGAAGAAAAATGGCGATGGGCCTCTCCGAAGTGGAAAGAACGCCAAATGATAGGAAGACCGTTAAGAAAAAAGATAGAAAAACCATAAAAGAAAAGAAGAAGACAAACCACAGGCGCCTTGCGAAACCGAATGCCCTGGTGATCTCTTATATTGAAATACAAAAAGCGGTTCAAATAAATGAAACACTAATTGTGTGAGAATGTAACGCGAATTAAGAAAAAATTAAACCAATCCCACGGTAATAAAATACACTTAGGCTCCAATCGTCGAGCATGCTTTTATCCTACTATATCTCGGAAAGAAGCTGATGCTCAGCCAGTAATCCATCGGCTCTTGCTACTTTGTTGTTATTCAAGCGGGTAAATGCTATTCGAACCTCTTGATAGTCGGGCAATGCAACATCTATTCCACAGTCATCGATTGGGCAATCACGTTCGCCGTCTCCAGATCCGTCTAAACTAAAATACGCTAGCTTTAAAGGTATTAGATGGGGTACCTGCTGATAGAAGCTGGAAAACGGGAAGATCTCCAATCTTTTGGAAAGATCAGAGAAGAAGAAACGAACGTCGTTCTATCATTGATTCGGCTATAATCGTACTAATAGTAGCAGTTTTGGTCAACCAACGATACAACATTATCATTAGAGAAAAGAGAAACAAAAAGCTAAGTCTTCAATGTGGTCATGTGGTTTGGGGGTACGTTGGGTCAACAATCTGTTTTATAACGATAATCTCATCTAGCGTACTATTCTGACCCCATTGATGTAGATTAAGATGGGCAGTATGGTCTTTAAAAAATGTGCTGTCGGACTTTATCCCCGAAGTTTCGCTTAAAAAATTTAACGACCCTTATATGGTATATATTATATATATGTGACCTGGTCTATGAAAAGGGACTAACGTGCGAAAAAAAAAAATTGAAAAAAAATTGATTTTTTGACACCTAAGCCCCCTTTCGGTATACCAGGTCACTTATATTACTATTTTCTCACTATTTCTTTTGTCACAAAAATATATCTAATATATATTTGTGCGTTTTACATATGTCATTTTATATGTAAATTGAATGCAAAATTATGATATGACACAATTTTAATTACCCACATCATGATATGGGTTTGTTTACTCAGTAAAAATGACAGTTTGAATATACAAATTTCTTCACTATCACAACAATAACAAATTAGTTAAGAAACAACCCTTTTTGAATGAAATTGACAAGCAAATGTCAATCATACCCAACCAAGTAAGATAAATAGAAGAAATGCAAATAAAGTAATACATTTAGATGGCAACGCCTAAAACATAAAGAAATAATTAAAATTAAATGCAAATCATTGCAATCGCATTTTACCTGTTTTTGACACAATGCATTTCGGGATCGACGCTCAGGGTTGCAAAACTTTGCCCACCAGCGAATGAGTACAAATGTAGCTTTTTGCATCAAGTGAAAATGAGACCAGTGATTGTGTGCAGCATTGATATTTTGAGTTCAAAATGTAAAATCTTACTGTTTTCTCATCAACTTGCCACAGGCGAGCACGGTGGCTTGTTGCAATGATTGTTGAAAAATTCGGCGTGGCCTGCTCGCCTATGAACTTGTGCAAAGGAAAATTCAAAATATTAGTTTTGTGGCATGTGGCAAGAACAGATACCCGAATATATGTACCATATGTATGTGTTTACCTTCAGCTAACTGGCCAAATCGTTGAAATGACTGACAAGGCAACTGGGTTTAATTAAAAATGCCGGCCTTCGGGGCAAACGGTTGATGCGTGGAAGAGTCGGGATTAGTATAGCCATAAGTCCGTTAGGCAGTCAGTTAGCTCAGCAGTCAATTCATTGCGGAAGAGTTGTCGAAAAAGTAGGCAGAAGATGAGAGTTTGGACACATATTCATAAGTGTGGAGTGGAGCTGTTAGACGAGAAGGCGGTAAATGATTGTAATCATAGGCAAGCGATTGTTAATGAATTAATTACCGTTATTTTCGAATACAAAGTAAGTATTTCAAAATATTTCTGCACGCTACCGAACTATTTGTTGGCATATAACTGTCATATCAAGCAATCAAATGCCAAGCCGATAAATATATATTATAAGTAGGTATGTTGTCACCTAAAATGCAAAATAACATAACATCACTTTTTACAAGTTTACAATTGAAGGAAAAATTATATAATAGAATACACTCATATTGAAACAAAATTTGAGTTTTGGTTATCAAATGGTTATAAATTGGTTATAAATTGGTTATATACTGGTTATATATTGGTTATATATTGGTTATATCTAAGAGCGGAAGTTGAAATTTTGCTGCTACATATTTGTATAATGATGTAGTAAATCGTAAGCAATGAAAAAATTAATTTAAATTTTTCGATGATACGTTGTTTTGCATTTTAGCTGACAATATATACGTCTATATGTACGCAAATGTACCATACTATATATTTATAACAGTTTATTTAGCTACACATGCGTCAAATATGCATATTGGACCCAACAGCCGCACATGCAATGAAAATACGAACATGAATTATAATCTCACTTTGCGTGATCGCCAACACGTGACCATAACTAATTTGTTTTTATTGTATTTATTGTAATGAAAGCAAGAAAAATTTCAAAAATATTTAACTAAGCATATGTGCGTATGGGTGTGTATGTGAGCATGCTAATTGGTTTAGTAAATTTCATAAATGCTTGTGTGTCGTCTGTCAGACAGTGTCAGCGCACACACACCCTTTTCCATTGTTTTTGTTGTTGAAAAGTCAATTTCACTTGCCAATTGGGGATGCGACCACACTGATTACTATTGCAAACTCGCGCTCATAAACGCATACGTAACGAAACCACCAACGACATCACCATTGCCACCACCACCACCGCCGCCGTAGCACTACATACCATCCACCAACACTATTGCCGTGTAACGCGAAAGCGTTCGTAATTGGCGTGACGAAAGCCGTTTTGCAAGTGAAGTTTATAAATAATAATAAATACACATCTAAATAAACGTACGAGTATATATGTATGTATGTGTACATGCCACATTGCCACAATATGTTGCACCATATTTAGCTGTACGTTAAATAGCTGCCGCAGACAAAAGTGTAATAATTTGGGCATGGAAATTTCTATTCATTTGGCTAATTGACGCTGACAATAATTAGTTAATTTGTAAAATTTATTGGCGCAGCACTAAATGCTTATTAGACATATTGTAATATTCTGTAAATTGTCAGATATTGTGTTGGCTATTATATATTAGCTACTTATGTATATATGTTTTTCATAACTTGAGGCGCAGGAATAGGAATATAAATATAGAAAGTTATATTGATATGATTGGTGTTTATATTCATCTTAATTTCCAATATCTAAAGAGGGTCGTCCCTTGCACCAGTTTTTTTAAGTTTTTTTCGTAATTTTGTATAGTGAAATGAAAAAAGCACATAGCTTCCAAAGTTTTATTATATATTAATTAAAGCTTAAGCTGTAATTGTGAATTTTTTAAAGTAAAAATATTTAGTTAATTTCAAGATTTTTATATAGCTGCCATACAAACTGAACTATTGGAGTTAAGTGTTTGCATGGAAAACTTATAAAAATAATAAGTTAAGTCACTACTCCTCATGTTTTTTTTTTATTTTTTTTTTTTACTAAAACTAAGTTGTTAAGTAATAGTTACATATCATTGCTCATTGTGAAATTGCTTTTAAAAAGAAAAGCAATTTTATTCTTCGTTAATTTTGTTTTATGTAGGAATGCTAGGTAAACGCACATCCTCTTCTATTTTTCAGCTTTCAAAACTCTTAGATCAAAGCATCTTGTTATACCTTCCGTGAATCTGCCGATTTCACTGAAATTTTTAGCGTCTCAACAAAATTATAATAATACAAGCCGCGTTCCAGAACTTTTTGAATCTAGCACCCCCTGGTGGCGCCATCTATTTGTCGACTGGTGCGTTAGAATCTGCTATTTTTATCGATTGTCCAGTGAGAATTTCATGACATTTCATTGATTGGCAGTGAAGTTATTGCGTTTTAAGTGTCAGTATGTTTGTGTTATCGGTGCGAAAATGAGCTTCGAACAAAGAGCCAACATTAAATTTTGTTTTAAAATTGTTAAAACTTTTACCGAAGCGTTTCAATTGATGAAATAAGTTTATGGGAATGATTGCCTATCCCGTAGCAGAGTGCACGAGTGGTTTCAACGTTTTCAAAGTGGTCGTGAGGACATAAATGACGAGCAACATGTGGGCCAGACAAAATCCGTGATCATCGGTAATTGCATCGAAACTGTGCGTAAATTCATCAAAAATCAGCCGAAAACATCACTGAAATTCATGGAAATCGAATTGAACATTTCCAAAACATCGATTTATCGCATTTTGATAGAGCATTTGAGCTTACGAAAGGTGTGTGTACGGTTTGTTCCGCCAAATTGATTGACGACCAAAAATTGCTCAGAATCCAACATTCCAAGGACGATTATTTGACAAGAATCATATTTTAACCATCAACCATTCCCCGTATTCACCTGATATGGCACCGTGCAACTTCTTCCTTTTCGGAAAAATGCATTTGTCCATGAAAGGAAAGCGTTATGGAGGCGTAGAGGCCATTCAAAATGCGTGCACCGGCATACTGGCGGCCATACCGGCCAACGAGCTAAAACACTCGTTCGAGTTCCTTTTGGACCATGAAAATTGAAGAATAAGGAGACTATGTTGAATAAAAAAATTTGATTTTCCGAAAAACCATTTCTTCTGTTTTTTTTTAAGTCCTGCTTGTTTTGGAACGCACCTTGTAAAAAGCGCGTTTTTGATACACGAAGATCATACCAAAAATAGCCACCGAAATTATTCAAAAGGACTTGCTAGAGATGTCCAGTCCTCGTTTCATCTCTTTAATACTAGTCTACCGATTTTTTCAAGCACCATATCCTTCTCTTTTTTTAATGTTTTCCTTAGCAGAAGAGGTCGAAAGTTGTTTTTGAAGGCTTTGTACCACTCGTAAGTTTATGTTTTTAATAAAACTGATTCACTGCAAGCCTTTTCCAACATTCGCAACGATTCCGGTAATTTGGTTAGAACTACAAAATTTGAGACAAATTCTTTGTACGATATTTTTATTCATTATAAAAATAAGGCTCTTCTGAGGTGTTTCGACTTAAGCAGCTGCTGTAAACAGACTGGTTGACAGATCGCCTTCATATTTGGCATAGTAATTATGAATTGTTCTACCAACTTCGATGAAATATCATTTACCGGTGGAATTTAAATTACAATTTTCTTTCCCCTTTTTTGTCACAATATTTTATAAATAGCAACTCTCTAAATAGATTTTCACAATTAGTTTATGTTCCAGTTTATAAAACAGTATAGTAGAAGTTTTATAATAATATTAATTTTATTTTTATTACTATTAATATTTTAATGTCTTAATGATTTGATAACTTCAATTAAAAATATTATTATAATAAACAATATTAACCAAATAAATTGAATTAATAAATTAACATATGTATATACATAAAGTACTAAGGCTAATTAAAGCAAACTTCCACACACATAGAAATTATGAGACACTAACCATTGCACAACGGTATATATGGAGCTGTCTGCTCACAAACTTTTGTCAATCAACAGAAGATATGCAGAAGTACATACTTGTTGTACGATAAGATCACCAAAGTTCAATTAATGCGATCGCTGCGAGAATGTGCGGCGACGGCACGCAACAGAAATTTCGGCAGCGAGAGGCCAAGAAAATCACAAAATGCGTAAAAAAAGGGTGAATGTTGCTACAATGATGAAAAATATTACATATTTCAGAAAAAGTAGGTACATACGGGTGTTTCATGCTAATATGACTTTTAGAGGTCTCACTTATTCATTATTTATTGACTGCAGAGCAATGCGTACGCGGGCCCTTGACCATCACGCAGCTGCAGCGCTCTCGTACTATTTAAGAAATTATGTTAAATAAAATATTCTCTGCTCATAACTCTTCATGAACATAAGCCGCGCTGTCTGCATGAAAGTGAAACTGTGAATTTAGTTCTTTGAGTCACACAGGCCATAAAGTAACTAAGTGAACGTCAAAGTTTATTGTAAATGCTTTTTTTTTTGTAATTTAAAAGTAGTTATTGAACGTCTATTGTAATAAACAAATTTTGTATAAAAATATATGTATATTCCGTGATATTGTAAATTATATGTGTGTGCTGCTGCAAGTTGTTGCATGTTTCTGAAGTGATCGTGTATTTTTCTCTAAAACATCTGCTAATTTATACAACTATTTGTGTAAATATGTGGTTTACAGTTGTTTATGGAAATTTACATGGCCCATAGAGTGTTATCTTTGTTATAAATCACATATCATTGATCACTGATCATAGATCACAAACCGCCAATCAGCGATCGGCACACAGCGATCACAGTGCAATTCACTCCGTCATTAATGTGCTCATAAATATCTGATTAAAATGCAATTAACTGACAATTAAATTGTGCCATTAGAAGTAAATCTTTACTGCTTGACTTCAATAACTCAACTGGACTTGTAAGTAAACAAGTTCAACATGCATTCTTAATTGTAATTGCTGTTCGGAAGGCTTTGAGACTAATTAATAGTTGGCGGCTTGATGTTGACTACACATTATACTTAAGCGGTGAGTATTGTTTGATGCAAGCCAAGATCACACTGGGTGGTATGTAAATATGTATATATTTGCGTTTTAATAAAGGTTTTATATAAATCATACTCTCATTAAGAGTAAGAGGAATGAAATTTATTGTATAGGGTATAAAGGATTTGAGTGGTACAAAGCATTCTCTGAAGGTTATAAAGTTATGGAAAATTTCCTCACGCGAGTCGTCCATCAAATACTATTCGAAAAAGTTAAAGGAACAGTGCTCGGAAATCATGTTTTTGGCATCCGAGAGGCGGCAGGATCTCAATATCTGTAATGATTCGACTCAACACATTTTAGTTAATGTTTTGCGTATGAATCGGCGACTAGTACCAAAAGTCCAAAAAACGAACCTACATACATTAGACGCATTATGACGACACGTAGGTTTATGAATACAACGTCGAAGCTCTCCAATAAGCCAGCAAATGGCATTCTAGAAACTAGCCGTAACCGAAGAAAAACCAAAATTCGCTGAAGGCACTGAAGTCCATTCCAGCTGAGTCTAATTACAAAACTTATGGAAAATTTCATTAAGTGTTTGCATGTTTCCATTGACACAAAAGGAGTCTATTTTGCGGTCGATAAAAAAAATGTGTATTAAAATACCTGAAAATTATTAAATATAATGACGTTGATGGATAATTCATGAATTGATTTCCTCTGTTGCACTCCCACTGTTGCATATAGTTTTTAATTGGTTTGATTTACTTTGTTAAGTTGTGTTAAATATTGGAATTTATATACATGATATCGGAATTTAAAAAATCATTGTATGAGATATTTGTGCTTTGGGGGAAGTACTGAACCAATTACATCAGAGTTAGCAGCAGACTACATTATTGTTAGTGCCAATTAGATGAAAATGAATTTTATTAAGATATATGTGTAATCAACAATATTTTCGGTGTAATGTCATTCCTAGGCACAGATGCCCTTAAGTTCGGTGTCAAGCATCTCGAAAACATATTTTCGATTACTTTTAGATGACTTCTAAACTAACTTTGATTCTCTTTGAAATCTTTGGTCTTTTAGCTTTTTACTGAGTTATGCATACATATATGGTACTTTATTTGGGCTTGACTAAGTTCCGACTATTTTCTGTAAAAAGGTAAGCAGGTACAAAGCTTCAGTAGCTCAATATTCACTTGTCTCATAATCCTGAGCCTTTTCAAAGTTGTTTATAACTATATCTATCTTGATTGCTAAGTACAACATATTATCCAATAACAAAATTAATAAAACGAGAAAAAACATTAACTTCAGTTGCTCCGAAGCTAAATTATCCTTCCCAAATACAAAAGATACCCTAAAAAAACTTGATTTTGATCGGCAGTTTCGATAATGAGCAGCTTCCTGGAGGGGCATGCGCAAAATATTTCTATTTATTAATATTATTTTGTCGCCTTCAAAGTAGTCCCCACCAGTTGTAACGATTTAAAAAAAAAAAATGCATTATCGGGATGAGTCGAGCAAGAACGTGTTGCATACCCAAAATATCCACCAAAATCATTCGAATGGAATCGCGAGAGATGTCGGGCCCTCTTGTCATTTCTGTAATACTTGCTTAACGATTCTCAACATGGTAGTTCACTTCACTTTTTTAATATTTTCATCAATTGAAGAGGTCGAACGTCGACCAGAACGAGACATGTCTTTAATGGTCTTCCGACGGTCTTTAAAGGCTTTGTACCACTCGTATGTCTGTGTCTTCGACAAATCAGAATCCCCGTAAGCTTTTTTCAACATCCGTAATGCCTCTCGTATATGAAATTTAGTTAGAATTACAATATTTGAGACAAATTCTATGTTCGATATATTTATCCATTGTAAAAATCGAAACGCAGTACTGAGGTGTACCGAATTAGCAGCAGCTGCTGTAAGTAAACTGGTTGACAGACCGCGCTCATATTTGGCATGGTAATTAATGATAGTACAACCAACTTAATAAATAATTTTTTTGAAATATCATCACAAAAACTGCAGGCTTAGTTAGCGTCATGCAGACAAACGAATAAAAGGAAGCTTATATTCAAAATTATTGGTATTAGAGAATATTACCTGGTGGGATAAAATTTTAGACTATAGAGAGTTTAGACTCCTCAGGAGTGGATAATGCATATCTAAATAGAAAACCGCGAAGGTATTGTACCACATAGAATTTGCTAGCGTAGTTCCAGTTGTATGGTTGCGACGTGTTTAGCATTTTCAAAAAAATAGGGAACCATATTCTTGGAAGTGCTTCGTATGCGAACATCTTTTGTTGGACTCGGCTCATCTAAGAATACCCTTAAAGTCGTTTGATTTTTGCTTTCGAACTCATACGTGTAAATCCGCGATTCAACAGCTGTCACGATTTCATAAATGTCTTTCGAAGCATCGCTACTGTATTTTGTTAATACTTATCTCGCGAGCGTGTTTTTGAGCGATTGACAAATTAAGTGGAATCCTACATGATCCGTTAGTTTGCGCACGTCATCAATAGCTTCAGAATCAACAACTGATTTTGGACGACCTTCACAAAATTCGTCTTGGAGTCATCTACGACGTCGAGCGAATTCAGCATACTTTCGATAAACACTGATCCTTGATGGAACTGTCACGCCAAAAAGTTAAGTTAAGAGCATTTCTAAATTTCTAAATATAAAAGATAACCTCCATATGCGGATAGTTCTAATTATTCCACTGTCACTTTCCATACTCAGCTTCTTTGAAAAATTGGGCGCTGGGTCAAGAAACCATATATTCAGATTACTAATCTAATACCAGTAGAAATAGATAAACGAATAAATGAGTTACTCGTATTAGAATAAATTACTTGTATTCTTAATAGAGTGTCGAGGCTTGGTATTATTTATCCAACCATTAGAAATTGATTGCCCTTTCGTCGAACATTTGACCATGTCGTACGTTTAAAGTTGTACTGAGGTTTGAAAAAATCCACATTGATTAAATCTTAATAATATTGTTATTGGAATTACCTGCTTGCAGCTGTTCATTACCCAGAGGCATATGCATCTAACTATGTATTTGTTTATGCATAAAACATGAATTTTTTCAATAAAAATTGATTGATTGTTTATTTGCTATGAAACGTGACAGAAAGTGCTCTAATTGTGTGCATTGGATTAACGTAATTACTTTCCTTCATTACAGTTATTAGCTACCTTACTTTAATCAATTATACTAAGGCACTTAAAGTCTGTTGATATATTTAATTACTTTACAGCTTGTAGACCAAACGTTTTAAAGATGTGTGACAAGGAAGTCACGTTCCTTGTGCACACTCAACACCTGAGGCAACATTTTCCTTCCTTAAATTAGGTATTGATGTTTTATTAATGAATTATATGTATTTCATAGATATTCTAATATTGAATATGTATTTATCGATACACATGTTCGGGTACTCGAACTCCGGCCGACCCAGAAGTGGTATTCAAGGGGATAATAATAAGTTACTAACTATGTAGTTGTAATTTCAAGGTGAATGCGTGCACGTGACTTATTTTCTTATTAATGTCATGTGTAATATCTTGGAGTAGTAGTAGTTCCGGTTAGTAGAATGGAGATGTCAAGTATACATTGTTGCTACGGTAGTAATGATAATTATATTGGGTAGTCGAAAAAGTCTCTTCGTATTTTACAAATCACATTGTGTCATACCATATAGTGTTGGAAAGGTGAAAGGTGGTAAAAAAAAAAGGAAAATGTCACGCAAGCGTCCAATGATATTTGTGAAGTTGATGAAGACGATGTTGTTTCAGTTCGTGTAGCATAACAATGCTTCGCTCGCTTCCGTTCTGGAAATTTCGAAATTTCAATTTAAACTGATGAAAATTTTACACTGATGGAATAATGTCTCTCGCGAAAAAATGGCAAAAAGTGGTCGATCAAAATGCTACATATTTATTTATTTATGCTGACAAATTTTACACTAAGCATATTTTTGTAAAAAATATAATAGAATTATGTAGATAATGTAGTAAACTTTGCGTGTAAATTTGAATTTTAATATTACCGCTAGAAATCTCTAAGCTGTGCGGACTTATATATGACCAGTTTTTTTCGTGCACAACTTTATTATAAATATAAAAGATAGAAGTTTAAGTTTGATTAGAAATACGAAAACACTTTCTCGACTACCCAATATATCAGAAGAATAAATAGATATACCATTTCTTCACTTGATCTATCAATATATATATACTGAAATGAGACTTTACAAACTTTCTCTATTATTTATAACTGGAATCAAGTTAAATACCTTCGGAGCTGTAAAGTATTCATCCCTTTCTTTTGATATGTCCTAGCCATTTCACTAAGCTATTAAGGGGCTTATGAGGTCGTGGTGTGGAAGTTAGATATAAAACTTCAAGGTATCCATTTCATAAATAGTTTTTCCCAATAGCGATCTCAACTCGGCACTCAATGCCAAAATACTGAGAAAATGTCTGCCATGAAAAGGACTATCAGTAAAGCGAAATCTCAGGTTACGTATATTCCCGCTTAGACAGCTAGAATTGCTATTCCCTAGCGATTCTCGAAACTCTTAAATACGGATCCCCAGGGTATTATATATCAAGAAAGCGCTTTATGTCTACGACAAATTTAACAAGTTCGCAGAAAATGTATCTAGTGAAATGTATCTGGCAGAAAGTGAACACTTGAAAAAAAGGTATCTAAGGTTTAACAATTTGCATCGAACAGATATGTAACCACACCCTATTGAACAGTGTCCAGTCAGAACGCATACTTTGATGGTGAGATGAACTCATGCTTTCCACTTTATTCCAGAAGAGTTCTGCATCTGCACAAGTTCTGATAATAAACCAGCGTTTGCCAAGCTTATTTTTTTTTTGTATTCAACATACAATTATATAGTTCCCTTAAAAGGTAATGCTGAATGATTTTAGTGACACTCCAACTGTTCGATTCCATTTTTGTCATATGATTTGTTCTTTGCGTCAAAATAAGCTTCAGTTTCGGCGTTCACATCGTTCTTGGCAGAGAGCACTCGTTTAAAATCTGAGAACCGGAAGTAGTCGCTGTGAGCGAGATCTGCGTAATACGGTGGATACGGCAGCAATTTGAAGTCCAATTCATGGATTTTTGCCATCGTTTTTACCGACTTGTGACGGGATGCATTGTCTTGGTGAAGCAGCACCTTTTTCAAATGTGGCACTTTTCCGGTGATTCCTTTTTCAAAGTAGTCTAAAAAAATTATTTCATGCGCATCCCAAATTACATACAAACGCCATAACCTTTCCAGCCATCTGTTGCATTTTTCCACGCTTTGGAGTGAGTTCATTGTGTGCAGTCCACTCTGATGACTGATGACTGTCGATTGAACTTTGGAGTGAAATTATGGAGCCAAATTTCATCCATTGTCACATATCGATGCATAAACTCGGGTTTATTACGCCTTAAAATCTCCAAACACTACTCTGAATCATCAACTTGTCGTTGTTTTTGGTTAAACGTGAACTTGCGCGGCACCCACTTAGCTTAAAGCTTTCTTATACTCAAATATTCCATCATTCACGAATATGATGTACAAGTTCAGTTGATATCATTCGAATGCCAGCTATCCCGAACAACTTCACTTTATGGCCATCGAATATTATTTTGTAATAGTTTTTGATCTTTTCATCGGTAAAACCTCTTTTGGAACTCCACTGCGTTCACCGTCTTCGGTGCTTTGTTTTAACTCATCATACTAATCCTTGATGGTGAATTTTCTTCGAGCGGTGAGCGGAAACTCATCATCAAGCAAAATTTTTTCTGTATTTTTCCCTTCAAAAAGCAATATTTTTTCACCACGCGAGATTCCTTTTTATTTATTTTTTATAATAACAAAAGTTGCTTCACTCAAAATGATAACATTCATAAATGATGATGACAGACAGCTGTCAAATAAACACACGCGCATTTTGAATGTTAAGGCTAACTAAAAATCATATCAATTTAATATATCTGTTAGGCCGGCGACTTTTCAATTGATCTATTCTAACATATATTTGAAATCATTACTAAAATCCGACGCTAGTACTTTTATGAATATTTAAAGGGACAGAAAATATAATTTCAGGTGTTAATTATTAAGTCTAACAGTTTGCAATCATGCAAGAACGCGTGCACTATCTTTACACAATTATTCGCTTTAGTATATTATGTATAACACTTAGATATGATGATGAGTTATATATACTAAAGCTATCACTAGCGTTAGTAAGGGTAATTTAAATACCTATACAGTAACCCCTTAGAAAAATGCAATTTAGAAATAGTTTCATTGACCTTAAGTCAATTAAGGGCTTCTGAAGCAACGTGCCGAAGGCCTTCATATGCAGGGCTAACGCCCTTTTGACAACTTAATATATTTATATTCAACGTACGCACGTTGCAATGATTAATTGAGCGAGAACGACTATTTGCTGATGTAAATCAGATGTAACTAAGCACGTCATATAACTTTTTCACACTAAAATCGCACAGAAGAAAGAACAAACAGTTTATTTAGTTACATGATTTATGGTATATTTACAGAGAATTTACATATTTATGTAACCATAATGGAGAGTTTAATTGTCACTGCACATTGTAGACATAAAAATTTTAGTATTATTAAATACATTTTCTAATAATATTTTTGCATAATTTCTTATATATTTTGCACTTATTCTGCAATAAGATATTATAAAAACTACCAGATTTACATAATTTATTTGCAAATAGCATGGTTGAGTAACACAATAGATCAAAGCTCACATCAACCATACGCCCCGTTAACCCCACAGAGCACGTGTCCATATTTGAAGAGCTGTTTATCAGACATTTAATGGGACGAAACAAGAATGTATTTATATTAATAACAACGTTAGTAGTCCATAATTAAAACAATCACTGATATGCTTCAGAAAGTAGTTTTTTAGTTATTAAATAATCATTTTACCAAGAAAATGCATTGAAAAATTGTTGAGGATTAAGCAATTACTGCAACAATTTACAACCATGTGCAACTAGTTTACAAACAAGTGCCTTTAATGGCGTTAATTACGCTTAATTATCTTATTTAAGTAGGATTATTAAAAACATAAATATTTATTACTTCTTATCACTTTCTTAACGAATGATTTGACAGTCATCCTGAAAGTATGCAATAATTGTGCAGTTATGCAAATACTGTGGAAATTATTATTTTTTTGTACGTAATCTAAAGAAAATAACACCAACACATGTATAATTAATGTAGAAAATTCACAAAATTTTTTTAAAAATTTTATATAAAAATAATTTATTTTAAAAAATTTCAAAATTGATTTAAAAACTTTTTTAAATAAAAAAATTTATTGCTTATTTTATTTATTTTAAAATTGAAATTAAATTTTTTTTTTTTCAAAACAAAATTTTTTAAAAATAATTTGTATTAATTTTCTACAATAATTATACACGTGTTGACGTTATTTCTTCAGATTGCTTCCCAAACAAAATTAATTTAGAAAAAATTTTCAAAAACATATTTCGCTTAAAATAATAATAGAGGCGGTTTTTGGACCAGTAAATAGGCTGAACTGGATGACAATATTTCAGCAGATATTGTAAACAATTTATATGACTATATAATTACCTTAATAAAGTTTATTAGATTTGAGTGAATAATGAAGACTGTGAAAAAATTCCATAATACATTTTTCGGAAGACCAGCTCATGTGAAGAATTTCGAGTGAAAATTGGGATTGGATTTTGACTGCTCGTGGCGGCCATTTTTTTCATGGATCTGGGTCAAATTGAGTAAGTGTTTGTAGTAAAGCTTGCCATTGCATTATGTCACGTTTCGGCTTAAAAATTGTCAAATTCACGTGCATCGAAAAATCATCTACTCAAATGAGATTGGGTTTCTGGCTAAATCACTTCAAAATTTTACCGTTTGGTGCGATTTGTGGTATGCAAGCATCATCAGCGAGTTTCACCGACTGCTTTTTCCCCGAATTTGATGAAACCGAGGGAATGAAAAAGTTAAGTGGTGGTTAATACCATTAGCTCTTCCTTCAAGACTCAGCATTATCAAAAGGGTAAACTTCACTAAGTAGTTCAAGCTTACCCTTAACAGTAAGGCTGAATTTATTGATTGCACTCTCGAGCTAAGGCCTAGGAATGTTACTATCAAGTAGTCCGCAGACTTAAATTTGTGCAGGAGTCGCAGGACCACGCACCAAACTCTTCATACCTTTGTAAAGTTTTCCGAGCATTTTTTATACAGAAGTCCTTGCCATAAGTCGATACATAGAGATAATCCTCCAACGCAACTATCGCAACGAATGTACAACCACACTTAACGATAGTCAGCGGTACTTAAAGCAATCTCTGTTTATGAGATCAAATTGCTACTGGCGTCGGAGTGTAGAGAACGGCTGAACAGCCTTGAGGAACGTAACCAAGTGCACCTCAACAAGATTCATAAAGCAAAAACCACTCTATAGTGTCTTGCTGGATTCATAGCTGCAGATGAATAGCCATTTAGAAGTACAGATTTGAATTTATTGGAGTAACGTTTGTGATCGGAACATACTCAGCTAGTCTAATATGCCAAAGAAATTTTCAAAAATTTTTGGTTCGAAATAAGTAATGTTACTATCAATACCAATAGAAATTGTGTGTTGCCACCGATTCATAGCCGAAATATTTGGGGGCTTATGTGAAACAAAAATGTGACCAGCTCAAATAAAAATTTGTATATCGATCACTTAATATGTATTTTAAAATAAAAATAACTTTATTAAAAAATGTATTTTAATATCATTTTTATAACGACCTGAACTTGTAACAGAATTTATGGCAGGACTAAGAATATGTGAAATAACCTTAGTATATTTCAAAAGTCATCTTTTTTTTTGCTTTGTTTTGTATTGCAACATTTCGCTTTTACTGAACAATAGTTTAATATTGTAATCAACCTTCTAGTACTCAATAAATTGGTCCAGCTTGTGTCATTACTTTGCCAGTATTTCATTACCTTAGCGTGTGCTCACTTACAAGAATACGATGCTATTATTTCTAAAACACAAAAATACAAAATCCATTAAGGTAGTAGTAATGCATCACTGCTCATGTAATTACGATTTTCTAATAATTTTATCATGTCAAAGCTCGCAAGTAATATGAGTATGCCAATTGCACTTTCCACATAACTTCTGAAAGTAATTGATTGCTAAGTCACACATTTAAAACATATTAATTTTGCAAAGTGACATGCAAGAATAATGACTAAGTAACAACTAATAAATAATAAACAATATACATTTGTAAACATGCAGACTTACTTCGATAAATTATATTCGTGATTTTTATAAATATTTCCGAGGAGAAATGGCTTTTTAGTTGCATGTGATTGTAGGAAGTACGATTACGAACCTCTTATTATTTAAGTTGCTATTAGCAACAAATTATTGATTATGTGGAAACATATTGTATATTTCGTATGGCTGTATTTTCTTTTTATTAATTTTTTCTATAAATCATGATTACCAACAGTATTGTGAGACACAAAGCGGCTTTGTCATGTTTGAAAATTCGCAGCCTACTTTTGCTTTCATCCAGGGTCTAGAAAGAGCTCTAAGCTTCTAAGCTCTTTAGATCGTGTACCCGAGTAGAAAATAAACGAAGGAACGAATAATGAAAACACGGCTGCTAAGGTTTTGGCTGATTGAAGCTTCTTCAAAATTCCACAAAATATATTTCATAGACTAGTCGTTGTCAAAAGAAATACATGTATTTGATATGGTATACTCGTATTATGATATATTTTCACAGAAGTTTTAAGAAGTTATATAGTATTCAAAAATACTCTATATTTATAGTATACATAAATGATTTTCGATTTAACCAGTTTGTCGGGCTGTATATCGGAATTAAGTGCTTCTATAAAAAGGATTTTTATTTAACAAGATATATTCACGAAATTTGGCACAGATTTTTTTCAAAGTAAATAATGCATTGTCCGAAGAATTTGTTCTGATCAGATTACTATAGCATATAGCTGCTACATAAACTGAACGATCGGAATTAACTGCTTGTACGTACACCTTTTTCATTTTAGGAGATATCTTTTTGAAATTTGGTATGGGTTAATATTTTTTTAAAGACGTTATTCAGATTGAGTCACTATATCATACATTTTCATAGAAACCGACCGATCAAAATCAAGATCCTGCAAGGATTCTTTTGTATTTTTGAATGGTATAGTAGCAATCGACTTACTACTATAATCAGCTTCCAAAATTTTAAGCGCGTTTTTCTCATTGTTTTCTAAGTCGACTGGAAAAGTTCTCAAAAATGGCTCAACCGATCGACCTTCTCAGATATATATATATATATATATATATCAGGTATTGATGGGAGGAAATATTTTTGATAGTAATTTAAAATTTTAATGTCAAATGAAATGAAATTTGTTCACCATAAACTACATCATAGGATGCCTTTACTTATCAACAATTAATATTTTTACTGGGCCGTCAGTATTCATCAATTTTAATTATAAATATTTTGGGTTTTTAGATTTGAAATAATTTTAAGCAGAAAGATCTTTCCTTTCCCTAAGTCTTCCAGAGATCGACTAAGGGATCAAGGAAATCCAAACTTTTTGGAAAAGAATACAAATTTATTAAATGAAAAACATCTTTTTCTGACTCCTTAAAAGATATTATATTATATTTGGAATAAACAAATGTTCAGGAAATTCCATGCTTTCAGAAAAGAAACTTAGGTATGGTTTGTGAATATGTGGGTGCCTAACTTAGTGGGAAGTACACACCACTGTATTTAAGTATTTAAATTTTTTATGAGTCACTTGCACTCGCGTTATGTGAACGAAAATACGATTGATTGATGCGATTTATGAATACTACTTATAATAAAGCTATTAATTTTACAATTAAAAATTATTGAAGATAAGCGGGTTTGATGGTGAACGAAACGATATGTCGATTTGAATTCTGCCAATTTCCCGATTCTCATTCGGTTCGTGCTAAGTGGTCTTGTATTGATTGATACAGTCGAATCAGCTGTGCAATTCAACCTTAAATGCAACGAAAAACGACGTCGATTCAATTACTTTTTTGTCTCGTTCGATGGGTGGTGATCATCCTTTTTGTTGCTTAGTAGTGTGAGGTGTCGTCGGGTGGTGACATCTTGCTGAGTTTGGTGGGGTTCTCAGGTATAGTGTGTTGTACGAGGGTGAGCCAGTCTTTCCCGAACAGAGTAGTATAGTAGGGAGAGGCTTAGCCATTTAAACAGTTTGGAAGTTTAAAGAAAACTTACCATCAAAGATGAGAGCAAGCCCTTAGTTAGCGAGCTTCTGGTTTCTTATGTCAATGTTATAATAATATTCGCCGAATTAGAAAAATAAAACCAGCCAAGCGTAATAGGTCAAATTGCAGCAGTTTTTTCCCGTTAGAATGTTTTTTCAATAGCGGTCACTCTCTTTTAGTTTAAAGTTGGCAGCGAATTTCTTTGCTCCATTTGTTCGATAACTTTAAGTTAAATACCACATATGAGCAGAGATGCTTTATAAAAAACCTATCAAAGATGTAAGGAGTTTTATAATTATATAATTTACTTGAATACTTATCTATGTATAGAACTCTTATAATAGATAATCATAACACTCAAAAGCTGAATTTTTAATATTTATGTAGTCGTACAACACTAATACAAATGTATATATATGATATAGCAATAATAACCACAAAAACATCAACGAGTAGATTTAAAAATACACCACTAATCTACCAAATAATCCTCAGCTCGCTATACATACAAAATGTAAGGCTTTTCATCAAAACAAATGCTGCGCATGCGCAATGTATGAAATATTTGAACTTCAACGCAGCGCAATTGAAGGGCGTCGTCGTTCTTGTTAAACATTGAGCGCGACAGAGGTACACATTGCAGATTAACTGCCGATAAAATGGTCAGCGCAAAAACGTTATATTACAGCAGCAACATAAATGGTTATACGCTATGCAGATATGTGTGTAGACATATGCGTTGCAGAGTGTTAAAAAAAATTACACACAATTTTTGTTTTTAAATACACGAACACTTTGCTAAATGCTAAAACCAGAAACTAAACAAAAAATATAAAAAAAAAAATATAAAAAAAAAAATTAAAAATTATAAAAACTTATTTTTCAAGTTCAAATACAATTTAACTCTTTAACATTGCTTTACAGTTATACAAAGCCATATATATTCATGTTCACTCGCTTACAACAAAGTCACAAATATAATAAAACTAATAATTGTGGAAGCGGCAAAAGACAAAATAATAATAACAACAAAATAAAAAAGTCTAAAGACATTCATTCATCAGTGCCATTTCTACACAAACAATTGCTGCACAATTAAGCTCAAAAGCATTTTGACTAAAACAAATGGCCTGATACATCATATTCTCCGCCAAAAATTGTATTGAAAGACTCGTGTAAGCGCATGCGTGTGTGTTCGTGTGTGTCGTGGATAAAAACGACACTGGTGTGCAATTCACACCAATAAAATGTGAATTATGGTTCGTAATTACCAATGTTTTCGTAAAAATTTGCATATACTAGTATATACACATATGCATATGCATTCAATAAGACATATACATACATACTTATGTATATTATTCACATAAATTTCTTGTCGACAAACACTTTATTTGCATCATTAAACCGTTAGCACAGTCAGCCGAATTTCCATATGCTTACTTATGTATTTGCAACACATGCGTTGCTTAGAGACATCTATACCACATAAATATATACTTACATACAAACACATATATATACATATATGTGTACATATACATATACTATATCTCACATAATAATTTAGTTTTGTCAAAATTTATGAATCGTGAAAATTAAGTGTGCTACTGTTGTAAGCATTGAGCAAATGCATTTACTGTTAGTTTCGGTTTATGCTTTGGTTTTAAGCGGTGGCATTGGAAGTCAATCTTATCACAGCTTAACTTAATTAAGTTAATAAAGTTAGTAATATTTAAAAACCCGAGAATGAAAACACCTCATTTATGTCTTTTAGTCATTAACTATTTATATATTTCATTAATACAAGGAGCGTTCCAAAGCAAATAGGAATAGGAAAACAGAACAAATGGTTTTTTCGGCAAAATCAATTCATTTTATTCAAAATAGTCTCCTTCTGCTCCAATACAGCTTTTTGCACGGTCCAAAAGCATGCCGAACAAGTGTTTTAGCTCGTTGGCCGGTATGGTCGCCACTATGCCAGTGCAAGCCTTTTGAATGCCCTCTACGTCTACGTTTTCAAGGGCAAATGCATTTTTCCGAAAAGGAAGAAGTCGCACGGTGCCATATCAGGTGAATATGGGGAACGGTTAATGGTTAAAATGTGATTTTTTTGGTAAAATAATCGTCCTTCGAATGTTGGATTGTGTGCAATTTTTGGTCGTCAGTCAATTTGAGCGCAACAAATCGCGCACACACCTTTCGTAAGCCCAAATGTTCAGTCAAAATGCGATAAATCGATGTTTTGGAGATGTTCTATTCCACTTCCATGAATTTCAATGATGTTTTCGGCTGATTTTTGATGAATTCACGCACAGTTTTGATAGAATTTCCGGTGATCACGGATTTTGATTGGCCCACATGTTGATCGTCATTTATGTCCTCACGACCACTTTGAAAACGTTGAAACCGCTCATGCACTCTGCTACGGGATAGGCAATCATCGCTTTGTTTCATGAATTGAAACTTTTCGGCAAAAGTTTTACTAATTTTTAAACAAAATTTAATGCTGGCTCTTTGTTGTTCATTTTCGCACCGATAACACAATCATACCGACACTTAAAACGCAATAACTTCACTTCCAATCAATGAAACGTCATGAAGTTCTCACTGGAAAATCGATAAAAATAACAGATTCTAACGCACCGATCGACACATAGATGGCGCCACCAGGGGGCGCTTGTGGCAACCCAATTCAAATATATCATTTTTCGTTAAGTTTCTCGAGCCGTCTGGCAACCTTTTTTATGTAAGAAAATCGAACTGAACTAATTTAACAATTCTGAGAAAATAAAAGAAAGAGAATAGAAGCCAAATATTGTGTACAGCGCTTTTTCTGAAAAATTGAGAAATAGGCAAAAGACAGAAGTGTGGAAACAACCACCACATAATTGGTGACCCCACAAAGAATAAGCGCACCTGTGAAAAGGAAACTTAAGGAACGCCGTCCACAATAAATAATCAACCAACATATAAGCGCCGGCGTGACGACAAACAAGCGCAAATTCAAAGCTGCTACGCAATTGACTTTGTTGGCAGTTACAACTTGTATACATCAACTGCAATCAGCATATCCTCACAACGCGATGCCACTACTGAATTCACCTAACAAAGATGAAGGCACACCGAAATCGGACGCAACCTGGTCAGCACAGCAAACCCGGGCAGAAGCGGGTACGAGTGAAGCGGGCCAACACAACGGGATAGAAGCAGTTGGTGTTATTAGACTACCCCAGTTTTTACCATCGGACCCAGACCTGTGGTTCACGCAAATAGACGGCTTATTGCATATAAATCGTATCACATCTGATGTCTCTAAATATTACACCGTAATTACAGCACTTGATGCAGAAACCCTACGCCAAGTTTCAGATGTTGCAAGAAACCCACCGGACACGGGAAAGTATGACAAATTGAAAAAAGAACTAATTGCTCGTTTCAGTGAGTCCAAGGAGAAGCAGCTGATGAAGCTTCTAACAGGAATAGAACTGTTCAATAAGAAACCTAGTCAATTGTTGAGGGAAATGCGTGATCTGGCCGGCAATAACGTCTCTAATGAAGCTCTATCAACATTGTGGTTGCAGCGAATGCCCAACAACGTTCGTTGCATATTGTCGGCGTGCAAGTCTACAGACTTGGAAAATCTCGCGGAGGTAGCCGATCGAATTGTAGATAATTCACCCTCATACATAGTCGCATCTACAACCATTCTACAAGACAACGAAGCCAATTGCTCAGCTGTAAACATATCCAAGCAAAACACCTTTGAAGCACGACTATTGGCGTTGGAGACCTCCTTCAACCAAATTATTCAAAAACTAAGCGAAATATCAGTCAACATGGCTGCAACAATGAACCAACGCCGTGGTTCAAGCGCCGAACGCGCCGGCGAACGAAGCAGAAGTCGACTACGTGAAAACGCAAAAGTATGTTACTACCATATTCGATTTGGTGCAGCATCGAGGAAATGTCAAGCTCCATGCGAATTCAACAAACCTACGGACGGCACGCAGGGAAACTAGTCCCGCTGCCGTCTATCGATGCAACTGATGGCAGCGTAAAACAAGACAGCAGCATCAAAGAACGAAGACTACACATTTTTGATAGCAAAAACAATCTTAACTTTTTAATTGACTCCGGTTCTGTCATCTCAATTGTACCACTGAACATCATTCATAAACACTCAGCACTTACTCCTGATAGCCTTCAGCTTTTTGCAGCAAATGGCTCAACCATTCAAACTTTTGGTACCAGAAATCTGTCACTAAGTTTGGGCTTACGGAGGAGTTTCACATGGAATTTTGTAATAGCGAACGTAAAATCACCTATCATAGGAGCAGACTTTCTGGTACACTTTGGCCTTCTGATAGACCTCAGAGCAAAGTGTCTAGTTGATTCACAAACAACCCTTACCACAAAAGGAACAGTTCGGCAGGCTGAAATGCACAGCATATCAACAATAAGCCCCTCATCTAAATTTCAAGACCTCATTAAGCAGTATGTTGAGTTGACAACGCCTAATATTTACACCTTACCAACATCAATGGACGTCAATCACCAAATTGTAACAGATTGCCGACCTATTGCAGAGCCACTTCGCCGTTACTCCGGAGAAAAACTAAATGTCATCAAGAGCGAATTCAACGACCTGTTGCAATTAGGTATAATTCGTACATCAAGCAGTCCTTGGGCAAGCCCAGTTCACCTAGTGAAAAAGAAAACTGGTGGATGGCGAGCCTGCGGTGACTATCGCTCCCTAAACGCCCACACGCAACCAGATAGCTATCCGATACCGCACCTCGATAGCATAGTCGACTGCTTACATGGTAAAGCAGTTTTTCCAAAATAGATATAAAAAAGCTTATTACAATATACGCATGTGCGAAAAAGACATAGCAAAAACAGCAGTGCGAACGCCAATTGGACTTTTTGAGTTTGTCGTTATGCCATTTGGGCTAAAAAATGCCACTCAAACGTTCCAAAGATACATAGACATCACATTCAGAAATATCGACTTTGTTTTCTGTTACCTAGATGACATTCTCATATTTTCAGAAAATGAAAAAGAACATCACAAGCATGTCCAATTGGTGCTGCAGAAACTTAAAGAGGCAAAACTATGTGTCAACTTATCCAAGTGTGAGTTTTGCGTTAGCGAACTAAACTTCCTAGGACACCACATCTCAGCGGAAGGTATACAGCCACCGAAAGAAAGAGTAGAAGCAATCTGTCAATATCCAAAACCGAATACAATTGTTGAACTCCGCCGGTTTCTAGGAATGGTAAATTTCTACAGGAAACATATTCCTAACGCCGCACAAATTCAAGCACCTCTACATATACCTCTATATTGCACAATTTTCAACGGAAATCGTCTTTCTGTCTGGTAAAAATAATGAGGTAGCAGACGCGCTCTCCAGAGTATGCCAAATTGATATGCCCATATTAGTCACAATGGACGAAATAGAAGAAGAACAGCAGATAGATTCAGAGTTACAACAAATAGTCATAAACAATAACACTAGTTTAAATTTACAGAAGCTAAAACTTCCATCTGGCAATACAATATACTGCGATACATCAAATGCAATGGTTCGGCCGTACGTTACAGTTAAGCTTCGTAACAAAATATTTCAACACATTCACAATTTCTCACACCCTGGTACAAGATCAACTTTAAAACAAATTAGAAGCAAATACATTTGGTTGTCAATGAACAGGGACGTAAAAGAAATGGTTCGTTCTTGTATCAGTTGTCAACGATCAAAAATACAAAAGCACAATCATCTAGCGCCTAAGCCGTTCAAGCAAACTGATCAACGTTTCGACCATGTCCACCTTGATATTATCATTCTTCCAGAGCATGAGGGATACAGATATTGTTTAACCATGATAGACAGATTCACTCGTTGGCCCGAACTGGTTCCGTTAAAAGATATTTCGGCCAACACGATAACGACAAGCTTTTATTCAGCATGGATCTCAGGATCAGGGCTCCCAGTTTGAGTCCGCAATATTCCAAGCGTTGACGAAAATGGTTAGCGCACACAAGATACGTACATCAGCTTACCATCCGGCGTCCAATGGCATGATTGAGAGATGGCATCGTACGCTAAAAGCGTCACTCATGTGCAATCGACATACTCCATGGCCACTTCTCCTTCCAACAGTGATGTTAGGACTTCGCTGTTCCCATAAAGAAGACATTGGAGCATCCCCAGCAGAAATGCTGTATGGCACCAATCTTCGTTTACCCGGCGAATTCTTCGATAGCGGGGATGGATCACATAATCCACAGGAGTTCATATCCAAGTTTCGTGAGTACATACAGCAGCTAAAACCAAGTTCACCGGTATACCACAATTCAACACGATTTTTCGTCAATAAAAATCTACACGATTGTAGTCACGTGTTCATCCGCTCGGATCATGTGAGAAAACCACTAGAGCCTCCTTACACGGGTCCGTTCGAAGTTGTGGAACGCATTTCAGACAGACTCTACGCAATTAAAATTAACAACGCAATACACAACATATCTGTGGAGAGATTGAAACCAGCATTCTTTCCCAGAAGTGACGAATTACCAAATACACCGCTGCGAACCTATAAAAAAAGAAATGTAACATTTGCAGACAATTCCAAATCGTGATTAAATCACTGGGAAGGGAGTAGCTGTGGCAACCCAATTCAAATATATCATTTTTCGTTAAGTTTCTCGAGCCGTCTGGCAACCTTTTTTATGTAAGAAAATCGAACTGAACTAATTTAACAATTCTGAGAAAATAAAAGAAAGAGAATAGAAGCCAAATATTGTGTACAGCGCTTTTTCTGAAAAATTGAGAAATAGGCAAAAGACAGAAGTGTGGAAACAACCACCACACGCTAGATTCAAAAAGTTTACGGTTAACTTTGGAACGTACCTTACAGATGTTAACTGAACGTGTAAATCATGAGAAAGCTCTTTGCAAAGTGGATGGCATGCAACCTTACTTTTGACAAAAAAAAAAAAAAAACGCCGAGGTGATAATTACGAGCAGGGTTTGGAGATATTCAAGTGTAATCAACTCGAATTTCAGCGTCGATATGTGACAACGGATAAATCATTCGAGTGAATTGCCTCGTTCAAGGGACGAAATCGCCGAAAAATGCCTCATTTAAAGAAAACTAATGTGCTGTTTCACTAAGGCAATGCACCCTGCCACAAGTCAGTGAAAAGGGTATGAAAAAATTATGATTTTGTCTTCGAATTTTTTCGCATCCAGCGTATTCTCCAGATCTGGCCCCCAGCGACTATTTCCTGTTCAGATCGCAAAGGAATGCTCACTGGGGAGAAATTCTAATCGAACTAATGGGTGATCACCGAAGCTGAGGACTATTTTGAAGCAAAGGACAAATCGTACTAAAACAAGTAAGGAAGGGCTAAGTTCGGGTGCAACCGAATATTTTATACTCTTGCAACTTGGAAGAGTCAAAACCAGGGAAATACCTTAAGACGTAATACGTCAACCAGTGGATCGGAATCCAAGCTATTTTATATTATATGTACATATACGTAGGCTGCTATATATATTTCTGGCCTAGGCAACACTAAGTGTTGCCAGGTGCAATCTGACATTTCCATTGGAAAGTTTGACATTTTTTAGCATAACATTACTCAGAACGTTTTGTCATTTAATCGTGAATTGTTTTATTTACAGGGAATTAAAAATTCATCTCGGCCAAAAAATGGAATTAACTCGTGAACATTTTCGTGCGATCAATTTTCACAACTTTCGACGAGGATTACCACGACAAGAGCGCATCGATGAACTAAAATCTTTATATGGCTATGAAGCACCATCCTATAGCACTGTGAAAAACTGGTACAACGAATTCCATCGCGGCCGACGCTCGCTCAAAGACGAATTCCGTGAAGGTCGTCCAAAAACAGCCGTTGTGTCAGAGAACATCGATGCCGTACGTGAACTGATAATGCAAGACCGTCATGTAACATACCTTCAGATAGAGGCATGCCTATGCATTTCTCCCACCAGCATACATTCGATATTGCATGAACACCTGGCCGTAAAAAAGATTTGTTCTCGTTGGATCCCGCACAATTTGACAATCGCTCAAAAAAAGGCTCGTGTGGATTGGTGTAAAGAAATGCTGAAAAAATACGATCGCGGTGCTTCAGAAGACGTTTATAAGATCGTCACAGGTGACGAATCATGGATCTATGCGTATGAGCCCGAAACAAAACAGCAATCGACTGTGTGGGTCTTCCAAGACGAGCCAAATCCAACGAAAGTTGTTCGTGGAAGAAGCACTTCGAAGCAAATGGTCGCCTGTTTCTTCGGCAAAACTGGTCATGTCGCGACTGTTCCGCTTGAGCAACGTAGGACGGTCAATTTTGAGTGGTACGCCACCATTTGTTTACCTGAAGTCTTCGGAAAAATTCGAGAAGACGAATCATTGTGCACCATGACAATGCGAGCTCTCACACATCGGCTCAAACCAGCGCCTTTTTGACCGACCAAAACGTCGAATTGATGGGTCATCCGCCGTACAGCCCTGACTTGGCACCCAATGACTTCTTTTTATTCTCACACATCAAGAAAATAATGCGTGGTCAACGATTTTCGTCGCCAGAAGATGCTGTTGAAGCATTCAAAAACCATGTTTTGGAGGTGTCTCAATCGGAGTGGAAAAAGTGCTTCGAAAATTGGTTTGAGCGCATGCAAAAGTGTATAAATCTTGATGGAGAATATTTTGAAAAACAATAAACCCATTTTCGTTGATAAATATTCCTATTTTCATTATTAGGCCAGAAATATATATAGCAGCCCTCGTACTATATGTAACTTATACACTGACCGACAAGGTTTGACAGAAAAGCGAAAATCAGTATTTGTGGTACGTGGAAGTTGGAGTAGTATTGATCGATTTTATCTATTAAATATTATCATGCAAAACACTAAAAAAAATGTTCCTTAGGGTTCATTAAGGTACCTCACATACAATCACAATAAGTCAGTCGGATGTTCGAAATTTTAGTTATATGGGGACTAGGTCAAGCTTTCTTCCAATTTTATCTATAATATTTTAGGCACTGTTATGAATGAAACATATTCTGTTTTTTTCATTGATATAACTCAAATACTGGCCGATATATGTAGTATAAAGTTATCCTGGAGTTCAAAAATCTTTATATTAGGTGTATGGAAGCTTAGGGAAGTATTGACCCAATGGAACCCATTTTAATAGACAGAGATATTATTTTAAGGAGAGGATTTTCTATAAATCTTAATTGTATATCCTATACATTGACCGATATTTTCGGTGAGCTGTATATACTGGAGTCCACATGTTCGGCATTTGGGGGCTTGAACAGTTTTTGTTGGATTTGAACAATTTTTTGCCACAAGCTACTATTAGTGCAAATTATATCCATTGTATTGTCCGACGTTAACTTCCGATTTTAACCATTTTTACAATAACAGTACGTGGTCGAATTTGGTTGTTGTAGCTTCAATGCTCTAGGAGATAAGTATGTGAAACCTGTTGGAGGGCGGGGCCTAGACCACTTTTTCAAAATGTTTAGCCGCTGCGATCCCCTGTGCCAAATTAGAGTTCCATATTTTATTTTATTGCTTAGTTATGGCAGTTTCGGTCTCTGTCTTAATTTTTTGCCAAGGAACATGTGTACCAAGTTTCCTTAAGATATCTTTATTTTCACTCAAGTTAATGATTGCACGGACGGACAGACAGACAATTACCCGCATTTTAACTTGTCTCGTCATCCTGATCATTTATATATCAACGCTAAGTTTTAGGTAATACATACAAATGTTAGGTGAACTAAATTTTTATACTCTGTAGCGACATGTTGCAAGAGTATAAAAATACGTTACGTAGTCCAAAAATACTGTTAAAAACTCAGTTTTGTAGTGATCGGACGTTAAGGGGGTATTCTAGTCTAGAAATAAAATTTTGGGCAGTTTTTTGAATTTACTTAAAAAAAAAAACAAAAAATATTAAAAATTAAAATAATTAAATAATTAGAGAGGGGGGAAAGACAGGTGTAAAAAAAGATGCATCCTGGTGACATTGATCCTGACTCTCCTGGTGGTTTGAAAAAAAAAATCAAAAGAAATTCTTAATCAGTAAGGATGCTGTTATATGTAGTACGGGAACACGAACAAAAAAATTTGAAAAATGGCGACTGCCTGAAAAAAAAAAATCATTTTTTACGCTTTTTTTTGAAATTCCTGAATTTTTTTTTAAATATTAAGAACAAAAATTTTGACACGATGCTGGTAGGAACGATAAAGGATTATATAAAAAGGTTCACATAAAATTTCAAGTAAATCGGTTGTATAGAACTTGAGGTAATGCCGATACCGTGTGGAAAAAAGTAGTTTCGAGAAAAACGCTTATAAAAAAGTGAGTTAAACCGAACCGGGCTAGGTACTGCGTCACTAAAGTAACTGTAGCTCTTAAAATAATTTTAATTTTTAAAAATCCTTTGGAAGATATGTTCTTAAGGGTCTAAACTTTAAATATATGAAAAAATTCGAATTTTTAAAAATTCTAGAGTAGAATAGCCCCTTAAGCATTTCAAGAAGTTCTTGGGTATATTTTAAAACGAAGTTTATAATGAGCGTAATCAAGTTGGATCCGCCAGAAACTCAGAGAACCATCTAAGCTTTAAAATAACCTCTCACTGAAAAGTTTAAAGAAAATAACCCTAAAACTTATTAAGAGTAAAACTCAATAACCAAATCAATCACCTTGACCGTAAATTGCGACCTCATTTCAACACCATCAAGCGTTACATTTATCATAATGAGATGATGTTTTCACATTTTATAGATTTTATTACTTAAAAATATTATATAATTTAATTGAAAGCGTATTTTGTTATTTGCTTTAAGGGAATTTAGGCTGTTTTTTGTTCATAAGAGCATATCGAAATTTATGGTTTACACACAAGAGTGACCATACTCACTTGTATGACTGTTCTTGAAACATGCAATGGCGATATGTGTACATACATACCTAAATTCAAGTGTAAGTCAGTCTGATAAACTAGAACTATGATATTGTTAAATAAGGCGGTAAAATATGTTCATAGATCACATAACCTTCTACCAAAAAAAAAAAATAATATCTAAAAAAATAAATTCTATAAGTACCCCCAAAAAACCTTATTGTTTAAATACATATATGTATGTATATGTGTTTATATAGTACATATATAGTATATTACATGCTCCTGTTTTAAGTACGAACAACATGTTTTATTTCATTTTATTTAATTTTACTTAAAAACCTTAAACTTAATTGTTGTTAAGTTGTTACAGACATAGTAGCAATCGCTGTCGTCGTTGTTGTTGTTGCATTGCCATTGAAATGTTGCATGAAATACTGAAATGAAATATTATGATTGTAACAGTTGCGTTAATTAAGTTATTTTAATTGCTACAACGAGAAACCGAAAACTCCTCTAAGCATCAAAGCAACTAAGTCGGCAAGTTAGCCTGTAAGTTAGCATTCTCATCAAAAAACGCAAAACGCAACGCAATGTGACAAACAGCAATAATTGACTAATGGGCCGCGCGGATGAATCAAAACTGACCACTTGCTCATGTATACATACACACATATGAGTTTATGTGTGTGTGTGTGTGCGAGTACTTGAAAGTGTAATTATTTTTCGCATTGCTTTATATATTTTATAAATTTCATTACTGAGCCAGCACACACTTATCGCTTGAAACTTTGAAGCGCCAGTTTTGACGCGCCACGCTAGCTGTTGTTGTTGTTGTTGTGTCGTAGCAGCGGTAATTGTTATAATCTTGACGCTTGACGATTAAGCTTCAAGTCAAGCAAGCATTTTAGAAATGCTGCTTATTGTTCTTGTTGTTGTTGCGCTTTTGTTTTTGCATTGTAATGTGTTGGTGTTTGTTGCTGCAAAATCTAGCGCAGTCACAATCTTTTTATTGAAATTATTTTTGTTTTTGTAATTGTGTTTATATGTATGCACTTGAATTGGAGCATCTTATTCGCGACACAGTGACATGCAAAGTTGACTTCAATTGTCATTATTGATTTGTGGGGTGTCATCCCGCTGGCGTGGGGAGCTGTAATTGCGGGAGCTAACTGAATGATTAGCAAATTGGAGCAGACAATTGATTGTGAAAACAGTGTTTTTTTGTGTCTGATGTTTATAGTGGCAGATTAATGTTATATTAAGCTAAGTATTGATAATTATAATAATTATAAATTAGAACTCAAATTGATTGTTAGTAGATTGTATATCAGACAAATGAAGATAGTACACCACCACATTAACAATATCGTGATAAGTATCTTTAAAATTTGTAAATTTCATTGCAATTATTCACTTATTAATGTGATTACTTGTCAATTAATAGCCTAATCTGCTCAATTTTAGATTTAATTTATAATAATACTAAATGATAAGAAAGTCAGTTTTTTCTACTTTTGTTTTTTTATCGTATTTTTATTCTTGCAACTTGTCGCTACAGAGTGTAATAGTTTGTTCACCTAACGGTTGTAGGAATCACGATAAGCTTATCGAGATAAATGACAGTGTGGAAATAAGTGAATTCAGGTAATATGTAGAACGAGGTTTGTTAAAAGCTTGTAAAAACGCTTACATAAATAACTAAATGCGGATGGTACGGAAGGGTTTTACGGTAGCTAGTGTCAAATTTGGACGATGAGCGTGACATCTAAATTCCTACATTACCGGGTGAAAATAGGCGAAATCGGACTACTCTTTACATTACGAAGAAATTTTAAATTCCATCTCGTTCACTTCCCAGTATACAAATCAAGAACCAATCAGTGTATTCGAATAAAGCTTTGCACGAATAGTGCCTTGGAAGTGTGCCATCTTATGGTCAAAAATTGCCAAAAAAAATTATTCAAGCTCCCAGATGCCGAATATATGGACTACAGTTCTTATTGCAAACTTTTTACTATCAAGTGCTAGTAAGAACTTTGTTTATTTCCAATATACCATTCTAAACATGAATTTTATAGTTTTGCACCTTGATAGAGCGCTGCATCGCGTTTTGATTTATCTTCTGTCAAGATCGTCGTATATATACCTGACATTTAAGTGAAATCGCTTGCTTCTGGCGACACTCCTCACTGTTACCCTGCTTTCCAAGACACTTCTGGCCGATATGCGAATCGACGTTAAAGCCTTGCCTGAATGCTCAAATTGTAACCTTGGTGTTGTTTGCTGATGCATTAGACGCTCTTCGACTTTCCCAATAGTAAATATATCTGCTGGAAATACACTGCAGTGGAGAAACAGCCGGAAAAGTTATCTTAAATACACTCCCATAAGAACTATTTTTCTATGTTAACCCCAAACGTTTTTTCCTAATTGAAAAATGGACTAGATGTTATTTGGAAGGAAAAAATAGGATTGAGCTTACATTTCAACAATTCTTATGGCAGTATCCCCACTTAAAGCCAACATAGTAATTTGCCCGTTCAAATTAAAGAATTTTGGAATTAAATGGATTACTAAAGCCTTCTAGCAAAAAAGCTTCATGTTTGCAACCTAATGACATTCTGGGGAATCAATTTTTAATAACATCTTTCGATTATCCCTAACTGTGCTCTTAGTAAAACTCAAACTAGTTTTGAATAGTTCTAAATTATATTGTCAACCTCGTCGGAATATAAAACATACGCTTATATTTTTTTTTTTTTATTATGCTAGAGGCATCGAAAGTTGGAGTGTTACATTGAAGTGTAGCACAATCTCAAGTCAAGACTCTTCCACGATCTACCCGATTATGTATTACTTCGCTGAAGTGACAAGGCATTTTAAGTGTTCTCTATGACACTGAAATATTTAATCCTAATCTGTGGTAAATGCCTTTGTTTTGGCATAATCAAAACTGACATTTCGCTGACATATTTCCACTTATCAAAGACATAATAAACATGTTAGGTTAGATGGCTGATCCAGAGACATCGCACGTAGACTGCTATATCTGTTCAAACGTATAAATTAGCAAAACGCTTAATATCCAATACAAATTTGCATAGGCGTTTAATTTCCATTCCCGCTGATTGGATGAGAAGATATGAGCTCCCAAGTGTTTATGCATTGACTTCTCAAACTAGGAACAATCAAGAAGGAAGCAGCGAAGAGTGAAAGCTGGGCAAAAATCTTAATATTGACAAAATTGTCCCTTTTTACCGACGGGTAAAATTTTTCAGCATCTTTATAATATTTAAATAGAGATGATATGGAAAACAATTGTGCTTAAGCAGAGTTTACTATGCACGTTGTACACATCGATGGTATTTAGTACGTCTAACATCATGGTGTGACCTGTCGAGGTGTTAGATGGTACTTCAGCTCTCTCCGTTATCTATTACTATTTACAAAAAGATAGGTATATATACTTTATCGAGTGTCTCGATTAACTTCTCATTCTATTTAGATCTAAATATACTCGTATTTGTTTAAAATCATATTACTCAGCGACATTCAAGCAAAACACATACATGAACTTTACATAAGTGAGCTATATCACGTAAGTGCAATATATTGTAAATTTGCTGAAAATATTAATTGTTTTCACGAATAATTCGTAATCAATATTTTTAGGCAGATGATGTACATATGAAGCATAAAGCCTAATTGTAAAAGTGAATATACATAAGATACAAAAATATAAATACAGCTCACCTATGTGATTACTTCATACTTATTAATATTTAAATTACAAAAAAGGAAAGCAATAAACCTTCTTATACATATATAATTTCTAATTTTATGCGAAAGTACTTACTAACGCTAAAAAGCGAACCGCAAACTGCTAAATTTGCTTAGAATGTTTAGCTAATTATAATAGTTTAAAGTCGTTTTTCGACTGTATGTTTATGTCCTTGACTACTTACTAATAAACATGAAAGCTTGATACGTTTGGCAGAAATGTTTGTGGATACATGATCCACTGCGCACTGATACCGTTAATATAACAATTGAATGAAATCTCTTAATCCATCGAGGTAAACCGCTTAACGGATACATAAGAAACTTGAAGAGCCGTAGCCGAACGAAGTTCAGTCATTAAAATGAGGAAGCACCTAAGGATTTTGTTTGTAATGATTAACTGAGAGTGCACATTGAATTACTTTGCTTTGTTTTGAACTGCCAAAAAATTCACTCTAAATTTTCAGCTAAAAATCTGTAAATATTTTTAAGCATTTTCGTAATTTATCTACTTCCTTACATATATACATATTGTATAAACAATACGTATATGTAATTATTTGTCAGTTTTTATTCACACAATTGACAATTCTAATTGTTTCACCTCGAATCAAGTGTAACCACTGGAGTACTTGGCACTCGGTCGTCGGCCATTCATTGCTGGTTCCTCGTTCCGCTGTTTTTGCTAAGCATTTTCATTAACCGCAGCCGACATTTTTGTGCATGAACACCTATAGTCACAGTATGTAGATAGATAGGTCGGTATGTGTGTGTGCTAATGTGCTTGTTTAACGCTTTCGACTTAATTTAGTTGATTACATATTAGATTTGTAATCGATATTTGATTTGTTTGCATAGCATCTAAATATACGCAGCGCCTCATATTTCGTATGTGCATTTGTGTGTCTATCACCTGTCAATCCTTATGTTGACGAAAATATGCATCAACAAGCATGAAAATTTAGATTCCACCGTGAATTGTTGTACAGAAATAGCAGCAATCTACGCGCATGCGCACACACTCATCTATATAGGAATGCGTGAGTATGCGTTATAATGTGGAATCGCACAAGTTCAAGTTCAGTGTAATTGCCGATCAATTGTAGATTTAGTAATTTCACTATTTGCATTCATTTCAATCACCTCAATCAAATTTTCAAGTATAATTGTCAATATTTAGAGTAACCAGTTAGGTTATGTTATATTAAGTGAGTATGGAATACGTAGAGGCTTTGAAAGCGTCTATAAAAAAACAAAGTTATTACCAAGAAAAAGTTGTTTCAATATTGTTCCTCTCAATATGAGTTGCTTATAATAAAAAAAAAACAGAAAAAATTAAGGAAATTGCTGCTCGCTTAGTAATTTTGAAAATTTGCATTGTCTCTGATATATAGTCATTAAAGACGAACTGAGACTCTCTTTAACATTGTAGTTACGTGTTTATATAAGAGTACACGTTGGTTTTTTCCTATATAATATAACTTGTCTTTTAACGATGATATCTCGTCCAAGTTTCTTACAGAAAACCAAGCCAACCTTACGCTAATAAGTCCTTTGAAATGCGGCGAGGCGAAGACAAATTTAATCACTATTTCCAGGTACGCATTACTTTGCCGTGTCACTGGTATTCGTTTTTAGACTTTTTATATTAACTACCATGTCAAAACCTAACGAAAATCGCATCAGATTGGGTTTTGAGTTGCTTCCGTATCCATTTCAGATTCAGGAACCTTTTCCTCTCTCCAAACTTAAAAAGAAACTTGGTGAAAATAAATTAATGACATTGAATAAATAGTACTAAAACCAAGTTTAAAGCAAAAGACAAATCATACCATGCAAATTCTAGCTAAGGGTGCGTAGAACCCACTGATCCCAGAGATATCCTAACTTTTACGCCATCTAAGTGAGTGGTGCCGCTTGACTTATGGAAATTATATTTTACTATTGAACATTAAAATCTATTTTTTCCACAAAAAAAGTTTCTCCTGCCAGGTACATGTCTTTTGCTGTCTTCCTCTCTCATATATACGTTGATCGTCTGATTCCATATGTCGGCTTTGCATGGACGATGACGAGATACAACGTAATCAACTTATAATACCCTTCCTTACTTTTCTTAAATCGCCTTGACTTTCACTTTGATAGCTATCTAGGAAAACTATCTGAAAGAAATTTGGCGTAATAGCGAATTCGTGGTGTCCTGTGACAAATAGTATCGTAATTTTCCATATTCCAGGATGCATTGCCTATATAGACAAGCTAGAGTAGTATCCGGAGATGCTATTGCAGCGCATGGAATTTCATCGCGTTCAACTTGGAAATAAAGTGAATAATTTACAGTTCACCTTCGATAGGAAATTTTCTTCCAAGCCCAACAGCGGAGCCTTGTAGTGCTGTAAAGGGGCTAATGCTAAAAAGTACAGTCTCTCGACAAAAGTAGTTCTGTGGCAATGCCATAATTAAGCCCGATGTGTTTTAAGGAATCTTTGTGAGGTGGAGACCATGTGTCGTACTGTACTTAAGAACACACCAACCATGGTACTTAATGCCCTCTTTCACATATTGCCAGTCGACATAGCCGAAAGGAGGAAGACCGCAAATGTTGCTTTTAGATTTAGAAAACCTGGATTTCTAACTGAACCGCCAGAATACTGTGGAACCTTCCCAGGCTTTAAATTTATCCTTAGCATCATAAAATCGACAGAATCAATACCAAGCCGAAGTGGCTGTCATCAATATAGAAGTGTCAGATCACAGCATTTTTTATGGGACCGACTATCAGAAATATAGCGAACTGCAAAGCTGGTGAGTTGGCAAGCAAGAACATCTCAGCCTCGATGCTATTGGTAGGGGACACCTCCACTATCTTCTATTGGGAAGCTGGAACTGGTGGGAGCATGGTGACCGCTTTAAAACTATTCGTAACTGTTCACTTGCAAAATTCTTCTAGTTAAAAGCAGATCGTAATAGAACCTGCGAGCTTTTCTCCTTCAGCAAGATTAAGCTTTTCCCAATTGCATTCCGTTTCTAAGTGAATATTGCCCTATCGGTGCCCACAATGCCGGTTGTCAAATGCAGAAGCTGTTTGCAGGAAGACTTCAACACTTTTTGGTTGCTCCAGCTAAGCAGGTGGGATTTGAAATTAAAATTCTAAGTGGGATTGTGGTGGGTACAAGGCGTTTTGAAGGGCACTTAAAATCTAATTTTCTGGCTTCAAATAGTACAGATCATTGTAAATCTAAATGCGGTTCTCTTTTGGGTTCATCCCTATAACCTAACCTAACCTAAGCTTCTCATCAGAAATTGGTCGTAAGGCTTAATCTTAAAAACCAGGTAGAAGCTCAGGTTTGAAAGGATTAAAGTATGTAATCCCTACTGCATGTTCTAAAATGGTCGACTAAATATCAAACGGTATAATTTTGTTTGTTTCTATACCTGAAATAGGCTATATTAAGTGTGCGCCGAAGTTTGTAGCACCCAGAAAGCAAAGTCGTATGTTGCATAACGAGCTGAGTCGATTAAACCAAAATCAATTTCCGGTATAGCCTTCAATGCGTTTAGTAATTTACGTTTAATGTCTTCAAGTGACTCAAAACTGTTTTCCGGAGCGGTCGTTTGAGTTTACTGTATGGCCGAAAGTTACACGGAGCTAAATCAGGCGAATATGGTGGTTGACCTGTCGGCCCACAATTCTGTCCTTTTATTACGTACAGCTTCGCGCAAAGGACGTATAACACGCCAATGGTAATCCTAGTTTACAGTTTGTTCGGTCCGAAGGAATTAAGAATGCACCACATCTCGATAATCGAAGAAAACTGTCAGCATAAACTTGATTTTTGATCAGCTTTAAAGTTTTAAGAAAGCGTTGTTTCACAGATGTTAACGCGATGATGTTTTCTGAAAAAAATTTGAAACCGATATTCCAGCGATGCGAAGAGGATCTCTGACTATTTATTAATCGTCCATTCTCAAGCACCAGTTCAACGCCACCTTCTTTAAATAATTTGTACCAATCTAAGACACTTGATCCCGACAAACAATTATCACCAAAGGCCTTTTCCAACATTTTGAACGTTTCAGCATCATTCCGATTTGATTCCACAAACAAAATTTAATGAACTGCTTTGTTGAATAATTTTACTCATCGTAAAAATCGCCGAATGCACATTATGTACTCCAGAAAGGCAAGCGTATACTAAACACAAATAATTATTTTCATGCGACATTTGGCACAGATGTCACTGACAGTCATACCAACCTAGAAGAAAAATTTTCGACGAATGGGTTTTCACGCGAAAATTAAATTAAAAGTCTTACTATCTTTTGCCCACGGCATTTTATATAGCATATAAGCTCGTGGTCACTACGCTTTCTTAAATTTTTTTCGCTTCCAATGCAAACTATATTATGAAAATCAAGTTCATGTATTGAGTCTTTTGTATTTGTGATGAATATTATAGCTTCGATGCAATCGAAGCTCATTTTTTTTCTTGTTTTAACTAAAGTAAGATAATATTTATTTAATATAATACTTTGCTAATGTAAAAAGTAATAAACAAAACCATTGTTATTACTAAAGAATGCCGTAAAATGCATTACAAGAATTCCGCAATTTAATTTGTTTTTGTTTGAGATTTTTGCTAATAAATGTTTAATTCATAATCAATTATCATTGCTGGGTCATATTACAGCCACTAATTAAGCATTTAGTTTTAATTCTTACTCGATCGCGCACACGTGACTTTTGTAATAAACACTTTTTACTTGCTTCATAAATATATTTTTTGTATTGTCATAGTTTCATAGTGTCTCTTTAATGTGAAGCACGAGTCTGTTGAATTTTGTGAATGCATGCATTTAGTAAATACCGGAGAGAGTAAACAAAGTGATGACTCCATCGCGATTTGTTTACTTATTTGTAATATTTGCGGGTGTATTTAAGTACATATGACATTTTTCAATTAATTGAATGGATTTGCGGAACACATTTAATAATTTTTCCATAATATAAATTATGAAAGTTTATATTAAAGTAAAGGAATTTTTATATTTTTATATTTATATTATTTGAAATATATTTATAGCAAGCAGTAATTAATTTAAAAAAAAAAAAAATAAGTTAAAATAATATTTTCGGCTAAGCTTAATCGAATTCACTATTATATTTTTTTTTGTTCTTTGACATTTTTAATTAAAATATACTTTATATATTTTAATAATATATCACGATCAAAAAGACTGATGTAATTAATGTAACTTGCGTTTTATTTATGAAACAACATTTCCCACAAACACTTTCACATATGTTTTTTACGATATATTTCGCCGACATTGTCGTGTCTACTTATCAAAATCAACGCTGTTGGATTCTGTACTCTTAAATATATTTCCCGGAACTCATTAACTTAACGTGAAAACTGAGTGATGGCGCACGTTGGGTCTGTGGATGATTTTTTAATAAGGAAGATAGTGCAAAAAGAAGTTTTCATCAACAAAGTAGCTTCCAATTAAAAATTAGTAAGAAGGCCAGGTTTCTGGTCGCAACTGATTTAAATCTAGTCAATTATGCCATTTATATATGAATTACATTAAAAAAATAAATGTAGAATGGAATAAATTGGAGAATTTTGCGCTTTTTCTTCGTCTTCTATATAAAAAATATATATGTATATGAGAATGTGCAATTAAAGTGTATTTATTTCCTTATTGGTATTGTTTGTAACATTTAATGTTTATGTGCACTGTACCATAATCATCGCTTTTAATTCAATCAATTTATAATTATAAAATAAGAAAATAATAATGTTCGGCTGCACCGAAGCTGTAATATCATTCACATGTGTATTTATTTTATAGCATAAAAGTGTAAAAAAAAGTCCTTTATAATGACTTTGATCGGTAAGCTAAGTATATGACAGCTACATACCATAATGGTCCGAACCGAAAAATACGTATACGTTATGTAAAGTGTGATCCATTTCAAGGTTCCTCACTTAAAAAAAAAAAAAAAAAAACACGGAAACTTCATATTATATTTAACAGCGTATGTTTATTATTATTTGAAAGAACAGTCTTTGGCATTTATTTTTTGAAGATTATCTCTTTCATCTTGGTGGCCAATCGACAATTCCAAAACATGAAATTATCTGCTCACCGAAGTGTTCTCTTAATAAATCCATTGACTGATGCGATGTGTGGCAATAGCATAGTCCCATCGAAACCAAATGTAGCCAAGATCACAAGTTTCAATTTCAGACATCAACTAGTCGGTTATCATGGCACGATCATTATTACATTATCACCGGCATCATTTTTGAAGAAATATGGATCGAAACCGTTGCTTTTTCTCACTGAAAAAATAGCTTTTGAATCTCTTCAGCTTGATGTTCGTCCCAAATGCGGTAATTTTGCTTGTTTACATACCCACTGAGCCAGAAATGGGCTTCATTGCTGAACAAAATTTGGCTCGAAAACTTCGGATCTTCTTGGAACTTTTCAAGAGCCCATAGAGCGAAGCTTAGGCTCTTGGGAAGGTCGAACTGCTTTAGTTCTTGCAGAAGCTGTATTTTGTACGCTTTCAATTTAAGATCCCGACGTGAAATGCGGCAGTCGTTCCATACGTCAGTTCAAGTTGCTGCAAACGGCGACAAATCATTGATCAGGCGTAGGTCTTTCCGTCATGAACACTCAATAAACTTGAGAATAATCCGCCCATTATTGACGAAATTATCAAAATGTCTTCCATCTCAGCAACTACTTCCTCTTTTCAAAACTCAAGTAGCTCGCTGAAGGAAATACTTCATACAAATGCGAAGGTCACGTGAAACTAAATGCCTATTTTGAAGTTGGGTTAGTTCAGAAAAGTAAGAATATAAAAGATAGGTTCTCAAAAATACAGTCTTGTACTGGAGGTCACTGACTTCATTAAGCATTCTCGTACTTTCGCCAAGATGAATTCTGCCTCAATTGAAATAAGTTTTAGCAGTCATGCGTTCTGGGGTATTTTCAAGTTTTTACACAAAAATTGCACATTTTTGTCAAGCCCATATTTTCGATTGTTATCAGCTTCGGGGGAAAAACAGATCGCAGATTCATCAAAGCTTTGCGCGCTTCATAGATTTTTTTGGTTGATTTGAAAGCGAAAAATTACGTGAATTTCGCAAGTATTGCGAGCAATTCGCATGTGTCCTTAACATTTCCAAGAATTTCGGACAAGTTGCACGTAAAAGTTGCTGTCAACATGGGGTGTGAGTACGCTTTTGAGAAATATTTCCATAACAAGCACGTCATTTAGACAACTACTTCTATGTGCAAAGCCACACAACCGAGCACAAGTGAATATATGTGCATAAGTATGTATATTTATTTGACGCAAACAACAACTGAGCAAAAACAAATCTTAGCTCTCAGTAAACTCAAAAGATAAATAAACATATAGTGCAATGATTCAGAGTCAAGCGGAAATCCCCCTGCGGCAGCAACAATAAATAGGCTTCATGAAAGCCTTGCAAATGACATATGCCAAATATTGCGGTAAATTATGCGCTCTCCGCTCAATAAAAAGGAGAACTTACCACACCTGCTAAGAGTACATGAAAGTCATGATAATTGAGCTCTAACTTGAACTTCAGACCAGCTCAAAGTGAGTTTCTCAAATTTATGCTCTGAGTAAATTTTTAAACAGCTGAAAATATTGAAATGAGTTAGTCAATGAGTTTTTCGCGTTAAACGCAACTAAAAATAATATAAAACTCTATAAAAAAAAGGAGAGATTCACTGGAACCACAAAGCGCTGTTTAAAAATAACTCCCGGAGATAAGCGCCGTTAAGAAATATGAAGAGACACAAGCATACATGCCTTCACACCTCTTAACAGCGAGGATGGTGTCACTTTTCGTGCACATATGATCACAATAACGGTATTGTATGCCTTTTGCTATTTCATATACACTGTTGTGTACCTTGAGCCCGGCTTACGGAGTTGTACATAAACAAGCTCAAGCTGCAGCGCAGCATACAACCTTCGTCTACCAGGCGCTCGCGATCACAATCACCGATCGCTATCAAACAACTCGCTTGCAAACGATCGCACGTGCCGATGCCGTATGCTCACCACTTCGTCTTTAACTTGGCTAACTAACTGTAAGTTCGTGGTGAAAATGCAACGACACAAGTCACTTGGGAGCCCGACTAGGCTAAATGCTGCGGCGCCGCCGCTGCGCAACTTACTTAGTCGGCGCGCTGTGATGTCAAAGCTTTGTGCTCCGCTGCCGCTGCAGCGATACGAAGCAGCAAGCTAAACAAAATGCATGCGCGGAGTAGTAAGCGTTGCGTCGGGCAGCGCTGCTGTTGCCGTAGTTGGGATTTTGAAAACTTCAACAAAACCAACTGACAACTGGCGCGGTCCATTCAAGCGAGCTTTTCATTTCGTCGTGATAACTTCAAAACGAGACACGCTCGCGCGCGCGTCCAACTTGATGATCACGCACAGTCGCAGAGATCGGTTGGTTGGCTAAAAGATCACTGTGTTTACTACGGATAAATATGACATTAACGGGAATGCAATTTTACTAGAAAAATATAAATAAATCTAAAAAATAAATGTAAGCCAAAAACAAGTGAAAATAAATAAAAGCATTTTAGTTGTGCCTTAAAAATTTCAAAAATATAAAAATATTGATAGATATTAAGTGTTATAACTAAAACATAAAAAATAATATAAAATAGTGTTTTATTAAAAGAAATTTAGTGTTTAAGTCTAAGCAACGACCGAATAGTACAAAGGATACGCGCACGCGTCATAGTCGTATGTGTTGGCCGAACTTTTAAAATAATAGAAAATAAATTTATGAAAGTGCAGTATAACGTTCCGCTGTCAGTTGCGCTTTTACAGGATATTTCTAATAACGGTTTGTTCATAGTTTTATTTGTGTGTGTTTAAATAAAGTTTTTGTGCTACTTTTGTGGCTGAAATTTGTGTGATTTTTTGTTGAAGAAAATTTCGAGTATATTATATTTCATATATATTATATTTCTCTGCGCGTTTAAAAATTTGTATTAATTTTTTTTCGAAAAAGTGTTTGCCATGCAATCTGTGTGTTTGTAATATAAGCTTTATAAAACAGAAAACCTTTCAAAGTAGAACGCTTGGCTATTGAGCGCGGTTTTGCGGAAAGTGTATTGAGCTGAGCTGCTGATTCTTTCACTAAAACTTACAAGTAAGCCAAACTATTATTAATGTTTTTCTTGTTTACTTTACATTTTTAATTGAATTTAGAAATCACCTTTAAAGAATTTCGAAAATTTTTTTTAATAGGTTAAGTGGTAAGAATTTTAAGTATACTTTGGACTGGATAAAATACAAATAATTAAAAAAACAAATTAAATGAAATAATTTAAATATACCTCTAGCAGTGTTAAAACACAAATAGTAAAGAAGTGAAACTAAATTTTTATTTTAGTGCACTCAAAAAATGAAATTTGGCAGTACGGGGAATTTGAACAGAAAACAAAATTTTCTAAAACTTGTGGTACAAATCTATAAATTCTCAAAAAAACTATTTTTAACAATAAGGGAAATGTGAAAAAATAATTTTCTTCCAAAGTTGCATAAAAAAATACTTTTCTCATTTTTTTGAAGTTTTTTTTTTTTTGATCTTTGAAGATTAAATTTCAAAACGATTTTCTAAATTCGAAATTTGAATAAAACTACCGAATTACTGAGAATAAAATTTGTTATTTTTTTGTTTCAAATGTTTTTTTTTTAATTTATTTCCTATTATTTCTCAAAATATAAAAAATGTCGTTCAGTGCTATAAATAAGAAAAATATATTTTTTAAATAACAAATCGAGGTGCGCTTATAAAAAATAAATAAAAACAGGTTATTTTCTAAGGTAATAAGGTAATATACGAAGAAATTGTTCAGATCGGCTTACTATAGCTTATAGCTGCTATACAAAATGAACACATAGTTTTTAAAAGAAATGCACCTGTGGAGGGTATATTAGCTTCGGTGCAGCCAAAGTTAACGTTTTTTCTTGTTTTATACAAAAAAATTTACAAAATTTTTAAATTTCAATGAATTTTTTATAACAGCTTTCAACAGCAAAGTTTTCAAATACAAATGGCAATGAAATTATTTGAACTTACAAATTCAAATATTTTTTGTTTTATAAAAAATATAATAATTAAAATATTATAGTAAAACTAAAATTATTTTTACTATTTTAATTTATTTGTTATGCATTTTTTTAATTATATAATTTTTGTTTAACAATAGTTTAAAAATTTTTTGATTTCATAAAAAACTATGCAATTATTTTTATTACTTTTAATTTATTAATTTATTTATTTGTTATACACATTTCACATTTACTGGATTTTTATAAAAATATTCAAAAAAAATATTATTTGGAAAATTCGGCAACTTAAAGTTTCAAAAAATAAAAATTAAGTTGAAAAACTAAAGCTGCCTTATCTTAAATTTTATTCTCTGATTTTCTTTTGACATTATTGCAATACAGCCATTTTTCAATCCCATACGAAACAAAAAAATTAAAATCAAAAAATTCGTTTACAAATATTTCAAAATTTATTAAAAAAAATAATAATAATAAAAGTTACAAAACTTTTCGATTTCGTAAAAAATTTGATTAAAAAATTTTAGTTATAAAAAAATAAATACAACAAATTTTCATTCTAAAAAAAATGCTTATGCAGGAATTTCGAAAACTTTAAATTTAGTTGAAAAAAATTATTAAAAAAGTACAAAAAAAAATGTTGAAAATAAATTGATTAAAAAATACAAAAAAATGAAATAAATGCAACAATTCAGTTATAATTACTATAAAAAAACAAATGCAACAAATTCTGAAACATTTTTTTGTACACAAGTTTGAAAATATCAAAATTTAGTTGAAAAATATTAACTATAAAATTTAAAAAATATAAAATAAATACAAGAATCCAATTATTATTAATATAAAAGAATATATACAAAAAAATTTTGAATTTGAAATAATATTATAAAAATTTCAAAAACTCAAAACTTAATTGAAAAAATAATTAGCAATAAATTTAAAACAAATTAGTTAAAAAAGTTGTTAAGAAATTTAAAAAATAATTAAAATGGATGAAAAAAATTTTTCAGTCTCAAAATTTTTTTTTGTTTTTAAAGTTTATAAAATTTAAAAACTCCAAATTTAGGTTAAAAAAAGAATTTATTACAAATAAAAAAAAATGTGTAGTTTTCCGCCGAATTTATATATTATATAAGTATTTTATTTTTATATTATTTTGTACAAATTTCAGATTCTATTCTGTCATTTCCTATATAAAATAGCAACACTATCGAAAAAAATATAATTATTAATTTAATTTATAACTATTGTTCAATAAAATGCAAATAGAACTATAATATGGCATACATATTTTCCACAATATATGCATTAGCAACGGTTCTTTTCATTTTAACCCAACTTCAACCAAAATTTAGTGATCATAAATTCCAAATAACTTAAAAAATTATGTATGCAACTATTAGACGATCATAGTTGTAGATTTAGAATTCAAAAATACCGGAAAGACATTATAAATTGCATATTATATTAAACTGATTAAATAAATTTTTAAAATAAATATTTGAAATGAAAATCGATTTGCATCACTTAGAACAAACTCGAAGATAACCCAAAAACAATTCCAATTAGCATTCCACATGTTAAATTAAAAAATTTGCACTAAATACCTTCGTTGAAACAACAATAATAAGCTTCATGTGATAAGCGCAGCAGCCAAAAGCCGAGAAAAACAATTCAAACCACGAAGTTTACACTAAAAGCACCAAACACAAGCACACACACACATGTACAATCACAAACTAGCCAGCAATTAATTGATCAGCCCGCGAGTGTGATTGACGGTGGCCGCCGAGCGCCGCCGAGTATCACCATAAATTAGGCGTATTTCGCAAATTTTGTAATAACAGCAAAAAACAGCAAGAAAAAAAAAGAAACAAACGCCAAAGAGACCAAACAATCGACAACGCACAATAGTTGGCCGCAGCATCAGCAATAACAACAAGTGGGGTAAATACAGACAACAACAAATATTAGCCGTTTGGCAAATGTCGCGACACATTCGACGTCCAGCACAACGAGCTAATCGTCAATCGGCTAATCGCCGTCGTCTGTGTTCATTTCGCGTATAGGTATTGGCTCTGCCCTGCAGTCGCTGCAGCGCCTCATTACGGTAGAGCCGAGTGGCCGGCTGCATCTGTGGCACACTCTTTACTTACTTTGTAGACACTCTCCAAATCGCATTGCCGGCCACAATAACAAAAACAGTAGCAAGATTAACAAATAACTATGCTCAGCGTCGACGTCGGCGTCTGTGTTTTGGCTAGTAATGAGTAGCTACGTTGATTTAGCCGAATTGCCTGGATCGAATTGGCAAAATTGCGTTAAGCTGCCGGCTTCTCTTTTGCTGCTCGTCATCATCATCTTCAATTTGCTTTTTTGCGATCCAATATTTTTTGCTACTTTACAACTTTTTGTTGTTATCCATTTCAACCGCTACAGATTAAGTGATGACTGTTAATTGTTTTTTTTTTTTCTTTTTTATATGAGTAAAAAGCTTTAAGTTTTGAAAAAGTAAAGAAATAGTAGAAGTGAAAAATGTTAATTATGATTTTTATGTCAACTTTGAAAAATTAGCATTTGCAGCTTACTTAAGTTTTATGATCCTAATTTATTTTAAAGGGAAAAGTTATTAATTGGGTCCAAATGTCTTTAAAGGTGATTTTGTTCTACTTTTTATGGAATTTTATAAAAAATATGTGAAGGAGTAGACTTTTATAAAAGCATTGATTTTACAAATGTTTTTTCAAAAACAAAAACAAAAAAATACTAAAGTGAAGACGATAAACTCAACAATCCCTCTTCATGTCTGAATATTAATGACCTACTCCAAAAATAAATTTACATATTTCTGATATTTATTCGTAGTAAATTGCTTCCTGAAAGCAATTGGTGTTAATAATATTAAGTTTTTATATGGTTTTCTTAAATGTTTAGCTTACAAATACAAGTTAAACAGTTTTAATTTTTTTCATTGGCTGGCATCAGTGTTCAAAAATACAGAAAATTTCTGAAATAATTTCTTAATATCTAAATAACACGGCTCTGTAAAAAAAAAAATTGTTTCCTTGGTTATCTTAACGAATTTTGATGGTTTCAAGTGTCCAGATTACGAATTTATTCAATAGGTTATTGAACGTCATGTTTTAATGATTTTTGTGTTTCTTATCTTTTGATCAATTGCCGACTTATTAGTATCAACATTTGCATTTCCAGTCATGGTAAGGGTTCTGCGTTTCTTTTTCGTGCATAAAAATATTATCCGTGGTTTACTCAATGAAAATCTCCCCGTATGTTTCAAAAGTAATTTGCATGCACTCAGAAAGATTGATGTCGCTAAATCTCCAGACATTGGTACAATCTACCAATGGGCATAAATAAAAGGATAAAACATCCATACCAAACTTATTTTCTCAAAATGAGCTCAATGATTTCATACGTGATCATGTTAGAAATGATAAAGTAATTTCTCAAAGCATTTGATATTTTCATAATTAGATTTGTAGAAAATTTCCGCAACTTGGCAAGGAAAAGTTGAAGGTTCAATATTTTGTCCTCAAATATTTCTATTCATGAATTTTACAAATTTTATCAATGTTATGACTGTTCCGGAAGATAAAGCTTGCAGTCGAAATTTTCACGGGTGACCATTAGGTAACCGCATAAGCGGTGTCTACGTCAGTAAAGAAAACACAAATTATGAAGAAATTGTGCAAAATGACAGCATATTTATATTTACTTTAAGATTTTAAGAGTATAAATGACCATCAAGTTACACTATATCTGCAATTATCTGAATGAATTTCGGATAATGTAGGAAGTTATAGTAAGATACAGAGAGAGCGGTTCCATTACATATAAAATTGCAGAGAGGTATCAAAGTTTATGGAATCGTTCTATTGTGGCAGATTATTGCTAATACTTAAAAATAGGTTATCAACTGGAAAACTGGAGAAAAAGCTCGAAAAAGTTGATTAATTCAGATATATGTTAACATATGTCTTCGACATTTGCCTCTCAGTTTATCTCGATGGATCCTTATTTTCCATAAAAAAAAGTGATATTATAAATGTGTATGTTATTTTGCTTCAAGTTTTCTTATTTCCTGAAGTAATGATACATATATGTAATTTAATAATATATTTTTTTTTTTTAATATTTTGGCTGAAAAAATATTCAATAAAATAAGTACATCAAGTTTATAAATTTATTATTTTTTTTTGGTGACAAATTGTAAATAATATGAAAAAAATAATAATATTCATCAGTAAGGGGTCTGCTAAAGAAACTGTAGCTTTTGAGTTAAAATGAAAATAATGCATACTTCTTTTAACTATTATAAGCGAGCAAATATTTCAATAAGATTTAAAAAGTGTTCATACTGTGAAATTTCGAAAAAATTTTTTTAATTTTTTTATGTTAATATATTATTTTATTCTTTGTCTACCTACTATATAATTTTAAAAATAACAGTATAAAATTTAATTAATATTTTAAATACTTTTTATATTACAACTTTCTAACCTAAATCTGGTCGCCTCAATCATCTCTATTTTCAAATTGGTTTCTTCTCAAAACTATATTTTTTCAAATTAGCTGCAGCTGTAACTCAATCGGCTAGAGTTCTGCTTATTTTTCTGTATAAAATGCAATATTTTATCTATTAGTGTTTAAAAGGCATCAAAAACTAATTTTGGCGGGTTCATTTAATATTTGAGGGAAACTCGTAACTTTTTTTTGAAAGTCTGCCATTTTAATAAGTTTTTTATTTTTCAATAATCGAAAATTAAAAATTTATCTAAAAGGTGTTGACTATAGGCCTTATAGATAAATTTTTCATATTTTTTTTGCTGTTAAACCCACGGTAAAGAGCGCAATCACAGCAACAGTGGAGAACTCATTAGTTTTAATAGCTTTGGAAATAGTGAATAACTTACAAAAATTAAAACTAGTTCCTTTGAAATTTGGTGTGTTACTCATTAATTTTAAAAACATATAATTTCACCATACATCTAAAAGATTTCTTTAGTCAAAAATTCTCTGAAAATCACTTTTTTTAACTGTCACTCTAGGTGTGCGCTTTAATGAAACATTTTTTCAAAAAAATCATAGAGTTATTTTTTATTTTTCGAAAAGGAAAGTACGTAATATATCATTATAGTTACCATTATTGCGATTTTTGATTAAGAAAAAGATATCTGCTATTAAAAGCAAAATAAAACAAATTTTAAAAGACAACATTATTAACTTATCACAAATAATGTAAAATTACCAAAGTTGAAATCTCATCAAAATAGATGCTAAAATATAACTATTGAAGCAGCTGTGAAGAAAATATCATCATTATAAGCTTCACAGCCCGGTGCGAGTCTTCTCTTTCTGTGTAAATAAAATATATGTACAAAGGTATATGAGCAACAAACATAAATGAATGAAGTCAAACGCAGTTTTTGAAAAACTTACTAATTCAGATCTAGAACCATAAAACAAAGACAGAGCAAATCTGAAAAAAATTGTTTTTAATTTTAGAAATCATCTTAAGCTTTTTCGATCTCCTCGCCTCATTTTCGATTTATTGCCTTTTCGTACAAAAATAAAAGTAACCAATGGCTACCATCTTAACCTCAACTAATAAATTTTCCAGTACAAGTTTGCCATATATTTCATACAAATAAGTATGTCTGTATATACTTGTATATATACACATTTTTAACATTTTTGCGCGATCCATTAATATAATCACCTTTTGTAATTTTTTACTTATTTTTATTAATTTTCCATTTAAAAAGTGTTTCACATTTCCATTTTCTATACACTCACTTTGCATTATTCACCTGTCACGCACATTCATACACACACACATATTTACACAAATAATGTACATTTTTGGCAGTTATTGGCTAGTGTTGCTGTAAGTGTTGTTGTTGAACCGCTGCCGCCCGCTGTCACTTAATTATTTATTGTTGCTGCGCTTAGCTGTGCTTCGTATTTACATAATTAAATCGATTTGCAAATACTTGTACACTTATGTACAAACATTGTTGCCTTTGCTGTTGTTGGTGGCTTACGCGATTAGCAACAGTTGCGGAGTGATGCCAATGTGGTTGTTGTTGTAGGCATACTCATAAGCATATGTCTCTAGCTCACATAACAATATCGACGTTGTTTACACCGCTTTCAATTTTGACATTTGACTTGACACACACGCACACACACATCTTTAAGTTAACGTGTGTATAGTTGTGAAGTGTTTTAGCTTGATTTTGGCAAATTGTTTACTCCCTTTTACTTTAAGCGCGCGCTGCTTTTGACTACTTGGAGGCTGTGTCACAGAGTTTCAGCGTTTTGCGCTTGTCAAAAGCCGAGTTTCGTTGGAGTTTTAATAACTTACAAAATAACATGTGTTTAAGCTGAAATTTTTGCTTCTTTTGCGGGCTTTTGAGAAGTGTCACGGCTAATTGAAAGACACGAAGCAAATATCACAATGAAATATAGTGCAAAAGTGATGTGCTTATAGTATGTGTGTGTGCGTGTAAGTATGCACATGTATGTAATGCTTGTCAAACTAAAATTTTAAAGCCAAATTTTTATTATATTCATTTGAGCGCTCAAACATGTCAGCAATTATGCAATTTAGAGTGCATTAAGTTGGTGATTTAATGTATTAACTTATTAGTCTAAAAGCTCAAAACTGCTACATACTTACATTTATACTCTGAAAAAAATATATTAACTTTGTCACGAAGTTTGTAACACCCAGAAGGTAATATCCGAACTTGTCCCTCAGCTTTTGAGTTAACGCTCCGCAATTTACACACGTCCTTTTTTACCCAAGAAGCTGCTTATTTGCCGGTAACGTCGATTTCGGATCTCTTTAACACATAGCTATCATACAAATGGACAGTCAAGTTTTTCTACGGAAAGCTTTTATAACTACGAGGCATCTTAATGAAACTTGGCATAGGTTACTGCTCAATGCAATAGTGCAAACTCTGAAAAAATTTTCAGATCGAGTTACTATGGCATATAACTGCCAAATAAACTGAACGAAAACAGGTCTTGTGAGGAATATTTTGTTTTGAAGGGTGCTATAGGATATATATAGATGCAATCGAAGTTAATGTTTTTCTTGTTTAGGAAATTTTTTGTCCTAAATGTCAAGAATGTCTAAAATTTTCCAACTATAATATTTATTTGCCGAGTTTAGGTGCGAAGCATCTTGAGCATCAAATCACAAAATTCAGCGAGAGTAGATAAGTATAGATAATATAGAAGTCCATAGAATAAAAACTATACAGATGTCTTTAGAATACATAAAGCCTTTGTAGTAATGAGCAATAAATAACGGGAAATTTCTCTTCTGAAAAAATTTATTTATGTTTACATTAACGTTGTCGCCTTAAATATAGTCCTTTTTCATTACTATGCACTTATTCTGACGTTTCTTTTAATCGTTGATCATCTAAAATGATAGTCATTCAAGTTATACACTCGTGGCCACGCAAACCTTACCACTATACTTTCTTAAATTTTTACGGACTTTATCGTTTGTTCGGGATTTTCTTCAATTTTGTTTTTTTGATGTTTTTAGTAAGCATAAGTAAACTAAATTATATTTCTTAATTATGACTATAGTTTTTAATTTATTCCTTTTAATGAGTAAAACACATATAAACTTTTGTGCGCCTATACAAAAGTGGCCGATTTTATCGTTTGTAAAGTGATACCGCGACTAAACTTCGTGTTTCAATTTTAAAAAAATAAAATTGGGTACCAATTTAAATTATAGTGTAAATAAAATTAAATTAAAAAAAATAATAAAATATCATGTTTTCATCTAATGTCAGTCTCTAACATTTCGAGCTTATTTTATAAAGCTCACTATGTTTCAATTGATTTATCTAAAGCTGAATGTGTTTTGTTTTTAATTTTTAATATTTTCGATAAATAATATGCCATTAAATTATTTTTAAGTAAAAAATTTCTATACCGCAAAAAGTACCGTTATAAAGTGCAGTCAAATATGCACAATTCCTGAAATTTTTTATTTTTAGTGGTAAGGTTTGTGTGGCCACGAGTGTATATCAACATAATAAAAAAATTTGACAATTGGACTCTCCAAGCCCACGAAATTTTAATAATTTAAATTTGCTTTATTTTCTGAACAAACCTCGTAGAAGGAAAGCAGAAGTTACTACGTTGAATAAAATAAAGTCATAACCAACCAAATATTTGAGACCAATTTCACTCTCTACCTTGACCTATACAAGATGCTTATAATGATAGGTTAATATTGGAATTATGACCATTGAAAATAAGTCATTATAGACTCCCTTCTGTCCAACCTAGAAAACCCATTTCCAAGTTGGCCAAAAAATGAAGCAACTGGGTTTGGCGACGAAGACGAAATATCTCCTCTCATGAAACAAACAGTCGTAGCATTCGCGGCTAGGCTTCTACGGCACTGCTGACAGTCATATATTTGAAGTCATAGATAAAATAACTTACCAAAGACTTTCTGAAAATTATCACATTTCTATTTCCGAGCATCATAGATCATTAAAATATGTATATCTCTTTTACGCACAACAATATCGCAAATTAGCTGCGATTTTAGGTATTTTTCTATCAACCTTAATTTTTTTTCTTGTATCACTTACCTCCTGGAATAAGCCGAACTTTTAGTATACAACATAATAGGCAACACTCAACCACAGAAGTCGATTATAAATTGTGTTTCTCTTCCCTCACAAGACAATCAACTTTTGATTTTTATATTTCTTGTTGCTCATCTGTTGCCCAACAGCTGATTTCGGCAAGATGCCTGCCTCGAAAGCGTGTAAAAACAAACTACAAAAATAGCAATAACACAAATGCGAAATGGCAAAGGTAAAAAATCTCCGCACAGCAACAATAACAAAGGCAAGATAGCGAATTTCTGCATAAATTAAATTATTGGCGGATAATGGGCAAGCCACCGACACATATGGTATATGTATGTATGAGCGTGTATTTGCGTTGTATTTGCAGCGTAGAAAGCAGCGAATGACCAAAAATATGTCTGGCATCAGGTAATGCAAATTAGCCGAATGTAAGTCAATGTCAAAGCTAAGAAATGCAAAATTTCTTGCCAAAATGAAAAACAAGGAAAAAAGTTACAAGATACGGGTTAAATATAGCGATAAAAGTAAATGTGGCGATGAAGAAGAAAAAAAACGAAATTACTATAATCCATGCATGAACTTCAGTGCGACAACAACACAACTGTCAATCGCTCAACAAACTAGCGAAATATGGCAATAATAGTAAAAAGAGGAAAATGCAAAAAATTGCTCGGTTGACAGATACACACACATACTTACTATCAAATAAGCTTTTGTGTTTGTGCATGTGTGTGTACAACTAACAACTTTGTAATGGCTTGTAATAAAAAAACTGTGCCCAACGGCAAGGCAACAGCCGCTTAAGTGTGTAGGTCAAGCACATTTCCTAGTTTTCGGCTTTTTTTTTGGGTTTGTGTTTGCTATGTGTAATTCTTTACATAGACACACACACACATACATATATGTATATATGCGCTTATTGGGTTGAAACTTTTTGAGGAGTTGGAGTTAAGCGGAAGCGCGCAAAAGTTTGAACTTTGCATAGCTAGGTGCAATATGTATACACATTAGGGTGGGTGAAAAAACTTTTAATTTTTCTCACTTGGTAACTTGAAATATAGATTTGTAGAGAGATTTAAGTAAGCCTCTCCATGAATAAGAACTTAGTTGCAACGGCATAGCATATACATTAGGGTGGGTTAAAAACTTTTATTTTTTTTTCTCGCTTGGTAGCCTGAAAAATATGTTCTTAGACAGCTTTAAGAAAGCTTCTCCAATAGCATAACTGGTGAAATATGTATACACATTAGGAAGGGTAAAAAAAGATTTTTCTCTCACTTATTAAATAAGATTATTGGCCACCTTAATGGAAGTCTGTCTAAGTATGAACTTTTAACTGGAACAGAAACCTCCTCTGGCTTACTGTTTTACATATATTTTTCTTGTTTTCAGATACAAAAAAGAAAATCTCACTTCCCTTAATTTTAAAAAATTTCTCGTTTTATAGATTTTATAGGAAATTGAATACTCTGTTACGATTTTTTGGTAAATCTAGGTATTTAACTGATAATACCGGTTAAAATTTGATTGTCTTAAAGCAAAGTTTTAATGTTTTTTCTCTAAACATAATTTCTAGAAAAACTCTCACCCTTATGTAGGCATTTATGTATATACTTTATGTACTTGTATTTACAGATATATATTATTTCTGTGCTTTTGTACCAAAATTGCGCGCAAACTATAAAAGCAATGGAAACTAGGAATTTTATTAAGCAATATGAGCTGAACTTTGAAGTAAAAATACTCTCTATGTCTAAATATTTATATATAAAAAATATCAAAATATGTATTTATATACATATATATATTAAAAACCTACTCGAAACTTCTCAATGGGCACATACGCTTACCAAATGAGCGTTCCAGACGTGCGTCTATTTCAGAAGCATCAATCTTTGCTGTTTTTATTAACTGATTTGCATCTCATATGTATGAAGAGTACTTAGTTATACGTCACTCTCTAATTGCTGTTATTAAATTATTTGTTATTTTTTTTTACTTTTCTTTTCACTACTTTCGGCTTTTGTTATCATTTTTCGTTGCCATTTTTGCTTTTGTCTTCTGTTTTATTATACTTATACTCAGCATCATTTGTAAATATTTATATTTATACAAGTATACATATATCTAAAATTTATACTGTATACTATGCCGATCGCATTACATTTTGCTGGCTGTTTGCACATACATTTGTGCTCTCAAGCGCAGCAAATCATTCTAACAGAAAATTTTCCTCATTTAAATAAGCTCTGTACTATAAGCGTTTGTGTATGTGTGTAAGCAATTACATATAAATAATAAATTGCATAAACACAGTTAACATTAAACTTCAAAATCTGTTGTGTCACCAAAGCGTTAAGCGCACATAGTACATCAATTGTTGCCCCCGAATCAAATGAGCAACAAAAGACTTAAGCAACGAACTTTCTACTTTTTTCTAAAGCGAAATCTTAAGCAAATATGATGAGTATTAGCTAACACAAATGACATCAAAACAAATCAAGCTCTATTTATAAAAGTTAGAAATGTGAGTGCAGCACTTTCGGCAATTAAATTATGTCAGGCGATTAAGCAGTTGATTAACTGAATATTTGAATATATGTATAGTGTATGCACCATCGAAATGAGGGGGACATTTTTTTAAAGGGGGATATCATTATTTTTGTTTTAACAGAATTGAAAAGTGAAAAAATATATTTTTGCCAATTATGCTACTTCAAAGTGGACTTGAAATTCAAACTGCTCTCTTAAAATAAAAAAAAAAAAATTAATTCATCTTTATTTCAAATTATCATCAGCAAACAATTAATTTAAAATAATATTGAACAATTGTACATGATTTATATTTTATTTATGTTATACATAGAATAATAGTTTGTTTATTATGTCACTAAAAACTAAGCTGCTGGTTAAACAAGATGGACATTTTTTCATTTGTGAACAGCACAACAGAAATGTTTTTATCAGCACAATAAAATTAAAATAAAATACATTAGTTCTATTTTCATATAGCTTAACTAAAAAAAATATTGTCGGCTGAGGAATAGATCAACCTCTATGTTTCGTTAAGGGGGTATTCTAGTCTAGAAATCAAATTTTGGGCAGTTTTTTGAATTTTATTTAAAAAAAAAAACAAAAAATATTTTTACCATCCATTTTTTATAGTGTTTTTATTGATATCTTAAGAACACAGAAAAAAAAAAATTTACAAAAATATATTAAAAATTAAAGTAATTAGAGGGGGGAGAGACAGGTGTAAACAAAAAATGGCGCATCCTGGTGACATTGATCCTGACTCTCCTGGTGGTCTGAAAAAAAAATCAAAAGAAATTCTTAATCAGTAAGGATGCTGCTGTAGTCCGGGAACACGAAAAAAAATTGTTTTGAAAAATGGCGACTGCCTGAAAATAAAAATAATTTTTTACGCTTTTTTTTGAAATTCCTGAATTTTTTTAAAATATTAAAAACAAAAGTTTTGACACGATGCTGGTAGGAACGATAAAGGATTATATAAAAAAGGTTCTCACAAATTTTCAAGTAAATCGGTTGTATAGAACTCGAGATAATGTCGGTACCGTGTGGAAAAAAGTAGTTTCGAGAAAAACGCATTTAAGGTTTTACGTTATACGACATTCGCTCAACCGGTCTAGTTGCCGCGTCACTAAAATGGCTATAACTTTGAAAATAATTTGAGTTTTGAATAATCCTTTTAGGGAGATATTTTTGAATATCAAAACTATCGAATTATGAAAAAAATTTTTTTCCGATTTTGTCAAATTTCTACAGTAGATACCCCCTTAATATTCTTCGTTCGTAATATCTGAAAATATCGTATATATTTATTTCAAATATGGTATATTAAAAGTATTGAGAAAATTCGTATTTATAGTATTTTTTAACAAAGTAATGGCAAAAATAAATTTTGGGTTATCACACTTAACGTTATATTGAAACTACTTGGCTTCGCTTCTCGAAAAAATTTAAATTATATCATTACTTGCAAAGTTTATAGAAAAACTGCTTGCTGAGCATCTTAACAGCATAATTGTAGAGAGGAAACGGTTACCGCTGCATCAGTATGGCTTTCGAAAAAATTACCCCACTATTAACCAAGTGCATAGAATAACTCGAGTCATTGAAAGTGGCTTTGAAGAAAAAAGTTTGCCGTCTTTTTCGACGTTTCTAAACCTTTTGAATAGGTTTGCCATGGCGGGCTGCTAAACAAAACTAAGTTGCTTCTACCAAAAGAATATTACAATATCTTAAAATCATACCATTCAGACTGTTTATTTTTTCAATTAAACATGGATAAAAATACTCTGATTTTAAAGAAACAAAAGCTGGTGCTTCTCAGGATAGTGTGTTAGGGCCCATACTTTACCTACTTTTTACGAGCGATCTACCACAGGATGATAATTGTATTACAGCAAAATTTGCAGATAATACTGCGGTTTTGTCAGTGGGAAAAACAAAAAATGTAGCACCTGCAAGATCGCAAGAACATTTAAACAAAATATTTGAACAGACAGCCAAATGGCGAATAAAATTAAACCAAAATAAATCAGTACATATTGATTTCACATACAACAATACTAGATATATTATGCCTCTGTACCAAAAAGGGTGTGCAAACACCATATGACAATTTTGTGAAATACCTAGGCTTGAACCTGTACAGAAAATTTTGACGAAGTACAGGCGTCAAAAAGAAAGAAAGAAGAATTAGAAATAAAATTCATAAATGCACCTTGGTATGATCGCAGTCATGATCTTGAACGCGATCTCGGAATTGGTTCAGTTGCCACATCAATCAACAAATCTGCAAAGTCTCATATGGAAATACTTTCTGACCAATGGAGCACTGAAGCCAGCGCTCTTTTCGCCCAAAGTAAAGGAAAGGACTAAGTTTCGTTAGTTTATTTTATGTTAACTATTTACAATGGCAATGAAATAAAAAAAAAATTATTAATAACAAATCCACAAGCACCTATACTGAGCAAACATTTATTCCAACCTGTTAATTGTTTTTATCCAAAAACGCAAACTCCTGGCCCGTCAATTTTTAAGATATCGACCGAAAATTTGGTACACATTTTCTTCTCCATAATAACCTGCTCATTTCTTGGAAACGCTGATATCGAACCATTCTAAAATATAGCTTGAATAGAAAGTGATCGATGGAAATCAAAGCTTTGTATGGAAAATTGTTTATATTTGGACAGCCATCTTCACAGAATTTGATTAAAATTATTGCTTGATTATTTTATGGTTGATCTACCGTTACGAGCCTCTAAAGAAATTGTTCAAATCGGTTTACTTAACTTTTAGTTGTCATAAAAACTTAGCGATCAAAATGAAGTATCAGTATGGAAAACCTTTTTTATTTGAGTAGGTGACTTCCCCAGATTTCATTGTGATTATTTTTTAAAGTAACGAGACAATATTTGGAGAAATCGTTGAGATCAAGCTGCAGTAGTGCATAGCTGCCATACAAACGGCGCTATCAAAATCAAGTTATGGTATGGAAAAGCTGTCTATTTGCAGTGGCGTATGCATGTGTGCCTTTTGGAAGTCAAACAATTTGTTGTCTTTAACTTACGTTGAGTGAAATTAGCTTAACATATTGCCTAAAAGAAATTATAAAGCAATGACTAAGAGGTGATTTTAAGCCAAAACATCAATGAAAATTTCATATTCTTGAGAAATGCAAATTTATTTGGTGAAAAATAAATTATACTAACTTCTAGTTTCTAATTTTTATATATATAAGCACAAAAACGAAAACTTTACATACATTTACCAAACTAAGCTGTCATAACTACACTTTTCTTCTTATTTATTGGTATCAAAACTGCTTACGCGGTTATAGTCGAGTTTACAACAACAACACGCATTTATACATTGGAGTAAAAACAATCAAAAAGGTACTTACCTTTGTTTTAACTGCGATATTTTTACAAAAGTCTTCAAGTACTGTATGACCCATACCAATACACTTTTGCATGTACTTAATTTCCATTCTTAAATCGATATGCTTATATACCTAACAATCCACACATATACAAGCTATAAGTAGCTCCTACTAATAGCAATTGAGGCGAATTGGCAACTCTGCGTCGTCTAACGCGCGGTTTGCGTGTCGCATCGACGCACTGATGCGTAACGCGGCAAGTTTGTTTAATACATTTTCGCTATTTTTTTTTTTCTAAAGTTTTCCACGCCATAGTTTCTACAACAAATAAAAATCGCTGCAATCGAAGGATTGGCAATTAATTGAAAAAGTTTCTTAAGCAGCGATAAAACAAAAATATGCCACAAACTGTAAATAGCTTTAGCTGTTGTAATACAGCGATATTTTGAACGATTTCTTATTATAAATATAAATATATATACACACACATATATATACATACATATATTACCTTAATATACATGCATATGTATTTAGAATAAATGTTTGGTTCGAAGTAGCTTCTGCCATACTTTTTAGAGGTTATCGAAAGCTCGGTTTGATCGCTGGCTTTTTATGCGCTTTCCAAGCATGATATTTACAAATAAATAAATAAAACAATTATATAAATATATTTTACTATTAAATTCCGCTCTTCCTCCCACCATAGCTAATACAAAGAAAAAAATATTATAAATATAAATATTTGATTATTGCGCGCATTCTTGGTTGGTTCGTTGTTGAATAGCAAAAACCCACAAAAGCCCTGGCACTGACAGTGTGCTCGAGAATGCAGCGATGCGCCTTAAGGTAAATGGTGTTAGTTACCCAACACGCCTTTACTAACACACAAATATGCTTCTATACTTTAATATGTGTGTGTATGTAGCTATTTATATACGATTTTTTGTGGATTGCTCTGCTAAGTTGTAGGTCCAATGTCAAATGGCGTACTTCAGCATTCGCTTTCAATGTTTTTCTTTGAATGCTACAAAATCTAGATGTGACAAACGGTCACGCCCGCCACGCACCTGACTGATATCAAGACTTTTGTATACAAAATAAGAAACATAAAGCATACAAAGTAAAATAAAAAACTGTTAAGAAGAGATGAGTAATTATTTATGTGTAAGATACTGTTGTTGAGCTAAAAAGAATTATATAATATATGTTATGGCACTTACGAATAGTGTCCGTGCTCTCCTAGAAACATGCAATGTGTTTGAATATGTTGATTGCTAATCTCAATGAGTATGTGAAATAAGTGAAAGTGTTTTACTTGAAGAATAATATTTGCTTAGAAGAATGAATAATAATGCTTCATATGTTGTGACAAAAAAGTACTCGAAAATTGTAAATAAATTGCAAAATATTTAATTATTCATCAATACTTTTTTTGTCGCCTTCAAAATAATCACCACCAGATATATATTTACTTTTAAATTTTTTGGAATGGTCTTCAGCTTTTTCAGCGAATTTTGTTTTTCTTACAAGAATATGTTTATTATGCACCAAACCACGAATACAGAAAAAACAATGAGCATCACCTTAATTTTTGAACGACTTTAGGGTGGCTTTTTTGGGTAATAGTCTTTATTAATGTGAGATCAGAATTCGCACAATCAAGCCTGGTATAAGGAACCTGATAATGGTACTCTTTTTCAGGACGAGTCTGGCAAGAACACGTTTCATACCCTTAATATCCACCAAAGTCATTCGAATGGACTCGTAAGAGATGTCGAGCTCTCTGACAATTTTCAAACACAATATCCTTCACTTTTTTAATATTTTCATCGAAGGTTGCCCAGAACGTCACATGTCTTCAATAATCTCTCGACTGTCTTTGAAGCTTTTTTACCACTCGTAGGCTTGTGTTTTTAATAAAACTGAGTCACCGTAAGCTTTTTCCAACATTTACAACGTTTTCGTACACGAAATCTGATTAGAAACACTAAAAAAAATTTTCTTGTTTAAATGTCATTTACCCGCCCAATTTAAATGGCAACTTCTGGGCACTATTTTTTCACAAATAGAGTTGATTATACAAACATATACAAACAAATCTTCAGGCTTTGAGATGTGGATCTGAAATTTTGCAATCGTCTTTTTCTCACATCATTTGGCAAAAGAGCCGAAGCTGCCGTACAAACTCAACGATCGGAATAAAGATTTTGAATGGACATCGTTTAATCTGTTTATAATATAAATCGATAAGATATTTGCTACAAAATTAATTTTCTGTCGGATAGCGGCCTGAAAAGCCTGAGGAAGTTCTGGTTTCTATCTTTCTATTGTTGGTAAACCCGTCTATTTACAGGCAATATTTCATATTTTGGTATATTAAAAGCTGATCTCTTACAGGATGCCATTGCTATAACACAAATTTCCAATCTGTTATTAAGAAGTGATTATAGTAGTCGGCTCAAAATTATAAATCCATATTTTTAATCGGATCTTGTAACACCAGGAATACATTTCAACAGACGCAATCTGAATTTTCCACGATTTTGATGAGTTCATTTGCCAGCCACTTTTTTGTTGAAAACCATTTTAAATGTTTTTGGATAGTTTTGTGACAAAAAAGTCACGCACGTGTTAGAGAAATGGCCAGAGAATTACCATTGCGTTCGAATGATAGAGCTGATTTTTTTTTTTTTCAAAAAGAGTACCGCATACAAGTCTCTTTGTACTTGCTTGATCGTGCGAATTTCTTCCATTCATCGGAATGGAACCCGTTTTCAGTTGATTAAAGAGATAAATAAAACAAAATTCGCTAAAGGAGCTGAATCATCCCAAAAGGTGCTTATGAAAAGTGTTTCGAAGACTGAAAAAATCATTGGAAGTGTACAACATCTGGCGACAAACTAAATATTGATGAATAATTAAATATTTTGTGTTTTATTTACAATTTTCGGGTACTTTTTTTTGTCATAATGATTATTTTGCACGTGAACGATGTGAAGAACCACAATCAAATGTTACAAGATAGACAAAAGAAGGTCATACTAGCAGATTGTCCCGCCATTCATAAACCTACGAGGAAATTGGGATGAAGTTTTCATAAACTCTAAGTGCAACTTTATATCTACTTTTGATAATTAATCGATTAACTTGAACTATTCATCATCTAGATATCTAAGGGCTGGAAAGGAACATCGGATATATTCCAGTGTCTCTTTTATGGTACTTCTTTTCATTATCTGCGTATGTCGTCGTTACTAACACCCATTCAGGACACATGTGATGCCAGTAAGTTTTGATTTGTCATTAGACCAACAACCAGCCTGCACTTCTTTTGAGATAGTATGAGAAAAAATCGTGCCTGTTTTTTTCGGCGCTCTTGTACATGATTTTGGTGATCCTATCTGAACTTAGGATATCCCAGCTCCCTCGTATCCATCTGTCCGCCCTTTCAGAAATTTCATGTATCGTTTCCAGCGTCTTAGGTACTTCCACTACATTCACTTATGGCAATTTGGAAATTTCATTTTACGGAATTCCTTTGTGACCTGGAACCCAGTAAATACAGCCGCTTTCCGGCAGCCACTACATATACTGTTCTTCCACTTTCAAGGAACATTCTCTAACGTTAATTTTTGAAAATTTTGAATATCGTTAGTTAGTTACCCATAGCAAATGTTATCATTAATATATAAAAACCTAATTACTTTCAATTTCTCTTCTTCCCAACCGTTTCATTAACAAATTTAAGTGCTAATTGCATATTATGCAAAAATGCGTAAATAGTTTCAAAACACAAGCACATGGCTCAGCAACAAAATCAATCAACGAAATTAGGCAAATAATTATTTACCAAATATTTTAAGTAACGAAATGTATCCATAAATTAGATATGAACTGCGTGATTAAAGCACTCCATCAAATTTTGACACCAAGTCAGATGCACAATTCGCATCGCTTTGTTGTTTCTGCGGTCTTTGGTTAACGAAGTTGCCGCGGGCTTTGGGCCAACGTGCGTCTTTGACTTGCCCATAAATACCGTATGAAGTCAATTACACTTCACAGCCACCAAAGTGTAATCAATGTCTTGAATTTTCGCAAAACGCACAAATTGAACTTTTAGCATTTGGCAACGCCAGTTTATTGACACCTCCGACGCCGTGTGTATGATCAAACCATTTGCCCGCTTGCTGTGTGCGCAAACTGCTGGTAATGTTTGGGTTTATTCGGGCTATTTATTTTGCAGAGATAATAGTTCACTGTGTCAATATCACACGTCATTTCGATGAGTTGCAAAAATCTTATAAATAAATAAACAAATCGGAGTTAAATTAAAAAGTGAAAAAATGACGCACTCATGTCGGGCCCTTGGTGTCTGCCAGTGACAGTGACGTCTTGTTTTGCGAACAGGTGTTTGTTTATTTACTTTTTTAATACTCGAAATCACTGAAATCAGACGAAAGTTATTATTTCATTATCACTTTTTTACCCGCCATTTATAAGAAATCTTTACTAAGTCAGTGCTAACCAAAGGCAAATAAACACAAATTTTAAGCAGACAAATTGCTAAATTTCAAATGGGCGTAAAAGTTGTTGTTGTTGAAAAAAGTTTATACTTTTATTATTTTTCTAGTACTAATTATGTTTTAGGAAATTTTTGGAAGTAGTTTAGTTTTGTAAATATGAAAAAAAGTGAGTTTTTTTGTTAAAATAACACTCATTCTCAAACTTCCCGTAAATCAGCTGAAAATATGCTATTTTTTCTTTTTTTTTGTATTATTGTCGTTTATTACAAGTTGCTAATGAATTAAATGTTGCTAATTATATAAGTTAACACTTGCAATAAATTAATAAATTAATTTGAGAGACGTCGATTATGTTAGCGATAAGGCGTTAATCATAATTTTTTTGTTTTCAGTAAAATACAGAGAGTTCTAGCTTCCAAGGAACACACATACTAAAAGTAAGCTAAATTTGCTCAAAAAATGTGAATTATTTACTTGTTTTCCTAATCAATTTCATCTGCTTCAAAGTAGTCCCCGTCCATTAAAACGCACTTTTACCAATGCTCTTTCGATTTTTCTTCTGGTATAGTCTTTCTTTTTCCGATATTGCCTTCAGCTTTATCGTTCAATCGTGTCAAAACATCGTGTCTAGAAATGCGTTTTCAGTTTTTAGGAAAGCCAGAAGTTGCACGAAACCAAAGCAGGTAAATTTGGTGGATGCGCCAAGAAAAAAATCGAGTATTTGGCAAAGTACCATAATTAAGAGTTGTTCGCCCATAACTCTGGCCGTTTCAGACGCATAACTTAGAGCTATAAGCGAAAGGAATTCATAATGCCCAACAACAAGAGAATCAGTTCACCTAACTTTTTTTATTACAACAGTACATTGTCACCTAAAATGCAAAACAACGTATCTTCCAAAAAAATCAAAAAGCGCTGTCAGATATAATAGTCAATATATAATCATTTTATAATCAAAACTCTAATTTGGTTTCAATATAATTGTATGATAATCAATATACAACCATTTTATAACCAAAACTCAACTTTCCTTTCAATATCAGTGGTTTCTATTATAACATTTTTTCTTCGCCTGTAAACTTATGAAAAGTAATGTTACGTTATTTTGTATTTTAAGTGACGATATTTAATATTAGTTGGTTAAAAATATTTTTTGCAAAAATAAAAAAACCCTTTCGGAAAAATTCTGAACAACTTTAACAACTCTATAAACAGTGTATTATAACTACCTTTATATATAGGTTACCTTTAATATTTCGGGATTTGTCAACCCTAGTGTAACCCATCTGGCACTCTCTCATCTTTCTCGTAACCTTAGACAATTTCGACGGTGTACATACCCAGAACGTTTTGGATTACGAGCGATATTTATGTTGTTTACAGTAACTTAAAATATTCAAATTTGCCAAAAATGGAATCAAATCGCAATTTTTGATATACCTTGCGGCGCAAATTAACTCATCAAGAGCGCACAGATGAACTTAATTCAATTTTTGACGTTGGAGCTCCATCAAGGACTAATTATTATCGATAGTATGGTGAATTCAATCGAGGTTGTAGATGACTTTATGACGAATTTCGGGAACGTCGTACAAATTCAGTTATTTTTTCAGAAAATAGATATTGCTGCTGTGCACAAAATTATGTTGCAGAATCATTATTTTCAATATTTGCTTTTGTTCTCTGATCTCAAAATATTAAAAGTTACACTAGTACAGAGTGATAAGTTTTTGACTGCCATATACTAATGTGTTCAAAAAATAAGGTGACATTTGAATTTAAACTGCGCGCGTCGAACGATTTGGAGAATTATTTTTTTTTTTTTTAGGTTGGTAGTACTGTCAGTCACATTTATGTCAAATTTCATGTCAAAATATTCTTTAGTGTTTGAGATACGTGTTGTTTTGTGAGCTGCTCAAAGTGAGTTTTCCGTTTTTTGCGATGTCGAAATTTGTTGAGCAAAGAATTTACATTAAATTTTGTTTACGGAATCAATTTTCTGCTGCGGACACGTTGAGGATGGTGCAGAAAGCCTTTGGTGATGAGGCTATGTCTAAAAAAAATGCTTACAAGTGGTATAGTGAGTTCCAAGCCAGCCGTGAACGTGTCGAAGACGAGGAGCGTCCAGGGCGACCATCAACCTTAACTGACGAAGCTCACGTTCAACAAATCAAAGATTTGGTGTTAAAAAACCGTCGATTAACAATTGCTGATAAAGTTGGCATATCGAAAGGCTCAGCCAATACTATTTTGAAGGATATTTTGGGTCTCAAGCGCGTCAAATCTTGACTGCTACCGAAAACATTGAATTTTTTGGAAAAAAGGCGTCGCGTTGAAGTGTGTGAAACGATACTTTCCGACTACCAAGGTGTCATGAAATGCATTATAACTGGCGATGGGACTTGGATCTATGCTTACGACCCCGAAGCAACCGATCAATCGAGCGAATATCGTGCCAAAAGAGAGCCGAGACCAAAAAAATAGCGCCAAAGTCGCTCAAAAATCAAGGTCATGTTGATTGTTTTCTTCGATTATCGTGTTGTTGTGCATTATGAATTCCTTCCAACCGGTCAAACAGTCAACAAGGAATATTATTTGAACGTTATGCGTCGTTTGCGTAACGCTATCCGCCTAAAAAGGCCGGAATTGTGGAAAGACAATTCCTGGTTTTTACACCACGATAATGCACCATCCCATACTGCCCTCGTAATTCGTGATCATTTCGCCAAAAACTCAACCCATATCGTTCCGCAACCACCGTATTCAAATGATCTGGCACCGTGCGACTTCTGGCTGTTCACCAAACTCAAAAGACTGCTACGGGGACACTGTTTTTATACAATAGAGGAGATTCAAGCCGCAGCGAAGACGGAACTGAAGGCCATCCCGGAAAGTGCCTACAACCAGTGTTTCGAAGATTGGAAAATCCGTTGGCATAAGTGCATTGCATCGGGAGGGGATTACTTTGAAGGAGATGAAATTGATTTGGAAGAATAAATAAATAATTTTCAAAATAAATACAATGTCACCTTTTTTGGGCACAGTAGTATAATTAGAAACATAAAACAATGGCTGAAAATGCTTAACTTTAATACATTGTAATGAAAGTCGTTTAACAATAATTATACACTCACAAAATTTCGTACGTTTTAATACATTTTTTGGCTCTTAATACTAAATGTAAAGATCTCAAAGCATCGTTTTGTATATGTTGTCCAATAAGTAATATATCTTTGTGAAATCAACTGTACATTTCTTTCTGTTGATTATCTTATAAAATGTAGTTTGGTGTTGAAGTCTGATCAGTCCTTATACTAGCTAGATATTTGGCATGAATTTTTGCTAAAGATATCCCTATAATATGTACGGATATTTGCCAAATCGCACCACTATACCAAATACCTGCATACAAACTGACTGATCAAACTTAACAGTTTTTAAATCTTTCGTAAATCTTCTTTATTTGTGAATGATATTTAGCTTCGCTGCAATCGAAGTTAACTTTTTTGCTTGTTTGCATTATAATTTCTCAATGTGTTTGAAAACTCAAAAAATTAAGCATTTATTTAGTCGCCAACAACAAATCGTTTTCTTAAGCTGTCTATATGTAAGTGTTACTCATCCCTATTTTGGCTGAATAATGGGAATTTCATACTTTCAAAACATACATGTTTATATTTATTTATGGCATTTTGAGTTTCTGGAAAAAATTGAAAATATTTTAAAGACAAGTTTCAATATTCTCCTCAATTTTCGAGCATGATTAAATTTCAATGACTCAATTTCATCAGTTCGTCTCTTAACTGCAGGGTTTTTCATAAAAGCCACTGATACTTAAGTGCCTTCAGGGGCAAATTTAATGTCTCTATATACACGAGAAATATGCCTACGAGTGCTGCAAGTTGCCATGAATTGAAAAGACTAAACGAACAGCACATAACCTCAAAAAACATTTATTAAGTAAATCATGTGCGTTTACTTAAAGCAAAATACGAGTTTTTGGGCTGTATTAACGGTGCAGCGACTGCGACTGCGCTCTACTTAGTGCGAAATTAAATCAAATTAAACAGTAATTGTTGCACCGAAAAAATGCAAACAAAGCGCAATAAAAAATATTTACAAAAAATTCAAAAAAAAATTGCAATAAAAACTGAAGTAAAAGGCGGGAATGTTAAAGCACTCAAAAACTGCAGTAAATATCATTGTAGCAACACATTTGCACCAACACACATACACATAAAGCGCAAAAAACCAGTGGTAGCAAATATTTATCAAGTTGATGTGCAACAGGTTCGTACGACGGCAAACAATGGAGAGATGCCAGCAAAAACGGCGATAATAACAAGGCAGTGCGAAAAACCAAAAATGCAACAGTGACAACAAAAACAACCAAAGCAAAAATGGCAAGTGACCTTCGCACTACTTTTGAAGCGAAATTATTTAATCAACCAGCGCACACACACACACACACACACACCGACTGAGAGACGGACCGGCCGCGCCGAACGGTGAAGCAGGCTGCGCGCGCTTGCCGTAATTGACAGCGAATCAGTGAAGCAGCAACAGCGGCAGTGTCTGCTGCATGCCGCTTGCTTTACGGTAGCCATGTTGCTGTTGTTGTTGCTGCCACTACTGGTTTTGTGCAACATTTCTTCGTAGCTATAGTTTTTTCACATTTTTCGGTTATTTTGCTGACTGCATATTACCGCAACTCGAAAAAGCTAGCAATACAACAACCAACGCAGACAGCAACTTGCAATTATTTATTGAAACATACGCTAGTATTTACCGAAAACCCCTACGAGCACTCATGCACACATACACAAGCACTCATGTGTGCACTTTACATTTGTTGCTGCCGATCGCGCTAAGTATTTGCCTCTTTGTCGTTTGTTTGTTTGTCTGCCTCTACAATGTAGACTGCTATTTCATTGTTTACTCCATTTTTGTTAGGTTTTTGCTGTTGTTGTATAGAAAAAACTGACAACAAAGGCGGGGAAGCCAGATAAGAAACAAGTGCAGTGCAACGTGCAACAACAGCGCGATCGTTAGTGATCATGATGACTGGCAAACTAGTTGGCTGTTGGGATTTCCAGCGCATGATCTTTCACAGGTGTGATAAGGGTGAGCTGGGAGTGTTCCTGCAAACATATGAGTATACTGGACAACAAAATGTGGGATATAAATTCATTTAAAAGGTTAGGGAAATTTGAAGCGTAGTAATGCGGTAATCAGACTTTCAGAAAATATTTAGTCGTATGCTATTTTAGCAGCTGTTTGTCTATTATTTGTCGTAATAAGTATTTCCTGTGGAAAGGAAATTTCTCGTATATGACTTGAGGGTTATCAATAATCTCTCTTAATTTGGTTTTGCTTGGATGGGGCAATCAAAGATTAATAAAGAAAAATCGAAAATAAAATAATATTTTATTTTAAGAATTCGAACTTTGTTAGGATGAATAAAACACAGTGGCTATATTCAATATTTAGAGCAAAAATAACTGTATTAATATTAAAAGAGAGTTAGGCATATGGCAACCTTTTAAGTTGCCGGACCACTGCAGTATATTTCAAGCTGGGTGACAGGCCACAAAGGCATCGAGTGAGATAAAATAGTGTACGAGATTTTCAAGAATGGTGTACGGCTAACATCCGAAAACGTGATCAGCATTGTGAAACACATGCCATGCATTGTCTATGAAGAAAATCAAAACCCGATGGAACGAGCTACCTTTGCGTAAAACTGTAAAAGTGCTGAGCAAAACGGTAGATCGGAAATACACAAAATTCATTAGCGCAGGCATCCTAAATGATGACTACTCCAGATTTGTTCACCAGTTTTTGAGACTTCCCAATAAAATAGAATACGTAGGTGCATATTCTACTGGTCATTTGTCGGAAATGGGCATATACCACATCAAACTTCGAAAAATTTACTTAAGAATAAAATATTCGAAAAAATCTCTGCCCTGTACCTTATATTTTATATTATAACCGAAATTTCATGGGTAGATTTTACTTTAAATTTAAACGGTTATTTAAGAAAAACATGTCCAATAGCATTATTCAAAATATTGGCTATCTGAAGCCACAACATTTTCACAAAATTCTTTCCATTTATGTATAACAAATCATAATAACTGCAGCTTGACGACCAAGAATGAATTAATCGTATTCCAGTGAGGACATTCTTTGTTGAGCGGAAGGAATGGTTGTTAAAAGTAACAAGATCTGGGTTCTAAAGTAGGTGAGGTCAAGCTTTCTAGCCGCTGATTTCTAAACAGTTTCAAACCGGTTTTGCATCGGCCTCATATGGAGCGTTGTCATAAGGGAAAATTATTACCTCGTATCTACTCGCAAGCTATGGATTTTTCGGCAATCGCTCGTTCTTTGTTTTAGTTGTTGTCGGTACTATTTCTCATTAATAGTTTTGCGCTGTTTCAATACATCTCACGTCCTTCTAATATCACCAGATGCGAAGCTTTACATTACTCGTCATAGATATTTGGCTCAGCCGTTGATTTGGCTCGTTGACCAGATTTCACATTAGATTTTTTGAGTTTCATCAGCAGTTATAATTAGGGTTTTCACAAGTCTCATAAAGTTATAAGTTATAACGATTCGAAAACATAGCATTGAGAATTGTAAATGTGTAAACTCATTTTTGTATAAAATCCAACAACAATATTTTTAACAAGTGTAAAAATTTATAATTTTACGGTTTTACGATGCTTTACGACGGGTTGTGAGTACCTCAAATGTGTTAAAAAAAAAAGTTTTTTATACAATTGTTTTTGCGAGCTCTTCTTGTGTTTGTCAAAAATCTTCGTCGAGTAATACTTGAAACACCTAATTTTAAAACAGGATAGTTTCGTATACAAAAAGAAAACCCTCAGTTTTAAATCGTGCAAACCACTTTTAGCATGTTCACTCAGCTGGTTGATGAACATAAACTTCCACCAAAATGCGATGAATTAAAAACAAAAAACAAAAACATTTTTGTGTATACTTTAAAAGAATGACATACTACTATGAGCCAAAAATAGTAAGACTTTATTCATAACTTTAAAATCCTTAATTTATTGATCAAAATCTATATCGTCATCTCAAAGTAAACCCCTTGTCTACAATACTCTCGTGCCAATGTTTTTTCCAATCCTCTAAAGAGTTGTTAAAGTCAATTTCCGGAGAAGCCTTCAATGCGTACCGATTCACGTTTAATGGCTTCAGTTGACTCAAAACGGTTTCCTTCTAGCAGTCGTTTGAGTTAGCTGAATAGCCAGAAGTCACACGAAGCTAAAACAAAAAAAAAAAAAATTTGCATTATCAAAAGGTACAAAAACCAAGAGTTGTACCAAAACTCCTGATACTTTTTATTCCCTGTTCGTCAGTTTGGTTGATTGAAAGAACACGGAGTGCACTACAACTCGATAATCGAACAAACTCTCAACATAACTTTGTTTTTTTGACCTGATTTGACATGATTCTTTCGGTTTCGGCTCACTTTTGCCACGATATTCGAGCGATTAATCGTCTGCTTCCGGGACGTAAGCAAAAACCAGAGACTCAGCGCCTGTAATATCAGGTTTCAAGACATCCTGGTAATTGGCAAGCATTGTTTCACCGGCGTTAACGCGGCACTGTTTTTCGAAAAAATTCAGTGATTTTGGAACCAATCATGCTTTCACTTTTCATAGCCTCAAATGATCTTTTAAAATGGTTTTCATGGATCTGTCCGATATTTCAACGATGCCAGTAAGATCGCTGATTGTTAATTGTCGATTTTCAAGCACCAATTCCTTCATTTTATTGACGTATTGATCATCAGTTGATGTTGATGGCCGTCCTGGGCGTGGTTCGCTGTCAACACATTCTCGGCCCTCTTTGACGTTGGTACGATTTGTACCAATCAAAAATACTTGCTCGCGGCAAAAAATTACCACTGATGGCCTTTTTTAGTATTTGGAATGCTTCGGCACCAGAAATTTGATTCTACTCAAGTTAGTTAGTTCAAAGAGAACTCTAAACTCTAGATAAGTTTTGCCAAACTATATTTATATCAGTTTACGAATTCTATAAATGCAAAAAATATTATTTCCTTTTGGAAAAATATTATGTATTTATGTGAACCTATAAAATACTTCTTTAAATCAGATCTATAAGTTCCGAGTAGGCAACAATATTTTTTAAAAACAGTTTATTGTCTCTCTATATAACTGCATGCGCATTAGAATATTATTGAATAATTTTAAAGCCTTTGGCAATTTTCCCTCAGCTGTAATAATTCATTGTATTCTCCTGCTTACCCCGCAACAAACAACACTCAGCACTCATTGTGCTATCAGCAGTTTAACTAAATTAATTCTGTCCGACAGCTGAAAGTGCTGCCGGTAAAATTCAGCCGTGTGCTGACCGTCTGTCAAAAGCAGCCAACAGCCACAAGCCCGCCACTCAGCCTATGCACCGCTTGCCACAGCAAAAAAAAAAAGTGCTATTTTGTTGTTGTTGTCTGGGGAAAACCTGATCCAACGACTTGAGCGCCACACAACGGTTCGCTTAGATTCGCGTATAATTTGTGTGGCCATTTATTTATGTGTCTCTGTGCCTCGACTACGTGTGTGTGTTCGTCAGTGTGCGCCTGCTACTTTGAAGCGCAGCGTAACCGGTGTCGGTGTCGTGAACGAAATCGAAAGTGTTACAAATGCTCATTATCACCGCGAAACTTCATTACGACGATTGACCATAAACAGCTGACTGGTTGCCAAGCTGCCCGACTGCCTCATTGCGCGTTGCTCGTTGGCTGGGCGGCAAGGCGGCAAGGCGGTGTGGCAACATGTGGCTGGCCGCGCTGTGGATGCCATGGCTGGACGCTGTTGCATGCACTATCGTTTGCACTGTGGCATTTTCATTCAGTATTTGTAGTGAAATGATTACAACAATCACGGCGCGATCACTTATTATGGCACCAATTGCGAAAAACGCCGACACACACGAGCAACGCAAACGCAGCCGCAGACGAAGAAAGTGTAGACGATGTGGCGATGTTGCAATACCGGCAAAAATTGGCACAGCTGATGGCTGGCTGGCTGGCTGGCTGGCTGGCTGATGGCGTGTTTGTCAATTCACGAGCCATTAGTAGTTATTCGAAAATTAACGGTTTCTTAATCACGATTCATGCATTGATGGCGGGCGATAGTCGAGCGAGCGAGTTTCGTTCTTAAGTCTTTGGTTTGCCCATTGAAAGAAATCGCCAGACGCAAATTTCGTTAAGTAACTGTAGAGTTTTTGTTGTAAACACAACAACCTTAAAACAACAACAAATGACAACAAGTGCTCGGCATTTAGTCGGACAGCGTTTATCAATTGGTGAAGGTGCGGTGCAGATATACAGGTACACCCATCGACACCTAATAAATTTGCAAGCCGCTGCGCTTGTGTGCGTGTGTTTCTGTGTCTATTAGCTCGGCGTACAAGCATATCGCGCCGCATAAACCAAATACAAGTACATGCAGATTTTTGGTTTTTTTACATATTTAAAATAACTCGCTGCAAATCGTACGCACTAACTCAACAACAACAACAACGCAGTGCTGTTGAAGCAACCATAGTCACAGCTTGTTATATTGGCTTGGTATCGCCTGTGCAGTCTCGCCAATCTTAAATTTCGCAGATTCAATATTTTTAGCTCACATTTTTCTTCTTCTTCTTACTTACATATTACATAATAGGCAAAGAAAAGGCGGGAAAGAGTGAAATAAGTGAGTTCGCAAAGATGTTGACCCAATAAAGAGGAGTTTAGCAATCGGCAGAAAATGTTGGCCAATTTCGCAAAGACACAGATTTTTATCTGGCTGTAAAATAGTGAATTAATAGTTGTCTGCCAAGGAGTAAAACGATTTTAGATACTTGGTTTTTGAAAGCACTAATGAATACCATGAAAATTATTGAAAGGTGTAGATGAAAAAGAAGAAGTAGAGAAGAAACTAAAATTGCATCCGTTAAATTGTAAAGAAAACTTATGTAGGACAAGATGCTTATCACTCCTACGACTCCACCAAAGAAACTAAAAAGGAGTCCAATTCAACAAATAATTAAGAAAAAGTTCCTTGTAAAAATTTAAATGTACAACAGTTTTCCTTTATTGTAAAGATAATCACTGGAACACAACTGAACTCAAGATAAATTACATACTGCTCATCTACTATTTCAAAGGATTAGTACATGCACTGGCTATAAAGCCATTGGCATAGCTGACTCAGTAATCTCTAGAAAATCTCGCGCAGAGTTTTTGTAAAATTTAGAAGTGTTTTCTGATCAAATTGGAAGGTGAATTTTGTCCATTTCATTTCCTTCAAAGTAATCCCCTCCCGCTGTAATACACTTATCCCAATACATTTTCCAGTTATCATAGCACTATAAAAATTCTCCGTCGTGATGGCCATCACGCCTTCTTCGATTCAGCTTTTAAATCCTCAATTTTTTTCAATTTGATCACAGTAATATATGGATATCCCAGTTGCGACACGAAACTTCATGATACGAACCTTCAATTGGTTTATTTTTGATCAACGTATTGCTAAAAAGTCGAATCGAATACAGGGATGGTTTTCGTGAAATAATCTTTGTAGAAACCCCTTTGAAAAAAATCACTATGAAACTTCACTGGGAAAGGCATTCCGAAATTGTCGGAAGTACAGTATTCTGAGGCCTGTAGTTTCCTTAAATGCATTATACCAGGCGTAGTTGATAAGCGGATTTTGCCCTTTTTGCCAAACGACATTATTTGAATCTTACTGCTGGTCTCTCACAGTTCATCTTATCCAATAACAAACTAATTCCCAAAGCAGATATCTTCATCCACATTTTTGAAATCAAAGAAACCGTGTGCATTACGTGGAATCATTGGATCAAAACAGATAATCTATAGTAACATAAAACCAAAAGTTGAGAAGATTATTTGTTGCTCATTCGGTATATTTAATGGGTGGTTCAATATATCGCATTGTTAATAAATTAACGTAGCGATCGAAGTTTCTAACTGATTCCAATGATTTATTTGTTTAAAAGAACTATTGGGTTTGACTTCATGATGAAGAGTTGTCAGAGGTATACAGAGTATTTGCCATAGTACAATGTAGCAGGCTTCGAAGCATATCTGATTCAAAGTTAGAGGAAGTTTGCCCCATAGACACCATAATACCAATACTAAAATATTAACTTGAAGGGTGATTAGAGTAGAAACTAAAAAAGAGAAATTAAAAGAGTAAGGTAAAGAAGATATGAATTACTGATTCAAAAATTGCACGACTCATGATTACAACGTAAAATACATTTTTTTGATGTTGGCATACTTTTAGGCTTTTTAAGAATTTATTATTTAATTTTAGTATATCTCACAGACCAAATTTCTGATTAGAAATACTTCTTTTTGTGCCCTACGGCTACGGATATTCTTAGTACACAAAAACCAGTACAGAGCAGCCTAGAAGAATTGAACGTTGTTGGGTTACATATTTCGTTTTCCAAAACTTCTTTACTTTTATTAGTCGTGATACTTCGTTACCAATATAAATTTATTTATTTTTTTTTTTTTGAGCAACTTGACCTTTTTTCCTAATGATAAATAAATTTTCTTGTAATCTTAAACTGTTCGTGCTAAAATTCTTCGATTGTTTCAATAATTAACAAAATAATTAACTAATTATGAAGACACCGTAAATAAAAAAAAATCACAAATGAAAAACAAGGAAGAGAGAGCTAAGTTCGATTAAATTTGTTGCCCTTATCGCCAGAATAGGCCAAGTGCTCACTTAGTATCATTCGTCTATCGTCTAAAGAACTAAAATTTGGATTTTTGGCAAACATTTTTACATTTCTTTGTTTTCAAATAGAAAAATAAATCCTTCGACCGAATATTTAAGAATAGTATCTTAAAGCCTTGTAAAATTTCATGAACATCAGCTGAGTAGTTCTCGAGAAATCTTGCCAACCGACTTCAAAAACACAGTTTCGAGAAAAAAGCATTTAAAAACGGCGCACTTAGCCTAGCTAGCTTCAAGCGCATAACTTCTGAAGGCGGTATTTCCGAAACTATTACTCGGATCAACCTGATAATTTAGGTTCTAGAGATTCTGTGGGATTTAATAATTTAACAACAATAAAAAGAGACCATGTAACCCCTTTATCCATTTTAAAACTCCATCCAATTTTATTAATATTATATGCCAGATTAAAATTGTATGGAGACATGGAGTCTTTACCTTGTTTCGCTCCTTTTGCTTGATATAGCCTGAATAGTTGGGAAGATATGTATGTGCGAGTATTTTTAACATTTTGGAAGACCAATTTTCATACTTCTTGCAACATGATGCGAAACCCTTATAGATTTGGAGAAAATGTGCTGTGGAAATTATTTTTGAAACAAATAATTTTTTTTTTAATGTTTTTAAACTAATAACTTTTTTTCTATTCAGTACAAAATTTTTATATTTTTAATTCCAGCTCTCAAAGTCTCTAGACTGCTAAGTTTTAAAACTTTAGCTTAACTTCAAATGAAATACAAAAAAAAAACACATCTATTCAACTTAACTCAATAATTACATATTTATTTGGTATAACTGCATGAACATAAAATTAATATTTGGGTCAACTGAGTCAAAACTCTTTACAGATAATAATTAAAATTAATAACTCAAAGCCATAAAGCACTTTACAACTTATGTAGATAAATATACTTAAATGTACATATATATATTATGTGGTATATACAATGATACATATTTTGGCAGCATTAGAAACTTCAATACACTTCAACTTTATGAATTTCACACATTATTCATATTATTTTTCATTACTTTAAAGCAGCAACTAGAGCTCGCAGCGCTTATATGACATTTAGATGGATAGTATGTTGTCTGAAAACACACATGCATGTACATATATATATATATTAATAAACATACATCATTGTAGATATCCTTCAACTGTTGTAGCGTATGCACTTCCTTGGCTCACAGGCAATTAACAGAGCAAAGTACAAATGCTATTGCTTTTTATATGCATGTATGTACATATGTGAGTATCAGCATATGAGTGTGAGTGCAATTAAAAGCAACCTTAATTAATTGTTAGCGAATTATTAAAAACGCATTTAATTGCGAGGCTTCTAAGTTAGTTGCAGCAGTATAAATAGAGCTTAACCTAAATATGTAAATGTAATTAAATTATGTGAACACATCTATCTACATACATACATTACATATGGTATACGAGCATGAGACGAACCAAATGACTCGCTTAAAGAGTCGAGTAAATGTCAAAAATGAGCTAAATAGCTAAGGTTTTCTAAATTTAATAGTGCGAATGAACTTGCCGACAAGGTTTCATATTTCCAGCTGAACTGAAGTGCCATTTTAGTTTGTTTTCCGTAAATTTTTAAGTCACAATATTCAAATGACAGCAGTGGATATGATTTGTCCAGTTTAAATTGAGTTTTGTTGCAACTTTTTTTAGAAAATCTAAAGTGCTTGTCACTATTTGTGCAAACTGTGACTCAATTACTATTTGTGTGTTTATTTCGCACAATATTCGCAGGCCAAAGTACAGCAACTTTTTCATAAAAACTTCATATGACTTTTCTTATGTTTTTGCTGCTTAGTTTTGTTGTTTTTTTGTTTGCTTTACAATGCCATTTTTCATAACGAACGTCGGTTTTAGGATAGGATGCCAGATGTGCTATCTGAACTCGCTTACACATCAGTACACTTCTATGAGTATACATACCATATACTACAGTATACCTTACAATACATATGCGATTTGGCGGCACATAGCACACGCAGTTCGCTTATGCGGCAGTGTTTTTGTGCAACAACGCGGCGAAATCACTTTAAATGAGAATTTCGCACTGTAACAAACATAAATACAAACTAAAGCGTTACTCCGTCTGGCACAATTAATTGTAGGCAGTCGAATTTTATGTCAACAAGTGTAAGTAAGTTTGTACAAATCGCTCATACATACATTATCTTATATGCACTATCTGATCAACGCAAGTATTATATTGTGTATATGAATATGTATGCGCAAACTGCCAGGCGGAAATATTTTTGTGCTAGTTAACTCAGCTGTTGAGTTGACACTTGACATATATCGTTGTCATTGTATGCTGGATTACGAAAATGTTCTCATACATAGCTAAAAGAAGCATAATAAATTACCTGCATATGAAGTTCGTTGCTTAAGTCTTTTGTTTAAAGGCGATTTAAATTAATGTTTGTTGAAAAAAGTTTTTAAAACTACATATATACAAGTTTGAAATTAAAAACATAAAACTTAAAAATTAAAACTTAAAACTGAAAACTTAAAACTTAAAACGTAAAACTTAAAACTTAAAACTTAAAACTTAAAACTTAAAACTTAAAACTTAAAACTTAAAACTTAAAACTTAAAACTTAAAACTTAAAACTTAAAACTTAAAACTTAAAACTTAAAACTTAAAACTTAAAACTTAAAACTTAAAACTTAAAACTTAAAACTTAAAACTTAAAACTTAAAACTTAAAACTTAAAATTTAAAACATAAAACATAAAATTTAGAACTTAAAACTTAAAATTTAAAATTTACAACTTAAAACTTAAAACTGAAAACTGAAAACTTAAAACTTAAAACTTAAGACTCAAAACTTAAAACTTAAGACTTAAAGCTTAAAACTTAAACTTAAAACTTAAAACTTCAAATTCACAACTTAAAACTTAAAACATAAAACTTGAAAATTAAGATTTAAAATTTCAAACTTAAAACTTAAAACTTAAGACTTAAAGCTTAAAACTTAAGACTTAAGACTTAAGACTTAAGACTTAAAGCTTAAGACTTAAGACTTAAAGCTTAAGACTTAAAACTTAAAACTTAAGACTTAAGACTGAAGACATAAGCTTAAAAATTAAGACTTAAGACTTAAAACTTGAAACTTAAGACCTAAAACTTAGAAATTAAAGCTTAAGACTTGCAACTCAAGCTTAAGACTTAAGACTTAAGCTTAAAGCTTAGGCTTAAGACTTAAGACTGAAGACTGAAGACTTAAGACTTAAGACTCAAAACTTAAAACTTAAGACTTAAAGCTTAAAGCTTAGGCTTAAAACTTAAAACTTCAAATTCACAACTTAAAACTTAAAACATAAAACTTGAAAATTAAAATTTAAAATTTCAAACTTAAAACTTAAAACTTAAAACTTAAAACTTAAAACTTAAAACTTAAAACTTAAAACTTAAAACTTAAAACTTAAAACTTAAAACTTAAAACTTAAAGCTTAAAACTTAAAACTTAAAACATAAAACTTGAAAATTTAATTTTAAAATTTTAAACTAAAATCTTAATATTTAAAACCTAACACTTAAAACCGTAAACTTAAAAATTAATATTAAATAAAACAAAATTAAAGTAATAAAATTCGTTTAAAATTAAAACACAAAATTAATTTTATATAAAACTTTATATAATATTTAAACTAAAATTAGTTTAAAGTAACATCAATATAACTTTAATAATAAAATTAAAATTTAATTAAATTGGGAAAAATTAGATTTAAAACTATAATTAAAATGAAATTAAAATTGAATTTCAAAAATTAAAATTAAATTAAAAATTAAAACCAAATTGAAATTGAAATAAAAATAGAAATGTTAAACTAATTTGAGTTTAAAAATTATTTTTACTCACATTTCACTCAAAAAAAAATAAAAATAATATCAAAAATTAATATTAAATTGAAGTACTAAATTATGATTGAAATGAAAACATAAATTTAATTGCATAAAATTAATTTTGTATAAAACTTAATGCTTAAACTAAAATATCCTTAAAATTATTAAAAAAATATAAAATTAATAATAAAAGTAAAAATTTAATTAAAATAGAAAAAAAAGTTAATTTAAAATTACAATTTAAATTAAAATTATTATTGATATTCAATAATTAAAATAAAAATAAAAATTAAAATTAAAACCGAAATAAAATTAAAAAAGTTTATATAATTTTAAATTAATAAATTTAATTAAATTTATTTTCTATATAATACAAAATTTTAAATTAAATACTATAAATGCACATTCGTGTTTAAGCCATTATTGCATTTTGCCTTTCAAATATCCATACTAGGAGCTTTGCTGTTGTTAACAGATTTTAAGCACATAGGCCTATATAAATATGAAAAGTAATGCCAGTAAAGTCTTTGACATGTTTAATTTTCTAAACAAATAAATAAAATAGATTTGCACACATTAACACCTTTGTGATGTGACACTTTTATAACCGACTGTATGTGTTTACAAATTAATCGCCTCATAAATTTGCGAATTCGAAGGAAAGCAGCTGACGCGAGAAAAATAAACAGCAAAATAGTGGGGTTTTGCTAAAGCTGTATAGATGAGGTACACTCATATTACATGTATGTGTGTAGGAATGTATGGACATGTATGTGTGCGTAGTACATTGAACTGAGCAATTGTTTTGAAATCGCTTAAAGTTAATTAGACGGTCAGCAGTAAACAATTGTCGAAAATTAGTATAAAGGAGGCATAGACTTCGACAACAAGTGATTAACGTACTAAATATACTATGTTTATTCCTCCATTCCGATGATTGTTGACTTGTTTGTATGACAAAAGCATAAACCCTTGTGTCATCATTTCATACCCAAAATATCAACCAAAATCATTCGAGCGAATCATTTGGTCATCAATAATTTAAAAATATACACATATATGTATATTTGCAGTAAATATATTGGATTATCAATTGTATCACCATCTAAATTTTATTCATTGACTACAAATATTGCTGACCTCATTCCTTGAAGAAACGAAAATTAGTTTTTAACAACAGTTCGCTTCAACAATAATGTCAAAACAGCACTTAAATCGTTTATTTTTCATATTTCTAGGCATCACTTTTTAATTGAATTTTTTACATAGACAGCTATTTTGACGTCATTAGTTTCCGCAGTATTTTTTCGCCAAGTGATAAAGCAAATAATTGAATACCATATATTTCATAAAGCAAAAATAATAATTTGTGTCACGTGTACATTTACAAGTGTATTAGCAGCTTTGCGATTTATTGCCGTAAATAGCTGAGTCTATGCGACAAAATTTTAAGGTGTTGAAAATGACAAGAACTGTGTAATGTACACTAGCTAACACAAAAATAGGAACTCATGTGGGAGGGACATGGGAAAACTATTTATATAAATAAAAAGTAAAATCACTTCACGAAAAAAAATGTTCTACATTAAAAAATAAAATATTTTTATTGTAAAAAATTAAAAAAAAAATAAAATTACTTTTTTATTTTAAAAATAAAATAATTTTTTATTCAAAAAATAAAATTATTTTTTAATCAATTTTTTTTTGTTAAATTTTACAAAAAAGAGTATTATAAAAAAATATTTATTTCTTTTATTATTCATATAAATTATCTTCCCTTCGAATAAAAATTTTAAGTTAAAAACAGGATATTATTTATCGGGTTTATGTATTTCCTTCTCTGTATTATCAAAAAAATTGCAATAAGCTAAGTTGGGTTAGAGTCGAATAAAACCTCGTAAAATCGTTATGTCTTAAAGTTGTGAAATCTTGAAATGTTCAGACGCATACCTTTACTACATGTATATAAATAGCTTCTTGCTCATTAACATAAATGAAAAGTCAGACGAAAAAATTGAAAAAACTTACTTAACTAAATATTCTTACGTAAATATTTATATATGCCTATGCCCTGCCTCAACAAACGCAGCCTTAAAAGCGTTTTATTACATTTTTATATATCACAGTGACAGTGCAAATTCAAAATAACATAAAAACCTCCAATGAACTTTGAATGTTGGCACTTTGTTTCACTTTAGTACTGAACGAACCCTTCTGACCGAAACTAAATTTTCACAGACTTATCGCTAACTTGAACTGTATGGTGCTGAACTTGAACCGGAAATGTAAAACAAATTATAAACAATTCAAAGGGAAACATTTTTGTCTAATTGAAAAGAAAATACGAAAATATTAAACTAGGATTTTTTTACTGGCGTAGACGATCCTCACACGGTTATAGCCGAGTTTAAAATTTAGTCTCTTATCCGAGGCAGTTTTCTTCTTTTCATTGTGGGAGTTTTTTTACATGGCGATTTGCAAACCCAGCGCACAATCCTGGTAAGGGATGTTTCACCTTTTTATTTAATTCCGCCTTCAAATGGATACTTTTTGGCTAACCAGAAAATACTTGGTCTGAGACCGGAAATCGTAATCTGCTTGAGCCGCATGTATAAGAATTGTTTCTGGTCACTCCCAAATGAATGGCGTTCAGAGAACTTTCCTCACTTGCGTGAACTTCTACACACGATTCCATCCTCCTTCAGGTAGTTTTTGGCTTTATTAAAAAAAAAGGAGAAAAAAAATCTTTAAACTTTACTGTACCGAAGTTATAATACACAAGGAAAAGTTTTCACAAGAGAACTTGATTTTGATCGGTCAGTTTGTTTGGCAGCTACATGCTATATTAGTCTGATCCAAACTACATATTCGAAGATTGTAGAACTGTCTTTAAAAATAATCCAAACCAAATTTCTTTAAAATGCAATTTAATGTCTTAATTTTTATGGCAGCCATATGATATAATGATTCGAACCGAACGATTTCTTTGAAGATTGCACCATTGCCTTTGAAAATAATTCTTGGCAAACAGCATGAATTTATCTGGTGAAGTAAAAAAACTAGTGTATATTAAGTTAAGGGTATATAGTATATAATGCCTTTTAAAAATACTTTTTCATTAATTCAAATTTTTATTATTAATTATTATTAATTAGAATTATATATTTTCATCATCTCATAGAGGATATTTAAATGCCTTTTCACTCCCCCGACGTAATACCTAATTAGGTGGTTCCGCAGAAGAGTCTGGAGTTGAGATAAGGTTAGGCTTAGCGGATTGAAGTTTCCCACTCCGGCCTTTGATGCTTTCCTCAACTAAAAAAAATAGAATAAAAATACGTTACTTTGTCACATGTCGGACTATAATATAGGGTGTGTCGTCTTCTAGCCTATGGAATTTAATACATAACTGATAGCTATCTTACTTAAACAGTTGCACTCTCATGAATTCAACATCTTCTCTAGTTAATACATTTATAGTCCGTCATTGGTAAAATATTTAAATTGTTAATAACAATCAGCAAATTCCTTTGACACTGCATTCCGATACAAATCTCCAATTAATATTTGTTTATCTGCATATAACCACATAAAATTAATTACAATTGTCAAAAGTATTTAAATATGTTATTAATATCTGTGACCACTTGGAAAATATTTCTAATGAAATCGTGACCAGTTCATAGTTTATGGAGCAACTCGCGCTACTCATGCAGTATGCTGTGCCTATGGAGTGAAATATGTAAATATGGTTATAGAAGATTAGAACACATACAAATTATAAAAAAAGCATGATCTTAATTTTATTAATATATAAGCTGAAAAAAGTATATAGTAATTCACTCATTTAATAAGGTAAAGAAAAATTAAAAAAAAAAAATCAGATGTTAGTATATGTAGAAAGAAAGGCCTCTGTTCTGTATTATATTATTACTATTAAATATAAATAAAAAGAAATATTACTTCGAAAAGCTTATATGAAGCTTAAAATACTAACTATTCAATCCAGAGCTCCTTTGGAATGCTTTGATGAAAAAGTCGCTGAAAAAACAAAATAAAAATTATTATACTTATATTTTTATACCCTGAACAGGGTATATTAAGTTTTTCACGATGTTTGTAACACCCAGAAAGAAGTGTCGGAGACCCTATAAAGTATATATATAAATGATCAGTATGTTGAGCTGAGTCGATTTAGCCATGTCCGTCTGTCTGTCCGTCTGTCTGTATATATACGAACTAGTCCCTCAGTTTTTAAGATATCCTTTTGAAATTTTGCAAACACCATTTTCTCTTCAAGAAGCTGCTCATTTGTCGGAATGGCCGATATCGGACCACTATAACATATAGCTGCCATATAAACTGAAGGATCGGAATCAAGTTCTCATATGGAAAACTTTCGCATTTGACAATGTATCTTCACCAAATTTGGTATAGATTATTTTCTAGAGCAAAAATGTAATATCCGAGAAAATTGTTCGGATCGGTTAACTATAGCATATAGCTACCATACAAACTGAGCGATCGGAATCAAGTTCTTGTATGGACAACTTTCACATTTGACAAGATATATTCACGAAATTTGGTATAGATTATTTTTTAAGGTAACAATGTAATCTCTAAAAAACTTGTTCAGAACGGGTAACTATAGCATATAGCTTCCATATAAACTGGACACATAGTTACTAACAGAAATACACCTGTGAAGGGTATTTAGCTTCAGTTAACGTTTTTTCTTGATTTAATTAAAAATATATCTATACTATTGCCCATTATATTGTTTCAATACTGTCGAGTATCCTTATTCTGTCGATATAAATTTTTTGCGGGTACAGTTTTATATAGGCAGCTGTTAAAATTATACATTACCTTAAACTAAATATTTTCTTGAGGTAGTAGTGCCTGCAATAAATCTCCCATACATATGGCATACCTAATTTGCCATAATTTCACATTATCAAACACATTATTTTCAATTCAAAATATCCAAAAGCGATCTGGTGGCCGTTATAAGTTTACCATTCGGTGTTCCTAAGTAATTAATACGATAAGCTCGAAGTCTTGTTGTAGAATAACTGCAGCTTGATCTGCTTTGGTTTATTTTCATCCAAAACACTGGAAGTCATATTTTCTGAGGTTTTTAATAGGTTCATATTGCTTACACTAAAACATCGTCAATAATTTTAAAGTAATAAATAAGTCAACTTCTTGAGAAAACTTTCCAATAACCACTTGAATTTAAAGCGATTATTGCACTGAGAGCCATAAGCCTCACTACTATTCAGCAAATACCAGCTGTCAAGCAGTAAACTTACAGCTGGAGAGCCTTCTTTTGAGCGGCGTGTTATTTGATAATTTATTAATTATTTCACCTTATCATCACATACAGGTTTCATCCAAAACTTATCAGTTACTTGAATATACAAAATATATAATAATTATTTTCATACAATATTATTCTTAGCAAAATTTACTTTAGTATCACTTTGGACTAATTTAAAATAATATTTCTGTTGTTAGAAAAATTTCCGATTTCTAACGTTATCTCTCGCTGAAATTTTCCTAACTGAAGAGCCTTCAGTATTTTTTGAAACTTTCTGTTAAACTAAATAAAACTACAATAAACAAAGATGACTACTTTCCAACGTCCGAGCACGCGGGTTATAATTGCCCACGCGCGAAACAGAGAAACTCCAATTTGTTTCTGCAAACTTCCATCGTCTGACCTCTCAATTTACTCGTATTTAAGGAAATAGTCCTGCAAAATATATGTAACGCCAAACGATGTCATCTGAAAAGAATTGCTTAGAATCATTTCCAATCGTAAAAACTAAAGAGCGTAAAAGACCTGGTAGAGGGTCCAATTGTGGCAATTTTATTTTGTCTTCAGCACGACATAATGTAGTAGACTCATCAGTCGTCCTTCTCGTCTCAGCACTCAGAGCATACTTAGCCTAAGACCGGAAGTCGTGAGCTGCTTGAGGCATATGGAAAAGAATCGTTTCTAGGCACTCCCAAGTGAATGGCGCTCAGAAAAGGTTCTTCATTAGCGTGAACTTCCACACATGATCTTTATCAATATATATAAAAATAGTCTGATGTTAACTAAAATTAAGTTTATTTTTTACATCCCGAGAATAAATATGTAACCCGATAGATAAAAAAATTTTAAGAAATTATTCGTCCAATAAGTTTTCTGAACGACGGAGTGTACATCAATGGAAAAACGAAAGCATGTGAATATTTTCATATTTATTTACCTTCTAAAATTAGCGAAATCGGTACAGCCATTCTCGAGCTATAGCGAGACTAACGAACAGCAATTTTACATATGTAGATATATATTTTTCGTTTTATTTTGACTTAATATCGAAAAGCGAGCTTTAGTTTCAATCGAAATTTCTCACATCCAAATGTATATTTTTTTAAAGAAGTCGGTAGGCTTTAGGTTGGTTAAAGTCTCTACCTTGTGATGGCTGAAAAAGTATACACATCTTTTTATTACCTAAAACTTTGCCATTTGATTTTTGTCCGTGTTTCTCGAAGGTTTTGCGGTAAACCATTCCGTACCTCAGATCAACCAAAATTGTTTCTCCATAAATTTTTCTTTTTCTGTCTACCTTTTCGAATAGGTTTCAAACTGCTCAATTTTTTTATTTTTTGTTCGTCGAGAGAGGACTTTACATCTCAATTGACTACTCTCTACGTTTTCGAATAGGTTTCAAACTACTAAATTTTTTTTTACTTTTTGCCATTTTAAAAGAGTTCTGCTACCGCCTTTATAGCAGCTTAAAACTTAATAATATAATATTATGTAATTTCCCAATGTGCAGCATTGCCTAATTATGAAGAAATGTTATCACACTCAATTAACCATTAATTATAGTAATTATAAACAATAGTAAAACTTAAATTTTTTTTACAAAAATTACACTGATAATTCACTTAATTTCTTATTAATTAGCTGCTATAAACCACAAACTGATTAGAATTATTATTTTACAAAATTTCAGCACTAAACTATGGGGTTACAAAAACACTACCTCAGATATGGACGCAGTGCGCGGGATCACATATTGGGTTTGGCGGGCGGAGGGCGACGCAACACCATTGTGAAAACCACCGGCGATAATGGACACAATGGCCACAATAGCGGCCATGGTACACATCATCGATCCGATGGTGGGGGTGGTGGCGGCGGGGAACACGGCGGTATGCCGAATTTAACCAGCCGCCCCACCCCGCTGTCCATGCTAATATCACAAGGAGCTAAAATCAATAACCGTAAGTAAAAGCCACTTAATTAAATAAATAAAAACCAAATTAATTTAATATCAACTACGTGCGATAAGCAAAACAGAAAAAATCATAATAATAATAAATATGTAAAATACAAACAACAACAAATAAAGAAGCCACACATTGCATATTTTGGTTTGGAAGGCAAAATCTGTTCAAGGAAGCCGAGTTCATTTTCCGGTTCGCAAAAGATTTTCGGTCGCCGATATTGCACAGTGGAAATTATGTACACACACATATATGCAATTTGTGTACATATTTATATATGTTGGCATGTGTGTATGTATGCATTTGTACATATGTAAATATACATACTATATTTCACACTATAGAAAATGGCAATTGGTCTTAAAGTCAATATCACTTCAATTAAACAACAACCACTAACAATGACAACAACAAATCAACAACTTGTGAAAATTTACCACAGCCACACATACTAACATACACATATATATGCATGTATGTGTTATTCTTAAAACCAAAACAGCACTTCGTGCTCGGCTCGACTCTGCTCGGCGCCGTCAGTGGCAATGATACTTGCTGCGCGTAGCCCGCGATCTTTGCGATCTTTGCGCAATCCAACATTCTAAAAACAAAACTCGACGGTTACACGAACGGCACACTTCCGAAGCGTAGGCCATCAAGTGCGCAAACATTACAAGCCGCCGCCACCGCCAAGCATACAAGCGGCTAATGTGAGTAGCTGCAGTAGCAACTAGAAGCGGCAGCCAAAAATTGCTAAAGATCGAGTCTTGGCTTGTTGCATTTATTTTCATTCTCAACTCTCATTTTTTTGCTGTTTCAGTTTATTTCATTTTATTTATTTCGGCTTTGTTGCTCTGCGCTTTATTGCTGGCGCACATTGGCAATTTCGGCAATTGCAACAGTTGCTGCAGCACAAGTTCATTTCAACATTTTATATGCGGTCATTTGGTCGCGCGGCGAGCGGCGCGCTCGGCAAACTGCAATGCCGTCTTATATAATTGGCGTTTAAGTCTAAAAATTCACGTACGGAAAAAAGTTTAAATACAAAAATTACAAAAATAAAACTTAAATTGCCACCAACCACAAATCCGCAATGCTACTGCCGTTGCTGCTGCCCATACTTGCTGTTTGCCTAGACTCGTGCATGAAAACTTGTATTAGAAGTCTGCCGCCGCGAGTTGCTATAAACGTGATCGTCCACGTTGCGGCGATGCTGCGATTGGCGGAGCCAAAAACTTGTTGCCAAAAATCTTATAAAAGTGTCATAACATGCTATATAATACAAGTAATGTGTAATTTGTATGTGCTGGCTGGGGTTTCGCGCTTATGTAAGCTGGTAAGTGGAAATCTGAATCTGAACCGTGCAAGTCGTGGAGAGTATTTGAAAAGTGCAAATACTTGTTTTATTATTTTTTATAAAATTTTTTAAAACATTCTTTTGTAGCCGCATTTGGAGTGTAAACGTTGTCGATGTCTCTTGAATCGAATGTCTTTACGATATGAATAGATTAGGTTGAATCTAATCTCACTTTATCAAACTTATAGCTTAAACTCCATTGGGTTATTCTCCTGTTGTTTTCTTCATCCATTGTTGCTGAATATAATTCGAGAATTAAGAAACAAATTCTTTTCTAAAATTCGTTAACATCTCTCAATTTGATAGAATTTTCAAAACTTTTTCAAAACTAGCACTTCTTTTTCTTCTTCTTTATTGGCATAGAGTTTTAGCCGAGTTTGCAACAGGGCGCTAGTATTTTGTTCTTGGCGCCAATTGGAGACGACACTTTTCCTCCTGGTCTTTCCAACGAAGTGGAGGTCTTCTGCTTCCTCTGCTTGGCCCGGCACGTACTGCGTCGAATACTTTCAGGCTGAAATCCTTTCATCCATTCGTACGACACGATCTAGCCAGCGTAACCACTGCTTCTTAATTGGCTGAACTATGTCAATTTCGTCGTATATCTCGTCGAGCTCATCCTGTCATCGACTGCGGTATTCGCCATTGTCTATGCGAAAAGGACCATAAATTTTTCGCAGAACCTTTATCTCGAAAATTCGTAACGTCGACTCATCAGACTTTGTCGTCGTCCATGCCTCTGCACTATAAAGCAAGACGGGAATAATTAGTGACTTGTGGAGTTTGGTTTTTGTTCGTCGAGAGAACCTTCTCAATTGCCTACTCAGTCCAAAGTAGCACCTGTTGGCAAGAGTTATTCTGCGTTGGATTTTGAGACCGGCATTGTTGTTGCTGTTAACAATGTAGACGAAACGAAGTTATGACTACAACAGTGATGTGGAAGTGTAATCGCGACTGCGACGACTGTTTATTTGATAACAGGAGATACTTCGTCTTGCCCTCCTTTACTACCAGACCCAGTTGCTTCACTTATTTATATAGTCTGGAGAAAGCAGAACTAACGACGCGGGTGTTGAGGCCGATGATATCAATATCATACGCCAGCAGCTGTACACTCTTATACAAGATTGTGCTTTCTCTATTCATCTCTGCGGCGCGAACTATTTTCTCCAGCAGCAGATTGAAAAAGTCACACGAAAGGGAGTCGCCTTGACTGAAACCTCGTTAGGTATCAAACGACTCGGAATAGTCCTTCCTGATGCTGATGGAGCTTTTGGTGTTGGTCAACTTCAGCTTACACTGCTGTTAGCTTTCCGTGGATACCAAGTTCACACATCGCGGCATAAGGGCAGCTCCTTTTCGTGCTTTGTAGTTTTTCAGATGGGTAATTGCTATTCGAACTTCTTCATGGTCGGATCTCCTGGTATTATGTTTCCAATGGCATGCAGCAGACTGGATAAGTGTTCCCTGCATAATTTTTTATGTTCTAGGCATCAGTCACTAGATCACCTCTGTGGGTTCCACAAACGTATGCTCCGGCCTTGAAACTTTTTGTTAGTCTTGCGGGGATTTAATACTCGTTTGAGATTTTGGAAAAGTAATTTTTTATACAAAATTTGTCAATCATTTCCGAATATATTAAGCTTAAATTAGTATTCATGTCGCATTGGTCTTCAGACTCCTTGATTTATTGCTGACGTTAACGCTTATTATAACAATATTTTTCCATAAAGCTTTTAACATTTTGTGAAAATGTCCGCCTTTAAAAAAACAACAGCAATATAATGAATGCAATTAATTAAAATAAAAATTCAAATCCCTATCAAGCAATAAAATATTTCAGTAGCGAATGTCTACATCCAAAAAATATTTTTCTCAAGGCTCTTTTTTCGAAGCCTTGAATAATTTTGATCATAGAATGAGCTAAAGCTTCAATATTAACATTTCTGTACCGTTATATAAATTGATTCCTTTAATTTGGGCAAACATTTTTTTAATTACCGACGCCAAAAATGGTATTTCTCGCATCAGCTATTTTTTCCATCTAAATTAGGGTACTCGTACACGCATAGTGACACAAAGAGCACATGTGAACTGCGAGATTTATTTATTTTAATTTAATTTAACTTAATTTATTTTAATTCAATTTAATTGAATTTACTTTATTTTAATTTTATTTTATTTTATTTTATTTTATTTTATTTTATTTTATTTTATTTTATTTTATTTTATTTTATTTTATTTTATTTTATTTTATTTTATTTTATTTTATTTTATTTTATTTTATTTTATTTTATTTTACTTTACTTTATTTTATTTTTCTCTATTTCTCTCTTTCTGTCAAATTTAATTCCTCAGTCAACAGTAAATTCATGATATCTCACTTAAGTCATAATATATCACAATATCAGCACCCAATCAACACCCTACCCTCCTAACTCAAATCACGAAAAAATTTGTCTTATTCAAACTAACAATCCAGCCCCACACATGCCAGCACCCATAACAATTTTTTGACCAGAATAAATTAAATAACCAATCAAGGTTTAATCGAAAACACTAAAACTTGTAATTACCTGCTCGTAAACAAGGCAATGAAAACGCGAGCAAATAAATTCAAAATCTTAAGACCAGTAGGAGCTGTCGCTGTGACTTAGCATAGTTGAGCTGCCGCAGCGGTGCGCTTATGCAGATGCAGATTATGTACCACAAGCAAGCTTAAAACATTGCCATGAACGTTGAAGGCGTCGAGGTCTTCCAAAATCAAACACACACGAGCAATTTTATATTGCGATTTGCAAAAATGTAAACAAAGTGGCCAGGCACAACACATTATGTATGCTATGCGCGTTCATATGTGAGGCAAGAAGGGTTCTGCATGTTAGCACACACATGACTGATTTATAAATAAACTTGTATCCAAAATCCGCAGACGCCATTGATCGCTTTATTACTTCGTATAGATTGAGTGTGACTTAGACAAACATAACTGTTTGTATTTAAGCGATAGAACATATGTATATGTATAGATGTGTGAATGTTTATATGTGCATTCATGCAGTTGACCGTCGCAATGGCTGATCACAGCGACGTTTTGCTATTTAATTCTGTCAGCATACAAGAGTTGCACTTGACAAGACCTCGTTAGTACCTGCCTACCTATGATTACCTTAATTGCAGCTTATTAAGATTACTTGAATGCAATTTTTCAACTCGTTTGTATACAGGGGGCTCTAAACGAACTTTATTTGTTTGGTATTTGAGAGGGAAAATATGGAATTCATTCCAAAAAGCAAAGAAAAAGTTTTTTTTAAAAGAATGTTATGGAAAGGAAAAAAGGTAACATACCACAGGCACAATAAATTAAAAAAATATTAGAAAATTATTATTTTATTTTATTTTCTTTTATTTAAATTTTCTAAATATTATTTTACGTCATTTTATTTTATTTAATTTAACTTCACTGTACTTAATTTTTGGATTAATTTAACTTAAATTATTTCATTTAATTTTTATTATTTCTTTTATTTATTTTGGTTTTTATATTTATTTTAATTTTATTACTTGATTTTATTGTATTTTGTATTTTTTCAGTGTTTATTTAGGTTTTTTTTTAATTTTATTTTATTTTATTTATTTTATTTTATTTTATTTTTATTTTTTTTATTTTGTTTTATTTTATTTTATTTTATATTATTTAATTTAATTTATTTTAATTTAATTTAATGTAATTTATTTTAATTTAATTTAATTTAATTTAATTTTATTTTATTTTATTTTATTTTATTTTATTTTATTTTATTTTAATTTTTTATTTTGCCTTATTTAATTAAATTTAAATTTTTTTTTTGTTATATATCTTATTTCATTATATTTTATTGTATTTTCTCATCCTCCTCCCGAAGAAAAAAAATTATTTCTTCTATTTTTACTATACATTATATCTTCATTTCTATTTTTTAATTTTTTATCAAGTTTAAACCTTTTATCAACACCTAAATAATATCTTGTCAATGAATACATTGAAGATAGATATAACGTATACGCCGTGTAGGTTTGCTAAGGATTATACAACCTTAAGCACACTGATTGCTTATTATTGTAATTCATTTGACGTTAATTGAATAAACACAATAACAGTTATTGTTATTATAGTTTATGAAATCAAATAGATCCAATAAAATTATTTTTCATATTGCACCTAAGGTGGAAAACAATCGCGCTAATCGGTTAGAATTATCGCCTATAAAAAGCGGTTTTGCATAATTATATTAATTGCAAAGCACCTTTTCTTGTTTGAGAAATGCCAATTAGACGATGAGGAAGTATTTAATAATTATGTCTAATAAATATTGAAATATTTTCTACTTTAATGTGCGTATTTACCTAAGGTCCTTTATTAAGTAGCACTTGATAGCAATTAGAAGACATTAAGAAGAGTTTATTATAATAAATACGTATACTAACTATTTACAAAGAATCAATAAATACTTTATGAGCAAAATTTAATTTAATATTCAAATTTCAAGGTTAATGTCTAATCTTTTAAAGAATTACTATATACAAGTATATAGACTTGTGAATCCGGCCACGCGTTGCTTTATTCATGTAATAAATTATTCAATACAGTGAAAATTTTATTTAAGGCTGTTTTCTCAATTCTGGTTACCAGCCTTTCTGTCCAGTTAATAGAGTTGTTCGCGTAATAGAGCTTCCAAATTATAGAGATTTCACTGCATTTTTTATATTTATGAATTGTTTATACTATTCTCTCTTTTAAGTTGGTTCGAACTGGGCACAGTGTGCTAAATTTTATTAAAATCGGTCAGTAGCAGGAGTCCATCGTGGACAAACAACGTGACGCGTAATTTTTATATATAAAGATATAGTTATATCTAACAGGAAAACAATTACTGGTTGAAATTGAAAATAATAGTACATCTTTTATTATTTATATATTCTACACAATGAACTCTGAGGATAATTTTCGAAAGATTTTTTTTTACTACAAAAGTTTTGTTCTTTTGTCAGAAGAAGATATTTTGCATCCTTCTTAAATAAAACTACGAAAAAGCTAGTTTCGCTGCAAAGTCGGAATTCGAAGACCACAGTTTCTAAGCCCCACGAATATAATTATCATTTTGTAACATCTCTGCGAATAAAGTTTTTAAACGTCTCCTGTTGTTGTTTTAATGAAGAAATCTTGGATTTATATGGTTTTTTGATGCCATAATATAGAGGTGGATGTATAAATGTTGCAAACACTCGGGACGTGATATGAGCGCGTAAACTCGTGACCGATCGCTGTTGTTTTCGAAAAAGAAGTGTGAGGGATCCTCTCGTCGCACAGTGGGAGAAATGGTCAATCTAGCGGCGCTTTAGCGAAATTTTAAAATTCAGAATTCTCCAAATTTTGTTTGTTTTATTGAAAATTTATTTCCTAACGGGGTCTTTCCTGTTTTCGTTTTTGTTTTGTTCCAAATATTCGCATATCTTTGAGCTTTCGAATTTAACACATGCTTTAGCAAGTGCAATAATTACTATTTACCTATTTTTAAGTGCAATTTTTGTTGAACTGAAAAACTTAAATATAAAATTTTGTAATAAGATTTGTAACTTAATTATTATTATTTGGTATGTGTTAAATAAAAAAAAAGTCATTGTGGTCTGTTAATATATGTTTTAGATCTTTACAATGGAAAAAGAAATTGTCCTATATCAAAGTGTTTTTATATGTGTAATCCAATGTTCCGTAGAAAATAAGTGTGGTGGATTCGATGGGATTCGATTCAATGTTTGTATAATTTGTTAAAATATGTTGTGGTCTACGTCTTGTCCAAAAATTGGCTGCAAGTATTTGCAAGTTACTGATTTTTTCCTTTTTTAGATACTATGGCAGAGACTAAACGCACGCTTTTTTTAATAGGGAACAGTGAACCAGTACCAACAAAAAAATTTCTAATGGTTGAAAATCATATATTTTCTAACGTCATTGATCGCTCAAAGTATAGTGAAGAGCAAACTCGCAAAATTCGAAAACAATTAAGAAATTTCATAAGCAAACTTGTAGAAAAGTGGAAAGAATGTCATAGGGTTATGCCAGTGTTCGAAGAGCGAAATAAGAAATGGTTGGATGAAAATATAATTTTTTCTAAGCCAACTGTTCATCACCGTATACAAAAACCTGTTTCAGAGTATACAATGAAAACTCAAAAAAAAAATTGCATCAGTTAACGAAACACCTAACCAAGAGTTAATGGTAGCGGCAAGCGTAAGTCTTTACAAAGCTGGAAAAAGAAATGCTTCACAGGTTGTTTCAAAATTGTTTGAAGAAAGTTCGACTGCTTCAAAAATGCTTAAGTCTATAAGCTCTGAACAAAAAACCTGTGGAATTTATGGAGCAACACTAAAATTCATGAATAATCTAAATAATGTTCAATTGAGACAACCACAGGAGCACTTGTATGAGTACGGATTGTCAACACTCCATGCTTGGATACGGTGCTTTGAGTGTATAATCATATCGCCTATAGAATACCCATACAAAATTGGCAAAAGTCGTGGAGAACATAAAGAAATCTTTCAACAAACCAAAAGAAAGATTCAACTTGAGCTAAAAGAAAAAATGGGTATATTAGTTGACATTCCCACGAAAGGATCAGGCAATACAAACACTGGGAATACTGCAAGAATATTTTTCCAGCATCTAATTTTAGCCTCTACAGAAACTGGCGTAAAAGTAGAACTTATAAAATGATTTGGTATAATTTTGCGTACTATGGCATGTGGGTATGCAGTTAACGTAGAGGCTTTTCGCATATATGCTTGGAATACAGAAGAATTATTTGTTTCCGAATATCCTTGGTTTTATATGCCTCCATCTGTACATAAAATATTAATACACGGAGCAGATATTATTGAAAAAGTTTCGCTACCAATAGGAATGATGCCAGAAGAGGCACTTGAGGCAAGAAATAAAGATTTTCGCAGTTAGAGTCTGAACCATACGCGAAAAAACTCAAGGTTGAATACAATGGAAGACTTAATACACACTCTTTTAGTTTCTTCAGATCCTATTATTACATCTAAGTCTAAAAGCACGTCCAAGTACTCCAAAAATCACATTGAAATAGATGATGAGGTCAAAAACCTTCTTTTACATATAAATGATTTACCTGACGGCAGTAATTATGAGAGCTCCGACTCTGAATATTTTTTTTTCTAATAAAACATAAAAACATATAAATAAATAATTAACACATATTTTTTATTGTATTTAAGAAGCTATTAAGAAAGCGCCGCTAGATTGACCATTTCTCCCACTGTGCGTCGGTCCTTTTATGGTTGATGTACTTGCGTATGGGTGTTGATGTGTGGTACTCTCATGAGTAGTGTAAGTGGTGGTATGGTGAGTGTGGTGAAGGTTGCGTATCAGTGTTGTAAGTCTGAGTCGATGTAGTGTGCTAGTGTGGTGTGTATGTTGAGGTCGGGGGATGGTGCTCATTTCTCCAAACCTAAACGATTTTTTAAGAGATTATTTTAGTGCAGAAGAAGAAGTATCAAGAGTTTTTTGCAATTAATAACAGAAGCAAATGAAATTTTTGGAAAATTTTTTATTAATGCTTCTGGAATACATATAATAAATTAAAAAAAAAAAAATATCATTAAAAAAATATTTGACGGATTATTGGTCAGTTTAAATGTCATTACCAAATAAAACAGTGACGACGGCAAATTTAATGCATTCCAGACCATATGGGCGTTCCGAGAAGCATATAACTGATGAGCTATATAATAAAATTTCCGAAAGTACTGACGAATCAGGGTTAGCTGGAATGCCTTAAGAACATTAAGAATCGTCAAGATCATGTGCAAAGGCCTCAAACCATATATGCTAGGAATTTCACAGTATTAGGGACTAGATCAGGTATTATAATTATATGCTAAGTTGCTCTTAATATTTGCAACACTTTGACGGACTTTGACATCCTGTATAATCCAAAATTCTACCCTGAATAGGGTATATTAAACGTTTGAGCCCCAATAAAGTCTAGTTACTCATATATAGAAAAACTCAGTGCAACGAGCTTAATCATTTAAGCCACGTCTGTTCGATTGTCTGGCTATTTGTCTTTATATACGCTAACTAGTCCCTCTGGTTTTGAAAAATCGATCTGAAATTCTACACAAGAGGTTTTCTTCACCATGAGCAGGTGTTTTTGTTTGAAACGCCGATAAAGTGTTCCTAATTGAAAAGTGCTCCTTAAGAAATACATAGCTGTCATACAATGCGATGGGATAAAAGTTTAACGGCTAGAAAGGACTAGCAAAACATTTTCCGTTGGCCGGTGCAGCCTAAGCTAACCTTTGTTCTTGTTTTTCCTTTCAACTCCCACTTTTCCCACAATAAAAAAAAAAACTCAGTTAATCCTCAGCATAATCATACATATCTCAATTTTAAACATTGCTACTAAATTGCAACCCATAATTGTCCATATCTTCCTGCGAAATTTGTCAGATTTAACGCTATTACAATTTCAATTATTCACATACAGATTTTGGCCCCCTGCAAATTAGCGTCCATTTAATAACAAAAGCCATCGAAACTTATTGTTTACTGCTAAAAACGCTGTTACGACATTGCCACACAATCGCAAACGGACAATATGCTGCAAGCTACGTAAATTGCCTCGGCAAATACTCATCCAATTGCTTTTGCTAATTTCTTACAAAGTCTTCAACTGGACAGCAGCAACAACAATAAAAACAACACAAGCACATAAATTAAAGTCGACTGCATGATTCTGCAAATACTCGAGACCGAGGTACTTGCGCCCGGCTTGTTTACTGCGAACGCCCAGTAGCAGCTGCTTTTCGTGTACAAATACACACATACGCACACATAGGCAGCGGCATTTAGCATATTGCACGTACGTATGTGTATTGTATGTGTGAGCAGGTGAATGCATTGAATGCACTTTGCAGCGAATGTGTGGCGATTGTTTGGAGTGATAAATAACAAATGGGCAACAAAGCAGCAATGAAACTCCATTGTTGTTGTGTTTAGCACAACACAAATGTATGGATGTGTTTGGCAGTGCTGCTGTGGTAGTACAAAGTAGTGGTGAATCAACACAAAAATCAATAATAACAACAAATTTGCCACCAAAAAAGCTTGAAAGCATAAAGGCAAGAGGCGTAAGTGCAGAATATGTGATAGAGGAGGCAAAATTACATGGGCTGCATGGAAAATGAAAATACAGCGATAACCGCAAATCTTTGTAAGATAAACACAAGACCATCAGTATTGCCAAATACATTTCAAATAAGCTCGGCGCATGCCAAAAATTAGTTGCGCACACGAAGTGAAAAATTAGCACTTCGTAAAATAAATTAAAGGTCGAGTACTGGTGACCCGGTCAAGGAAATATTTGCAATGTTCGAAAATAATTTTCTGCTAAATGTGGAATGGTCAATATTTAATAAATTTGAAAACTAAGAGTGCAGTTCTGATTTGAACAATTTTTTTTAAGGGACACACGTTGTGGGACAGAAGATATTATCCATCGCTGTGGCCCATTAAAACAAAAATTAATAAAATGATACGGTTCAAATTTTAATTTTACTCGAAATTTGTTTATTTTTGACTGAAAAAGTCGATTTCTGATCAGAAACTGCAGAACTTGCGCAAAAAAATTTATAGTGATCGGATTTGAGCAGTCACTACAGCACGTTTGAAAAAGGCCATTTGAAAAAAATATGTCGCGAAATTTTCCCTGAAATTTTAATTTTGGTCCATCCGTTGAGTCCAATTTTCGATTACTTGTTGGAGCATTTCGCTTGGTAACTGGTGAATGAGAAGCGTGATGTATTGATCCAAGGCGTGAAACGAAGCGAGGCTCAAAAAGTAAAATTATCGGGGCACTGAAGTATTCTCTCAATAAATCCATTGATTGATGTGATGTGTGCGAAGTGGCCTCGTCTTGTTGAAACCAAATGTCTACGAGATCTCGAGATTCAATTTCAGACCACAAATAGTCGGTTATCATGCGATAACGGTCGCCATTGACGGTTACGTTCTCACCGTCTTCGTTTTTGAAGAAATATGAACCGATGATTCCACCGGCTCACAAACCACCCCAAAACTCTGTTTTTTCTGGATGAAATAGCAACTCTTGAACCTCTTCAGATTGTTCTTCTTCACAAATCCGGCAATTTTGTTTGTTTACATACCCATTAAGCCAGAATGGGGCTCATTGCTAGACAAAAAGGTCGGATTTTCTTGGATCTATCGCTAGCTAATAGAGCGAAAGGATGACGCTTGGGAAGTTCAAGAGGTTTCAGTTCTTGCACAACCTTTGTTTTGTACGCTTTCAATTTAAGCGCTCGACGTTAAATGCGTCGTTCCATATGTCAGTCCGAGTAGCTGCGAACGGCGCCGAACCGACTGGTCGTGTATACTCTAGCTTCGGCTGCAATATTTTCTTCATTGCGTGCTGGTCTTAGTCTATCCGGTGGAATATTATCCAATAACGAATGCTAGGCCTCAAGATGGGTGGATGGTATTGCGAATAGCTCGCTTAGTAGGCCGATTATGTTGACCATAAGTTGAGCGAAGCGCGCGAAACACATTTTTTACAGAACGTGAATTTTCGTAATAAGGTTGAACTATTTGAAAACGTTGTCCCGACGTAAGTTTTCCATGATTAAACGCCAAACAAAACTGAACAAAAATAACATGATAGCTTGACATGACTCAGACGCGACATATCAATGGAAGGCTATTGAAAAAAGTATCTCTTCTTGGATCACTCGTTACATATAGACTCTTGATTGTGATTTTATTATGTTCAGACAGCTCTAAATACTGCTCAGTATCCTCAACTTATGGTCGGTTATGAGTCTATACGACTGCCACATTGCCCAGAACAAACAAAAACCAAATATTTCTTCCAATAAATTCCTTTTGATTATAATTTCCAAAATGTGAGTTACCTCAAGTTAAATAGGTTTAATGGATGTGAACAATTATTTTGTGGAAGTTTTGACCAAGTAAACCACTTTTGGTAGCCCACCCGTTTAACTGGATTGGTCTACCTTTAAAATATATGCTTTCATAAGGCGTTACATGGGTTTCTTCGGGTAAAAAAGAGCCTTTTTCTACAATTTTTTCATCATACGAGTATTAAAAATTAAATATTTCATTAGAATTGTTTAATCTTACAAACATACACTGAAAATTCTGAAATTTTTGGAAAAAAATATAATAAACTCGACCATTGCGATGCCGTTTCCGGTAACCCCTCGGAAAAAAAATGCGGCCGCGTTGGCAGAATGACTCCTTAACACTTTAGATGATAAAGTGTTAAAATACGTTTTTAGTTAAAATATTAACATAGAGGAAGGGAAAAAAGACTGAAAATTGTATTTTTGGCAGACATTTCTACAAAAAAATGAAAATTACGCGACAAAAGCTCTCAAGAGTATATCTCCGAAACTGCTATTAATCGGATCAACTTGAAAATTTAGGACAAACTAAGAAACGCTACAAAATTTCCAGCCTGCTTAGTAAATGCTTAAATTTAGTAAAATGCATTTAAGGCCAACATTTTCCAAATTTTATCTAGACATTCCATATTCACAATATAATTTTATAATTAAATCTTATAATCTTAAAAAAATAGTTTGCGTCTTGCTGCATTTTACTTATATAAATAAGTTTAACTAAACAAGTTTTTATTTAATTTCGTATTTTGTTCAAAATTTGCCATCTATTTTAAGTGACATAAACTAATGCAGCGAGAAAAACGTGTAACCGCAGAAATCTTGATTGTGCGCGCTATCGCGCAAGCGCAAACTCAACACCTGCCGCGGCGTTGCCTTGCAGCCGACAATTCTAAGCCGGTGTGCAACTAATAAACTCTTGCCTAGTGGCGAGTTAGTGAGCAGCCAGATTCGGTTAGGCAGTCTGTTGATTATTATTTTTCTGCTTCTGCTTCAGCTTATCCTTCTACTTTTATTTACATTTGATTAAACGGCCAGCAACAACAAGCAGGCATTGCATTGGATTAAATTTGCGCAGGCGCAGCAAGCAAACTTGCATTTCACTACAAAATACCGCATAAATGTGTGCGATTGAATGCCGTGTGCGCACGCGAGCCAGCGATTTTAGCACAAGCAGCGCATACTATATTAATGTACATACATACATATGTATATATGTATGTATATATACATATGCTTTTAGGCATTTCTGTGCACATTCGCTCTCTGCTTGGCCGCTGCTTTATTTTATAACACACCGGCAACGCGACCGGCATTCGCCGCGCAATGCAACAAGTTGACAAATTACAACAAAAACTAGTAATATATGCTTATATGCGGTGAGTTAGTGACTTAAGCACAAAGCTGTCAGAAAATTTTCCTTTTCACTGCAATTTCATTAAAAAACATTCTACAATTGTTCCCTATGAATTGCTAACTAAACGCTCGCTAGTTGTTGTTTGTAATTTAATCGTTACTTACTGTTACAGAACTATAGCGGAATTGCGGAAAATAAGTGAGTGGTTATATCTCAATGCGTAAACAACAATAATTAAATTGCCGTCATAGCGAATATGTAAATATACTCAAACACACACACATACATATAGCCGTACTATAGTGTGACCTTAGGCTCGACTGTGCATGAAAAAACCCGCTATTATTGAGTAAATTTCCATTCCACATGTTATCGATACGGGTTTGCTCAATTGGACTTGTTATTGGCAGCCAAACAGGATGGCGGCAGTCCTTGTAAGCACACACACTTGCACATAAGTATTTAATGTAAATGCGTGATACTCTTTCATGGCTTAAGGTAAAAAATCACAATTGGCACTTTAACGGACAGTCAGCCAAATATTTCGACTTGCTTATGCATACATACATATGTATAAGAGGGTGGTTCAAAAATTATTAAATGATAAAAAATGGAAAAACGTTGATTCATTTTCAGTTTTCTCTGAGCTCGATGTTCTCCTCCAGTCTTTAACCCGACTGCAAAATAATTTCGCTGGAAGTCTTCAAACTCTCATTCGCCTCCAAATTTTTGCCCGGCGAGACTCTTTCTACTTTAGACACAAAAAAATTCGAGAAGACGGCGCCAAATTTGGAGAATATGGTAATGTGGCAGCAGTTCATAGTTGCTGGAGGTCTTCAAACTCTTACTCGACTCAAATTTTAGTCCGTCGAGAGGCATTCTCAAATCAAAAAATCAAGAAGGCGGATCCAAATTTGGAAAACAAAATGATTGTAGTAGCAGTTCATAGATGAGGTCTTCAGACTCAAATTTTTGCTCGACAAGAGACTCTTTTAAGTCGAGAAGATGGCGCCAAATCTGGGGAATACGCTAATGTGGCAGCAGTTCATAGCTCAGTTAGGCCAATTCAACCGAGGCGATGGCAAAAGTATACCCCGGTTTATTCTCGAGTTGGAAAATATATTTTTTCGACGCCAAATTAGCACAATAATGAGTTAAAGCAGACACTTATTTTGCTTCTTTTGCCAGTAGTCGATGTAGATTTCATCTTTTGAATCCCAGAATATGATGATCATCAATTTTTGGCCTTCCATGGAGTATTTTCGAGAACTGCAGTCCAATATTTCCACTATACCTTGATTTCTAGTGGTACCAGTGGATGCAAGTTTAACTAACGGGCACGAAAAATTGTAGAAATTTCTTCGGATTAATTTCCAAAAATAGCGGCTGCCAACTTGAGAGCCGACAAGACTGTCTTGGCCTTTCTTTTCTGCTTATTCTTAGTGGGAAAATAAACGATGGAGTTGGTGCAGAATATACTGCCCAGAACTAGGCATAAGACAGCCTTTTAAGTTGTCAAGACCACTGCTATATATTTCAAGTTGAGATCTTTGCTTTTGCGAAAGCCGCGGCACCAAGGGAACAATGGAACATCTCTTATGCACTTGTCCCGCATTGGCAAGACTACGCTGTAAACACCTTGGGTCCCTATGATATGATGCACTGGAAAATGTATCAATAGCAAGACCACAGAGCCTGTTAATATTCGCATTAAGCGCAGGCACCCTACTCCTCATGAACCCATCTCGTATCGCAAAAGACCAAAACTGGTCTATGCTTGGCTTCTTGGCCTACCAAATTAACCTAAAGTAATCTATCCTTAGTGGTAGCCATTTTCGGAGAATTTTGTCGTCGATTAAAAGCTCTTCATTTTTTTTCCATTTTTTATAGTCCGTGGACATGCCAGCTTCCCAAGCCCTCAAAGCATAACCACGAGTTGGATTCGGCTCCCATTTTAACAATAATCGTCTACGATAATATACTTTAAGATAGTGTATATCTCTTGCGAAGGTGGAGTCATTGCCGTTGAGTTTAAATAATTATTGGACCACCCTCGTATACGAGTATACATGGGCACCTTCAAATTTAGTCTCACGTAAACCTGCGTGCCTCTTGAAGCACTGCTCCTACCGACCTTTTAACAATTTTTTATATTTTTAAAATATTCGCACATTCATATGCATTTACGAGTACTCGTGCTGTAATGGCCATTAATAAACGATAACACTAATTAGCCAAAATACGTCGGCAACCGATCACTTTATTCGCTCGCCTAGTTATGGACATAATATCACATTAAAATGTAAAAAAAAAAATTAATTTAATATTTTAAGTGAATTTAATTGAAATTGCTCAACTTATGCGGAAGTCAATTCTCTGGAGATACACAACGCATAAATCAGCCAATTATAAGTTGTTTTGTATTGGCAATTACCTTCTACGTAGAAGGTGTCGTGGAATTTTTAGCATTGCCTACGTAAAATAAATTATAAATGAAATAAAATTCTTAACTTTTTATTTAATTAATTAAAGCACTAAGAGCAGCATACACACACACATATATATACAAATATCACCGGCATTTTGTCCGTATTGTACGTGATCGAGATTTTTCCATAGAAGCCGCCTTGAAAAAGTAAAGCAATTGTTCTATAAGACAATTGTGCATAAACAATAGAGAAAAATATGCATATAATAAAATTCATACGATTTGCGACACAAAACGCTATCAGGTTTGAATTACAAAGCATTTTAAACATTTTTCAAATGTTTCAATTACTTTTACGCGGTCAGGTGAAGAACTCGTTGTAGATAGGAGCGATAGTAGATGCAGATTCGATAGCACTTTATAGACATACTGGATCTACATGTGTAAGCATTGGATTATACATTGTAACAAAAAAGTACCCGAAAATGGTAAATAAAAGGCAAACAATTTAATTATTCGTCAATATTTATTTTGTCGTCGTTATGTATTTATGCCAACGATTTTTTCAGTCCACGAAACACTTTTCATAAGCACTTTTAGGGATAGCCTTAAGCTTCTTCCGCGAATTTTCTTTTATTTCTTCGATTGTCTGAAAACCAATTCCACGTAGCGACTATTTCCATTTTGTGAACAAAAAAAAATCTGACGGAACCATTGCATTTTTGGCTTTAAGTTCGGTCCCAACCGTGGCTTGATGCGATGGTGCTGCTTTCACAGTTACGGCGGTTTTCGGCGGATATTCTCACGCAAACGCTTCAGTGCGGCCGAATAGAGTTCTTTATTGACAATCTGTCTCTTCAGAAGAATTACATGATGCACCAAACCATGAATATCGAAAAGAAACAATTAGCATCACATTGATTTTTGAGCGGTTTTTTTCCGCTTATTCTGATGTTTGTTGGCTTATTTACATGTCAAACTCATAAATCCATGTCTCATCGGTAATAACGCTCTTCATGTTCACGGCACCCTTTTTGAAAAGAATTCACACTAATAGGGACGAGTCGAGCAAAAACGCGTTTCACACCCAAAATATCCACCAAAATCATTCGAACGGACTCGTCGAGCTCTCTGCCATCTCTCTAACATTTGAGTGATGATTTTCAATACCATATTCTTCAATATTTTTAATATTTTCAACTTAGTTGATATAAAGAGCAGTTTAAGAGATCGAAGGTTGTCCAGAACGAGGTAGGGATGGTAAACTCGATGCCGATTCTACTCGAGAATCGAGTTTTCTCGTAAAATAATCGATTTTTCGGAATCGATATTCAGTTGTCGAAGTCGATTAATAATCGATTCTTGACATTCGACTATACTATTAATTAAGTGACTAGTTTCAAGTTATGCATACTGCGTACGAGCACAAGAAAACTCGCGATTCTTAATTCTTGACGATAAACTTATTAAATTGGCGCCTAGCGCTGTATGGATTTACTTTAAAAAGATAAACAACGGGTCGAATGTCCAGTGTCACCAATGCGGAAAGCAATTAAAATATAATAATAGTCGTCTAGCTTAACCAAACATCTCGAAAAATCACATAAACTTTCCTTAACTGCTTCTAATCCTAATCAAAATCGCACATTCTGTGAAAAAACTTGAATTATTTAAAAAAAATTATATGAAATGTACTGTTCTTGGTACATTATTTATAGACAAAAATATGTAATTGTTTTTAACTATTTTTGTGTTTTATTTAATCGATTTAAATTATTCATTCAATTTATGCCTTGTGATTTAATAAAAAAAATTTTGTCCTTTTAATTTAAAATCGATTAAAATCGAAAGAATCGATTATTGCACTCAATTAATAAATTCTTAGAATCGAAAAATATAAAAACCAATCGGAATCGAGAATCGATTCTGTAAACAATCTTTCCATCCCTAGAAGGAGGCATGTCTTCAATGAACTCACGACCGTCTTTAAATGCTTTGAATTTTTTTTTTTTGAATTGAATAACCATAAGCCTTTTCTAAGACAAATTTCTTTTAATAATGCATTCGAATGAAACTTCTGTATTTTATCAAGTAATATTTTAAGCGATCATTCCACTATTATAAAAACAAAATATGCTTATTTATAACTGTATTTATAAATCGTCTGCGAATCGACATTTCTCTACTCACTTTGTTTGAGCAAGGCTCTCTGATCAAAAAATGTAATCTTGAACGCACCAAAAAAGTAATCTGCTGGTATTAAATGTTAAAGAGGGTACATCGTTTAGCGTGGGATATATGTTTGGTATAACAGTCTATTTGATTTCTACCAGTTGTTTCTTCGATTCGCACTCTATTGTTACTTGATAAACCATGTAGTATATTTAAGATAAATTGCAGCATTATTACTATACTAACTAAAACATTTAAATATTACTCTCGTTCAAAAATATCAAGTTTCCTAAACTTGGAAAAAAAAAATTTTTGTCCACACCATTAAACCAGTTAAATAGACAGTCCAAGTTTGCACCAATTTAAAGTAAGCGTGTTTTATGTTGCACATTTGCATTGTCTCGCATAAAAGCTGTAATTTTTTTCTAAACGTCGCATGAGTCGTGAGAGCTTCGAGAATGACTTTTGCATACAGCCAAAACAATTAGATAGTGAAATACAAGCAAAAAGTTACCGGCTTATATATCCATCCATTTTGCACTGTCATTAGCTGCGAGTTGTTGTTGGCAAAGCAAAGTGAAAAAGTCAACTTGAAATATATTTTCCACCTGCGGCCAGTGACAGCAACACCCCTAAACAATGACCAAACAGGTGAGCAACAACAACAACAATGCCAAGTGTTGAAGTGGTGTCACCAAACAATGCACCAAAGGCAAAGTAGTCTTATACATACTATTATTATGTTCAACTCACCGCAGTTAGCAAAAACTCATAGTCAAAGCTCACGTGCAACACAACTGCTTGCCCATATTTACACAAACACACACATGCACACACATAAGCATGGAAATGCATGCTGCAAGTTTTCGCGGCGCGAATGTTGCACAAATTCGCATTGGCGTGGAAAACCAAACGACGCGACAGTTTGGTGTGTGTGCGGTCAGGCAGACAAATGGCCAAGACAGTTAGTACTTAAATGATCTGCAGTTTGCTGGCTTGGTTCATTTGTTGTTGTTTTGGTTGGAATTGTTGTGATAATGATTGGGTACATACAATGAAATTGAGCCGCTAATTGTTGCACGCATCACCAATACACCAATACAGTTGCCATATTATATTATATATTCGACTGAGTTGGTTAAGGAAATTAGCAAATAATATGTGTTGATTTATAAAATTTATTTCATGTGTATTTGGATTGCCACATTTACATTTACTGTAAATTAGTTTGCTTTAAAATACTTAGTTAAACGTTTAAGGAAGTTTATTTTTAGTTACCTAAATGGGATATTTTCGTATGTATGAAGTTAAGTTAAACTGTGCTACCAGTGAGGCTATACCTTTGAAAGCAAACACACACCCAAGCATTTACATATAATGGGTAGTCGAATAAGTCTTTTCGTATTTCTAATCAAACTTCAACTTATTTTTTATTATATTTATACTAATAAATAAATAAACAAATATATATGTACCATTTTGGTCGATCCCTTTTTGCCATTTTTACGCTAGCGGCATTATTCCATTAGTGTAAAATTTTCTTTAGTGTAAATCGAAATTTCAAAATTTCCAGAACGGAAGCGAGCGAAGCATTGTTGTGCTACACGAACTGATACAGCATCGTTTCCGTAAACTTCATAAATTTCATTGGTGGCTTGAGTGGCATTCTTCCCTTTTTACAAAAAATTTCAAAATATAGCGAATTTCTTCATTGTTTTCACTCATTTTTGAACTGCTGTAACTTTTTTTCAACTTCTCTGAATTTAATTTTTAATTGGTTAAATGAAGCTTAAGATCTCATCTTTTCAACACTGGTAGCACTGGAGATAAACGACTGCAACGACATCTATTGACAAATTTCGAAAAGACTTTTTCGACTACTCAATATTTATAACAATTTTTAAAAGTAAACGTCGAAGGCCCAATATATTATATATGGGGTATTCCATACCAAATCGACCACTTTTGAAACCGACCCCTTTAGATTCTGCTGAAACGTATCCATCTTTGCCTACCCTTTGAAAAACATTTTTGAGAATTTTTCCAAAATTTTTTGTCTAACTTCAAAAAAGTTATGAATTTAAAAAAAAAATGGTTTTTTTATTTTTAAATTATATAAAATAATCGGTTTTTTAAGTAAAATCGTCATTTTATGGAAGTTCGCCATTGTTTTTTTTTTTTGTTTTTTTTCCTCAAAAAAAACTTTAATAAATTTGACAATTAGCCCTGCTAATCCCGGAGTGGGCCGATTTTTTTATATTTTTTTATTTATTTAAAAAAAAATTGTCAAATTTTCAAAAATGAAAAATGTTTTTTTCCGTAAACTTTATTTCTATCATTTGAAGTTGGACAAAAAATTTTGAAAAATTCTCAAAAATGTTTTTCAAAGGGTAGAAAAGGATGGATAAGTTTCAGAAGAATCTAAAGGGGTCGAGCTCAAAAGTGGTCGATTTGGTATGGAATACCCCATATATAAATGGTTAACGTGATGAGCTGATTCAATTTAGCGATGTCCTTCTGTCTGTTCGTCTGTCGGTCTTTATCTACATATATACGTGGACTAGTCCCTCAGTTTTTGAGATATTGATCTGAAATTTCCAAAGAAGCTGCTCACTTGTCGGAACCGCCGCTATTGCACAACTATAGCGTATATATTCCATACAAACTGACCGATTAAAACCAAATCTTGTGTGAAAAAACTGTTTTATAAGTGAAGGGTCTTTTAACGGGAGTTTACGATTTTTTTGTTTTTTGAAGTTTTATTTCATATTGTTAGTCGAACTATTTGGTCGAAGCATAAGAACCCTCAAACAAAACTTCCGAAGCTTTCCTAGTGGAACACACAAATTTCACTTCTATTCGACTAAGCTTGATGTATTATTCTGGGCTATTATTCCTTCAAATGGTCCAATTATTGATAGGTACGACTTAACAGTAAGCCTCTAGGAGAGTAGCTCTTGGTAGATGGTTATCTGCCAATCCCACAGAACGCTTCCTGACCATCAACCATGGCTTGTCCACCATGTGCACCGGCTCACTGCAAGTGAGGAAACATGCATACCACGATCATATTCGCTGGACGTTGTCATACCTGACCCACCTTTCATCACCGGTACCCATCTGCTTCAGAAATGGATTGATTTTGTTGCGATTCAGCAGCTTTTCGCAGATAAAAATTAGATTCATGAGATTTTTTGGCGATAACTTGGTTGGCACCGTCACTTCTAACTTCTTTTGGCATCAAGCTTTATTTAAATAGCTCCAAAAGCTTTTTTGTGCAATATATAGTTCTGGAGCAATCGAAACAGTGCTTGAATGACGGCCAGACTAAACAATTTCCACTAGTTTATCGATTTTTTTTAAAACTGACATATCCGAGCGCTTTGCATCTTCGACATCAAAACAATCGGAAAAAAATTGCGTGTGGTTGGTCAGGTCCTTAAACACTATTCACAACGTTGCCTGGCTGGCGTATTTGCTTTTTGGTGGTATCGCTTCTTCAGAACCCAAACTTTCCTCTTTCTGTAAGGCCTAAATTAAAAGAAGAACATTGTTGAAGGCATTTGATTTCAGATAAAAAGCAGATTACATTTTCCTCCCCTTCAATATCAAGCGTCAAACTTTAGCTAGCATTTTATTACTCTTAACAATTCTTTAGCAAAAATCGGCTTAAATCTAATGCACTGAACTCAATCAATATTTACCCAAAATAATGTTGCATCGATTCTAAAGCATAGTTTTCTTTATTTATCCAGTGATTTGGATTCAGGATTGATTTGGATTTCACATAATTCGAATTCTATAGTTGAACGCAGAATTTTGAACTTGCGTTCATATACAAATGTATGTACCGAACTAATATTCAAACCAATTTCGTTGAAGTAATTCAAGTTAAAATTAAAAATAATTAAATTAAAGAATCTGATGTTCAGACTTATTGTTAACAATACCATTATAAAGCCTAATTGAAAATGTTTTATTTATTTATTTAAACAAAATGCAATTAAAAATAATTCTGCTGCCAATAAAATATAAAATCGCTATTAATAAAGCCCTCGGCTGTAATCGGAAATATATTTGTAGAGATATTATTTATATTACATAAATTATAAAAGTATAGGCACAAAAACTAGATCTCGCTTTCTGAGTCTATTGTACGTACCTTGTTGTTATTGAAATATAAAGTTATTACGCGCTAAGTGCGCTAATAAAAATAAGTGGAGCTCTTTTTATAAGTGGATATTTCCTCACTTAAAATCGTAACAGTCAAGTTTAAAGCGATTTGTATTGAAATTTTGCAAATCACCATTGCAAGTGTGCTCAAGAAGTGCACTGCAGTAAATCAAACTGATTAAAACTAGTGTAGGACTATCTGATATGGCGGTGAGACTGGTCCTCTCTCTATACAAATGCTGTAATTTCAACTGTTTCTCTTAACATGTGGATATAAAACCACAAAATTTTAAAAGCGTTCTTAAGTAACTCATTATGGGATCGTAAACTTTAGTGTGTGCTTATTTATGTACATACTAATACGTGTATTAGAAATAAGCATCATAGATATCAGATATAGATATATAGTATGTATATATAGACATAGAAGTATCCATAAAGCACTCTGCAACCATTTTGCGCCAGTATAATAATAAAGTTGTAATAAATTCTGACCTTTATACCCTGAACTGAGTATATTAAGTTTCCCAATATATTTGTAATACCCAAAAGTAAAATATAAATAGTACAAAAAGATAATTTTTTTTTATAGTAGGGGGAAGCATCCCTTGTATTTGAAAATCGAGGGCAATTAAATAATACATGCTCAGAGTCTTCTATATGCTCTGTATATGTCGGACAGATAATCAGTGAGACTAGCTGAGTCGATTTTTAATCCTTCAGCTTTTAAAATATGGATCTTAAATTTTGAAAACGTTCTATCCTTCCCAACAAGCGTAAAACAATTCTATTAAACTCAATACCTTGTACGGAAAACTTTTTAATTTGACAAAGTTCTTAAAGAAATTCAGCACAGTTTATTTACGGCAACGCGCTACAGTCTTCGAAGCATGTGTTTAGATCGGTCAACCATAGCACATAGCTACCATACAACTAATCGTTTGAGCTCAACTTCTTGTATGGAAAACATTTTATTAGACCTGACATCTTCACGAAATTTAGCACGGATTTTCATCAAAGTTAGCACTTTAGTCTGTGGGGAAAGAAGGAGACATGATAAACATTCGGAAACCCACTCATAACCCGTTTTATACAATGATCTCAACAGAAGCATGGTAAAGAAAATCAAAATACGATGGAACCTGGGTGTATGTAATACTGAAAAAGTCGTGAGCAAAACGATAAATCGGAAGTACACAAAATTCGGCACTCGATAGAAGAGACTTTAGGAACATGATCAGAATACAAACTGGTCACTGTCTGGTGTCGGCACACGCCCGTAGAATGGGGCAGACAAATCGAGAAGACTGCAGGAAATGTGGAGAGTAGAGCACCAGGGAAATAGTGGAGCATCTCTTGTGCACTTGTCCCCACGGTATGATGCACTGGATGAGGTATCGATAGTGAAGCCGCAGAGTCTGTTAAAATTCCCTTCAAGCGCAGGCATCCTGAAAGATGACTACTTCTCTTGGACGTAGAAACTCCATATGGTATCGCAAAGAACCAAAACTGCTTTATGGGTGGCTTATGGTCAATAAGGTAGGTCATACCAGTTAAACCTAACCTAACCATAGTCTGCGAAGAAATTGATCAGATGCTATAGCGTATAACTGCCATTTAAACTGACCAATGAAAATGAAGATAAAGATCTTTTTATACACTTTTATACTTACTTAACTGCAACTGTGTAGGGTATTATAACATCGGGGCTGCCATTTTTTCTGTTTTTTGATACTTGACCAGAAAAAAGTTTGAGCTCAACCTAACCAGTTAGTGACCAGAAAAGCTCCAAAAAAAAAAGGTTCGAGTTCAACTGTCGTGTATCTTACCTCCGACCAGACATTTTGCCAGATTTTAGTAAAAAATATTCCAGTCTCATTTTAGCTCAAAGTATGCAGAGAAAGGTGGTTCCACCGATATAAGGAAGTAGAGAAATTTTTGAGTAAGACAACTTACGAAAGAGATTTATTTCATTTTGCTTATATTGCATTTATAGCGAGTACAGCTCTCACCATCTTTGCCACTAGCTCAATTTAAGCCCAGAAACCACTACTTGAATTAGTAGAATTCGGACTAGTTGAATTGTAGAAGATATTTAACATCTAATTGTTAGCTATCTTTTTTGTCAGCTTGTTAAAAATTTCGCTATATGGTACACGTACATGTATATGCACATACTCTACTCTACAAATACTGTTATATAATATACCTTAATATGCGTATTGAATTAGAAGCAGACTACTTGTAGAATGGTTTGCATTTCATCTTGCCCTAAATGCTTATTAGCCATATCGTATTAACCAGTCACTCATGACAATGATGAATGCACGCATGAATATATATCATATACCCACTTGTACATACATACATATGTTCATACAGGCATTCCTAAGTAGGCGTTCGGCAGCGCATACGCAGTAATAAAACTTCGTTCAAAATAACTTTTGTTGGCTCAGGGGCGGTAAATGCGCTACTGTACAGTCAGCTTATCGCAGGCGCACACAAATTTCAGTAGCGATAGGCATAGACTATCATTTAGCGATTTTTAGTACATGGGCCGAAACTGTTGTTACTCATGTGTCGCTCCTTTTGCAATGCAATGGCAGTGTAATTTCATCTTTTGCTTAAAATATTTAACAAAAATCGACTTGCGATGCTCGAGCTTAACGCTTAACTTACTGACACACTCATACACATCCAAAGTAATATATTATATGTATATATGCGTATATGTGCTTTTGTAATAAATCTGGAGGTGTTGCGCATGCGTGGAAGTAAATTGGCAGCTGTGCAGACAGGCAACGTAGGAAAGCCAACAGACAGTTTGGACCAACAGTGGGGCAGTCGAACAAGCAGCGGCCGTGCAAAATATGTAAGTGGCAAAGAGCTTAAATATTTAAACGCCTTAAAAAACAAAACTACCAGACACCAGTAGTGGATCCAATGCATCTAATTATGGCTGCGAGTGTGTTGCTGAAGGTATACTTTTAGTTTATGGCCGCGGTTAAACACGAGCAAGTAATTGAATGAATATGAATATGAAAAGGTTTCACTAAATTTTTTTTGAATATTTTTTTTTTACATTTTTAATTTTTTTTTTACTATTTTTTTATTTACTTTTATGTTTTTTTTATTTTTTTCCTTTAAAGCGCTTTTTTATTATTTAATTAACGGCAACTTGCCGGAATATAACGCGAAATATGACCGAGTGGCATGAATGGCGCGGCGCTGTGGAATTCCCTTGACCTTGAAGATGTTGTCTTAACGCTTTTCGCTTTTATTGACCATTTTTTCGGTGTATTTGCGCAACTTTCACTGCGTCACCGGTGAGCGAGCGAGAAGAAGCGCTGACGCAGCGCTCGCCGCCAAGCGATTGCCGTACTAACATACGCAAGCCAAATTGACCATGCTAATGTGTGTGGTTTACGTTCAGCGGCAACAGCAACGACTACAGCGATAAAATGACGGCGCAAAAACAAAAACGTCTTTTGGTGACAGCGGTGAGTGTCGTCGCAGCGCTGAGCTACTGCCGCTGGTACGACAATACCTCGCCATTATAAAAAATTGCCACTTTTTGTAACAACAAAACAAAACACAAAAGCAAATGCAAAGCAGAAATCTCCATATTGTCTCTTTCGGGTATTGTTGTAATATGCAATAAAAGCGCTGAAATACAGCAGCTAATAAAAGCAACGCTTTTGCGAATTCAAGGTCGCCGCTGATGGCTTGCGTCGCCCTCAAATTGTTACCATTTTTTCAATGTTTTCATATGGTTTGCAGCTGCTGCGGCTACGCAGAAAACTATTATAACTTTTGTGACATAGTTTGGCTCGTTGCCGGCTGTTGATCTTTCAAGCGCTTTATATTTGACCTATTGAACTTTAACGCATACTTTTGTTACAATTGGTTTATTGAAGTTTGGATGAATATTTGCTGGAAGTATAATATATTGAGATATTTTAATTTTATTTTTTCAAAATTAAATATACACACGCTTTATTTTAAGGAAGACAAATTGGTGTTACTTTGATTTATGGGGTGACATGGTTTCTAAGGTAAAAATTGCCTTTTTTTAAATTTTTTTCTCATATCAAATATTAAATATTTTATTAAAATTTTCTATTGTTACAAATTCAAAAATTTTAAAATTATAGGAAAAAAATATTTTAAAATTTTAGTGACAATTCCGAGACATTTTTTTCAAAAAGTTGTTATCAAAAAAATCCTTCGTCCAAGTTTTTAAGAATTGTTTCTTAAAGACGTTTGTAAAATTTCATGAAAATCGGTTGAGTAGCTCTCGAGAAATCTTGCCATCGACTTCAAAAATACAGTTTCGAGAAAAACGTATTTAAAGACGACGCACTTAACATAGCTAGTATTGAGCGCGCCAGTTCTCAAGGCTGTATTTCCGGAATTATTACTCTTATCAACTTAAAAATTTAGGGCAATATTCTAGAGTTGTTATAAAATTTAATAAGACAAAAAAATCGATTTTTTGAAACCCGTGAATCCATGTAACCCCTTATAGCAACAGCAATCTGTATTTATATCTTATATTTTTCAAAAATTTTATAACTTCTTCCTTTACATTTTTCTAGTCAGCAATATCCTTTAAATATTAACAGTAATCTGCTAGCATGTGATAATCCGATTAACCCCTATGCCTTTTCTCCTATCGACTATCGTCACTAAAATTTTCCAAGCTGCTTATTCCGGAATAGTCAAAACTTTGATAAAACCGATATCTTTTATGAATAACCGTATTTAAGCACCAAAAAGCGTCCAATTTTTGAGTATTTCCATGTTAAGCTCGAAAATTTTCATCAAATATTACTAACACAATATCCTTCCTCGTTTTAACAATATACTTTTTCTTTCCTTTTTTATCACCTATTACTTCACTGAGTTTATTCTGAGAAAAAAACATTTATGTAGATATTTCACCCTTTTATTCACATCCACTGGTCGATGGTAAGAATTTCTGGGTATTTGGCGACATCATTGTTTTCGAGTAGTCCAAGGAAATTACTTTTGAAAGGAAGGCCTGTTTGATTATTCAACTATCAGTTAAAGTACAGGTTAGTTACCCAAGAGCGCCAACAGAGATTGCTTTTAAAGTTTCTATTGATTTCTTAAGACCAAATTGACAAATTTAACCAAACTATTATGTAGTTGTGATCGTCCATCCCTTTATAGGACTTATCAGCCACGTGATGTGCATGGGTTAGTTTTCACGCTAATTCTTTCAATGTACAGGAGTTTTGGTTGTCGTGACTTGCTGGATGGTTTCAACAAACTGCCACTAGCTAACCTCTCGTAAATGATTTTATGTGATATCTTAGAACAACGGTTGGAGACGTTGCTTGACGAAGATCCCTGGCAAATGCATTAAAAGCTTGCTTCAACATTGGTAGTAACCTATCAAATCATTTCAGAGCAACTTCATGCGCTGAGAATGTTTCAGAAGCAAGGAAGTTGGGTTCCTTAGAACCTCAATACCAGTATCGGCTCGAAAAAGTGATTATGCTGCATGACAACGCTCGGCCCATCGTTGTCAAAACAATTTACAAACTAAACAACTTTTACCTGAAAGTGCTTAAATGGGAAGTTCTACTCCACCCGCAATACTTCTCAGACATTGCCTCGTCCGGTTATTATTTATTCCGTTCGTTGGCACGAAGTCTTGCGCGGAAGCAGTTCCACTCACAAGACGACATCAAAAATGGCTTGATTCTTGTATAACATCACAAAATGGATGGATATAATGATATTCGAGCAGAAAAATATAGTTAACCAGTTTCGAAGAATTCACAGAAAAAATACATGACAATCTTTTAAAAATTGTGCGGAACATGAAACCTTCCAAAAAGCCTTTACAATTATCTTGAAGCCTTTACAGGTTGAGCATATTATTTATCCTTGTCATTATTTTTCGTTCAGTCCCTAACCATTCAGGCCGAGCTTAGTCTCGCTAACTGCACCGAGATATTTTCAAAATTTAGCCACAAAATTTTCCAAGTGTAATGGGCAAATCGTGAAATTTTCCACTATGGGCAAAGGTTTTATTAATGCCATAATTATGCTGAATATACAAAAGGTCCACGGCAAAGAACTAAAAAAAAAATCAGCTGAAGTAGCAAAAATGCATTCGCTGGTAAATTTCGAAAGTGCATACATACATACATATAGACCTACTCGTAGGTATGTGTATAGAAAATTAAATTTTTAAGAATGCAAAAAAGAAAGCACTCACCAGCGTATTTACTTACCAACTTCGGTTGCCAAAAGGTCGCTCGAGCATTTTTCGAAAAGAAATTTTCAAGTGACGTGGATTTTAGTAAAGATAATCGCGTTTTAGTGCGCTTCTAACATTAAGTGTTTGAAATATTTGTCAATGCTAGCGAAATACTGCGCAATACTATTACGAAAAATTACCAATAATTCTAATAACTAATATAGAAAGTGAACAGCAATAAACGAACAAACTGAAAATTACTATGATTACTTATATGATTACGAAATGAAATAGCCGTTTTCATCAAAATTACAACTAAATACAAATAAATAATTTTTTATCAAATATCGTAGAACAAAAATTAATCACATCATCGTCGCCGTCATTTAAAGTTCGTGTGTGCATCGCATGTGGCAAAGCTTCGTTACAAGTTTTCTAAGTAACGGTAACGGTAAAGTGCTTGTGCATTATTAAGGTGGACGACAATCGATTGATTGTATTTATTGACAAACACACAAGTCTTGTGACGTTCTTTTTGCATGCAATCGATGATTTTTGCCACATTATAAAGCTGAATCACTATAATTTTAATTTTCTAAAGAAAAAATGATTCTACGCCGTAAGAAATCGGTGAAATCGGTGCAATTTAATGCAATGCGCTCGTTGCTGCGCTACATTTGCGGCCTTTGCTTCAAACGCGTCGCGTCACAACAACAACATTTACCAACACAACAACTAGAAAAGCAGACGAAAGCGAAAAAGTTGCCTAACCATTATGAGAATACGAATATATGGGTGGATATCGTCACTTGTGAGTCGTGTGAAAAATCCTATGTGCTTTACACAAATGTAGAAACCAAATTGGTGGAGGTGAAAATTTGGTCATTGGGTGAGAAGTAACAAGATCATATTTATACCATCAACAGTGTATATTAAGTTTCCCACGAAGTTTGTAACATTCAGTTCCTAGTACTAGTTCCTATAAAGTGTATATAAAGCAGCAAGTAGAGGATATAAATATTGTCAACGTGACGAGCTGAGTCGATTTAATCTTGTCCTTCGGTATATACCCGAACTATCCGCTCAGTTTGTTAGGTATCCATTTTAAACACGTAATATTTTCCTTAAGAAACTGCTCATTCGTTGGCACCGCAAATCGATCTATCAAAATCAAGGTCTTATATTGAAAACCTTACTATTCCACAAAATATTTTCATGAAATTTTTTATATGAATGAATTGAGATTCTGAAATGAAATGATAGTGATCGGCTGTACCAAATGTGATCTAAAAAGATTTCTCAGAAACTCCTTGTTTTTATTTTATTAATCTTGGCCCATTTATGAACTCACGATTCATTCTCTCTCAGGCTCTCAGCCAACTCAGCTACGACGGCTACACGCATCTACAAGTATATATGGAATAAGGAGCTGTCTTCCTAGCTCCCAATGAAATACAAGTACAAGTACAAGAGTCTCTCTAACATTTCCCGAATATTCCCATCAGTCTGTAAAGATTTATACTTTATTTTATTAAGTTATATGTTACTTTTATAATAACTACCCAGTCTAAAATCATATAGAGGGTCGATTCGTTGTCCTCGACTTTAATTCCAAAATCCAATAAGGCTCCCTTATCTTCAACTTTGAGTTATCTCTGGTAACGGGTACACTAGAGCTCGTACCAAAAATTGATATTTTCCAGTCAGAAGTATTTCGGTTTGAGATTGTGGATATAATGATATTAATTATTCCTGAGTGATTTATCTTCTCAGTTCAAGTCATTTTCTCTAACAATCTGTAGGAAATATCAACTAGGACCGACTGAACTACCGATATTTCTTAAGGCATTTTAGCCAGAACCATAATACAGTACAGCTTCTTGTCTGCCATCAGAAGTGAATTCGAAGTTGGCAAAGGGACAAGGGAAGCCAAACAATTTTTTTTTTTCAATGTAAAAGTTAGATAAGTATCTGCTTAATCTTAGAATTTACGGGTCTAAAGCTGCGCTGTTGGGCTATAACCGCGTGAGCGTTGTTTACGCCAACAAAGAAGAAGAAGAAAGCTACGCTGAAGAGCTCCATTGATTTCCATAATGTTTTCAATCCAACTTTATGTTCATTTAAGAGGTTAAGGGTAGTCAGAGGAACGAAAAAATGAGAGATTTCAGTATTGTTTTTATGCTACTAAATCATGTTATTTTACAAAAGTAGTAATGTGGCATTATTATAGGATGTGTTGACTTGAAGCCACGAAAATTTCAAAAAAAAAGAAATTTAATTTCCGAAGTTATAGCTGTTTGTGTTGACCCTGTTCCAAAAAAAGGTACTTGCGGTGACAAGCATAAGTCCTTGGAGGTTCATCTAAAAACAATCGGACAAAAACAAACAGTTTTATAAATAGATAATCTCGGCAAAACCTTAACCTAAATTATTCAGTTGATCCATAAGAGGTTTTGTGATCTCTAATATCTCTCTGATGTGTACAAGACCATTTTCATTCTTTAACTTCTTCTATGTTATCGTTCTTTGCACAAAACACACACTCACTGACATATGAAGATGAAACTTCACACGAACATTAAAAAAAGGTTGCATCAATCTAAGAAAAAATATTAATCGATTTGGTTTGCACACGCAGTTGAAATGGTTCATTTTGGCTCAAATTATGGTTCAGTTACTTTCTTGTATTTTAACTTTAAACATTTTAGCCATTTCTGGCATTAAATACAAAAAATTGTAGCAGGGCTTCTTGGAAGTATGTTTTAGAGATCAGCTATTAAGTCTTCTATCATTTAGAATTGGGTTAAGCCTTCAACCGAGTTTCCATATATAGAGAAATAACTAGCATGTATTTTACAACAATGCTCCTTGTCATCATCATAATAACATCAAGTTACAATTTCCAAGTAAACAACTAAGAGATGTTTCCTGTACGAAAGATATAGCATTCCCATAAATACATGAACACTTTTGCTTTCAGTTATACAAATATTTTCAATAAATCAATATTACTTTTATTACCTTTTAGTAATGGTCAATTAATATTCAACTAAGTGTGTTTCATAACAGAATAAATTGGTTTTACTATGTTAATATTGCAAATAATTAAGTAAGTGATTATTAAAAGTATACTAAAGTGTTCTAAAGGCTCTCAAGATCTTATGACAGTAAACAATAAAACTAGTAATTGTTTATGTATGTGTATCTTTGTGCAAAAAAGCCAACTCATGCCTGACTTTCGGCAGCTCTCAATTCACTTCACTAGGCTAAAGGCCAATGTCAAAGTCCTTGGGGGAAGTTTCCAAAAGTAGCACAATTTAAGTGTTGGTTGTGCAATCACCAGGGTAATAAAACACCGTAAATCATGCGTGCCGGATGATTCGAAAAGGGCACAATGTCACGTGTTTTACGCTCTCAATAAACGGCTGTTCCTAAAATTCCCAAACCGCAGAGCATAACAGCGCCCACTTTTACAACATCTTTCGAAATTTCAAGCAAACATACATACACTTATGTAAATATATAGACATACGCTTGCATTGCCGGCTATTAAAGTGCGAGTATGGTATATGATATTTACTCATGGTTTTTGTTGCCTTTTCTGTTCAATTAACACATTGCGGCGAATGTAACTACCCACATACATATGTATATATCTATGTACGTAAGTGTCTGCACAAACATTTACATATATATTCGTATGTACAGAAATCGAAGTGTGACATCCGCTCTCAGTTAAATAAATAAAGGCGAATATTCGAAAAGGAACACAGATTGATATACAAGTAACTACATAGACGGGAGGTTGCATTGCAGTGAGTCAAGCCTTCTTTTTTTAGCTCAATGTGTAGCGTTATTAACATGCAACGGTACATATTTTATAGTTAAGAGCATTATAAGAATGATAAGACAAGTAGAAGTTTAGAAAGCAAAAACTTGTTTACTATTCTACTACAGGTGCAGACTTCCTGATCATTGTAGGGTCTTACCAGCGGAAATGGTTGCCATTAGAGAAGCAATAGATCTGTTGCTCTGGAGCGCAGCCTCTTTTAGCATGATGGCTTTCCACTCTAAAATTAAGGTGGTGATACCAGCTTTGAGTTCGCTGATGGTATGCTAGAGACTAGTAAAGGGAGAAAGGATGTTTCGATACCTTAGCTTTGGCAAAGAGCTACTTCATTACTAGATCGGTTTGAGGACTTGGCCACAGCGGGATTGCAAGAAGCAGCAAGGCTGACGAGTTTGCTAAATCAGATACTTAGTATGTCTCACTAGCTGTAGAATGAGAACGGGTAGGATCTACACGGGCTTCTTACGATTGACTACTAATTGATTGGGTCTCAGGCAAACTTGGCAAGCACTGATAAGATGCTAGCAACTGTATAATCGCAAATTCCTTCTGAACCAAGGTAAATCGTAAGAGATTTATTGAGTTGATCGTCTTGCAATAGTTTTAGTGGTTCTAAGTGAACACTGACGGATAGGGTTCAAGCGGTAAGATGAAAATTTTGCCGGATGCCAGTTGCTTAAGCTGCATGGTAGATATAGATATAGATACAACTCTTGAATGTCTCGCCTTGGCCGAGAGATAGTATTCAAATAAAGAAGATTATATCTGGCTTTACAAGGTACTGTATTTAGTAATCTTAGTAATCCGCCAACTTGTGGAAATATCTATCCAACCTAGCCTAACGTACTATTTTAGAATCGATTAAGGTTTACTCAAAATATGCGTCTTGCAAAACTGCCCCGCCAAAAAAAAGTATACTGTACCTTACATCAATAGTCTCCACAAGTCCCATTTAACTTCTTCGTCAAAGTCTTTAAGAATTATATCTCAAATACCTGTGGAAAATTTCATGAAGATCGGTTGATTAGTGTTCGAGAAACCTTGCCAACCGACTTCAAAAACATAGTTTCGAGAAAAACGAATTTTAAGACGGCGCACTTAGCCTAGCTAAGTTGAAAATTTATGATAATATTCTAGAAGTGTCGTAGAATAAGATATCTGATTTTTAAAACTTGTAAATCCATGTAACCCCTTGATCCTCACAACATGTATATTGTATAACTTTACCTATCCCTCCTCCATATAATATTATATATCTGTGTACAAGGTCTGTCGCAAAAGAAACAGAACTTTTTAAATATAATTGTTTTGGTGGCGCCACCTATTGGTGGGTATATGAAATAAAAAGTTTGATCTCTTGTTGACAATTCGTAAAAATTTAAGACAATTGGATAACTACAATCGGTGTTATCGATCAAAAAGTGACAGCATCTTTTAGTCATCGGTCGTAAGATGCATTTTGCACGTTTACCGAAACATTTCAAATGATGAAAAAAGTTTATGGTGATCAGTGCCTATCCCCTAGTAATGCGCATTAGTGGTTTAAGCCATTTCAAGAAGGTCGTGAGAACCTCTGTGACGATCAGAAGTCACCGAAAAAAAGTCGTCTTCAGAAGTCAAAAATAAAGACATTGCTAATTTGTTTTTACGATTCCGAGGGTATTGTACACCGAGAGTTCGTCCCACCTGGCCAAACGATTAATGCTGCGTTTTACCTTGGTGTTATGAAGCGTCTTTTGTCTCGCATTCGTCGTGCTCGACCACAATACCGTGAGGCAGGGTCCTGGCGTCTGTTGCACGATAATGCGCCGTGTCATCGGTTGACGCTTGTCACTGATTTTTTGACAAAAAACTCCACATTAACCATTAATCACTCACCCTACTCACCTGATCTGGCATCCTGTGATTTTTACCTATTTGGAAAACTTCATTTGCCCATGAAAGGACACTGATTTCAGGACATTTCAGCTATCCAAAAGGCGACGATCGATATTCTCAAGAGCATTCCGAAAAATGACCTTAAACACTCATTTGAAATGCTAATTGACCGAGCTAAACGCTATATCGAAGCACAAGGAAACTACTTTGAATAAAAAAATATAACTTTTGAAAAATATTAATTTTTTGTTTTTTTTTTAACAGTCCTGTTTCTTTTGCTACAGCCCTTGTATATTACATACCATATATAAGAATATAATCAGTGCATATTGCTTATATCGACAGTATTGCGATGTCAGTAACTTCAAAAACTGTAAAGAAAAAATATTTTTTTTTTAACCAGTTCACTTGCATGTGCATATCGTATTACCGTTTGCCATGAGGTTGACACAAATAAGTAAAAGCCAGTTACATAAATAAATTTTGTCTACTTTTTTGTCCAGAAATTCTCTTTGTCACAGCGATCGACAACATATGAAGTACGAACGAGTAATAAAAATATTTTTTAATTTGCTTACCGACTGTGTTCTTCATTTAATTTATTTTTATTGATATTCATTATTTTATGTTAATTACATATTTTATTTTCTTATTTTATTTGCAGATAGACTAGCTGTGATAATTATTGGAATAGTTACATTAATTTTAGGTATATTGCTATCAACAATACCATGGTTGGATTATTTTATATTAAAGGTGAGTGGAAAAATCTTTAAATTAAAAATTTATGTTTCAGCTGCCCCATAATTTTCAAAAATTTTTATTTATTGTAAAAGTTTTTGCAAAGTGGAAAAACATTGTTTCTAAAGTAAAAGACAGTATGAAAGATCTTTATCGAATATACGCGGGAAGATCATTTAATATTTGATTCATATGAGTGGACCATTCCTACTACATTTCAACCAAAGAACATCCAGAATATGGCCTAAAAGACTTTTTTGCCAACGAAATTATTTAAGAATTTTTTTCTGACATAAAAGATGAAATATTTTATTAGAATTTATTATTGTTACTAACATACACTACAAAGAAATTCTGATATTCTGATGATTCTCGGAAAAAAGATGTGCTCGCGTTGGCAGGATAACTACTTAGGGGATCATTTGAAGTGAAAAATAGATGTTTTAGTTAAAACCTTAACTTATAACTTGGGCGAAGGAAAAAAACTGAAAATTGTATTTTTTGGCAGACATTTTTACGAAAAAATTAAAATTTCGCGACTTTTTTTCTCAAATAGTTATAACCGAAAAAATCCTTTGTACAAGTCTTTAATAATTGTACCCCAAAAACCTCTGTAAAAGTCCATGATGAGTTCTCAAGAAATCTTTCCAACCGACTTCAAAAACACATTTTCGAGAAACACGTGTTTGAAGACGATGCACTTACCCCAGGTAGCTTTGATAGCTAGCCGCGAACGCACAAGTTCTCAAGGCTGTATCTCCAAAAATATTGCTCAGAACAACTTGAAAATTTAGGACAATATGCTAGAGGTCCTGTAGAATTTAATAAGATAATAAAAAATCTATTTTTTTCAAAACCCGTAAACCCACCTATTATCTTTATTCACTATGTCAGATTTAGCTGATTTTAAGATCACGCACTGTACTAATTAACTATCCCTTTATGTACTGCTATTGTTCAATATTTAACCACTTTATTTTTTAATTTCAGAATTTAAGGCTATGGAATGATACGTTAAGTTTTCATTACTGGCAACGGCCAGGAGTCGTACGCTTAACTAAAGTTTATATATATAATGTCACAAATCCCGATGGTTTCCTGCAAGGAGAGAAGCCAAGATTGACGGAAGTGGGACCATTTGTTTATAGGTGAGTAAAATTTTGACTGCACTTTATGATTGATCTATTTGAAGTAGTTATACTGTTAAATTAATTCATTCAATTTTACAAAATTTACAGGAGAAAGCAACAACAAAATTGATTCAATACAAGGGATACTGAAAATATCCTATTAAAGTGTTACTATAGCTCGCTGTTATATTTCTGTTAAATTTTTTGGAAACAAAGAAGATTCTTCTTAATTATGTAAAATTATGCAATTTATAACAGTTGTTTGTTCGCTTGTTACTTTATAAGCGTTTTTTTGAACTGATAAAATTAATAGAGAATCAAATAAAAACTGAAATTCTTTGGAATATCCGAATGTAACTGGTTACGACGTTAAAAAGGGTTTAGTAGATATTTAATCTGTACGGCATTGCCTATACAATGACCTATGGAGGTTAAAAAATATCCTTAAAATCTAACAAAATGGCAGACATTGAAAAAAATTACAAATTGAGTCAAGGTGAGATTATTTTTGGACCGCCAAAATTCCTTTTCGAAAAAGTCGAAAAAATGGGAGGGTCATTACAAAGAGAAATATGTATAAATAAATCATTTCCGTCAGTTTAAAAAATTGTGTTTCGAGAAAAACGCGTTTTAAGTTTCAGGTGTGCACTCCGAGCGCTCCGAATGTCGGGCGGTATTATTAGTTTTAGGTCTTTTTCGAAGCCTTTCAATTGTACAGTGGGTTTCTACATTAATTCTAAGGGTATAAGAGAACAGAAAATGTAAAAAAAAAAAATGGAAAAAATATTACCCTACTGACTCCTTAATTTGTTTACTGCAAAGTGGAAAAATCATCTGGAATTTAAAATTATGTTATATTGGAAGGAGGCTTGGTTGTGGTCCGAATTCGCTCATTTTCATACCATTACATAGGAGTATCAGGATAATGTTAGGTGCCGAATTTGGCTGAAATTAGCTGAGCAAATCCTTGGATATGCGCTTCCACCTTAAGAAGGGTGGTGCCGCGCCCATGTTTCAATTTTGACACCTAATTATGCTCTCTGTTGCAATATGTTGTGAACCAATTTTAGAATGAAGTTTAATAGAAATGCTATTAAAAATGATTTTTAAAAGGCCGTAACTAAAAAAAAATTATCTAAAATTTTGAAATATTATTATTTCTTTTTTTTACTGTCAAAATATCAAGAAACAAAAATAAAAATATTTTTTCGAAACTCAATAATTTTGCTTCATCTTTCATCCCTTACTTTTAACTGAGTACAACTGAAGAAGTTACTAGAACCATTAAACTCGTGTTCATTAAATATGTTTATGATTCATAATAAGATTTTACAATAACAAAATAAACTTAGTTCCTTAGTATTCAATTAATATTTAGTACTTTTTTGCTACACTCCACTCTATTTGCGTCAAATATGTATGAACTTAGTTGGACTTTTGACACATTTGTGCTAAATTGTTAGGCCGGCCTCTATTTGGAGCAATTCTCTTCACCTTTGTCTCGGAAATTTTCCATTAAAAGTCACTGAACTAGTATTTTCGTACTTCTATGACTTGCTATTTTCGGCCAAAAAAAGTACCCGAAGTCACGTTAGGCCTTCTACTGCTTTCTATACTAAACTTTGTTGCAATTTGGGAGCCTAATATGGCTGCACTTATGGCCAAAGTGTATTAAGCAAATGTTTCTGCCTAAAAAGCGCTCTTATGGAAAGTGTACTGTGTACTGTCAAGAAAAACTCGCATAGGTTTATGGCTATGTATGTGCGTGTATAAATAAAGCAAGCGTTGAAGTGTTTTGCACAAATTTGGCAAATGAAATGCTCAACTTGCGTTATTGAAAGTGATAAAAGCGCCGAAAGCACGAAACGCCTAATATGCAACAACAAAATATAGGTCAATTAAAATTACAGTGTATTGGCAATAATTGCAATATTTTAAGTCGAAATGTGCGTATGCATTTTGCTGCTCTTTTTGTTGTTGTACGTTGCAAGAGAAATGTACGAAATTGCTGAAAGTTGCACATATTGCAATGGCGGCTTTTCGCCAACGCCAGCGAAAATATATTTTGTTAATAAAGTTTTGCATTTATTACTACAACGTACCTACATACATACAATAGGGTGCTTCAAAACATTATTTTTATTTTTTTTAACTCTTTCCTTCTAAAATGTTTCTATTTGATGGGAAACTAGGAAAACTTCGGTTCGTCGGTTATTATGACGTGAGCTAAAATTAATATCAAAATATCAAAATTTTTTCACACAAAAACTAATTTTGATGGCTCAGTTTGTATGACAGCTATATGTTATGGTCATCCCATCTGTACAATTTGTTCGAATATTGTTGGACTGTCTTGAACAATAATTCACGCCAAATTTCCTGAAGATATTTTGCCAAAAACCTATGTTTTCCATACAAGAACCTGATTTTGATCGATCAATTTGTATGGAAGCTATATGCTATATATTGAATCGTCTGAAAATTTTCCGCGGAGATTAGAGCGTTGCTTTGGAAAATATTATGTGCGAAATTTTGTGGAGTTATCTGGTCGAATAAAAAAGTTCTCCATACAAAGACTGGATTTTGACCGACTTGTTTGTATGGCAGTTATATCCTATGGTTGTCCGATATCGACAGTTCAACAAATGAGCAGCTTCTTGCAGAGAAAAGAGTTTTGGAAGTTTTCAGAGCCATGTCTCAAAGCCTGAAGGACTACAGACAGACGAACATGGCTAAATCAAATCAAAACATGAATTTTTGAAATTTTTATTTTTGAATTTTTTGCTTTTATTATTGGATTTTTTAGTGCAAGTGAAATAATTTGAGAAAGTAAAAGTGAGAAAAATACTAATAAAAACGTTATTCTGAGGCACCCTAAAGTACATACATGCGAGTGATATGTTAAGCAATTTTCTTTACTTCTTTTAAGTCATATTTTTGTGGTTTTAAAACTTTTAGCTAGTTTTATTTATTTTCTGCAACTTAAAAAAAGTCCTTGATAATATGACAAGCAACAATTTCAAACCAAATTCTATTTTTTTTTTCAATCGTATTTTCAGTGTTTTTTTAGAATATTTTTCCATTAATATGCCCAGTAGCTGTTTAAAAAATAACAGTTTCTAGAACTTTTAACATTTTTAAGGGAAAGCTGTTTGAAGGTCGATTCAAAGAGTTCAACTCTATGAAAATAGTACTTAAAAATTTTTGTTCAACCTTTAATATTTCATGCACATTTTCAAAAAAAAAAATCAAATATTTTAGAATATATTTTTCTTATTTTTAATACGCATTCAATATTATTGAACATATTTGCATGTAAATGTAATATGTAAGCACACACACACTTATTTCTGAATTGAATTTCCCTCACCATCACTATCTCAATCTATTTTAGCTTAGCCCACTAATCACTCAAATCAATTTTGAATTACAACCCAATTTTCCAGCTACAACTCAAGGTCATTGGGGTTAGTAAAAACTTATTAGCAGCTGATTAAAAACTCATAAATCTTAAGGTTATTAATATTAATTATAACAAAAAGTGTTGCGTACATATTTGTTTGCTTAAATTTTTAAATACCGCGACATTAAACTGTAATGAAAGCGCACTAAGCTATAAATAAATGAAAAATTGTAAAATAAGTAGTAAAAGCAATAATTCGTTAAAATCATTTTTAATCAATTAAATCGTAAAGTAGCATAATTTTTGCTCTATTTTGTGGGTAAATAATTGGTATAAATGAAAAAGCGTAAGTAATCAAACCATTTACGAAACAATGCTTAACAGCTTAAAAAGTTTACAAAGTGTTCTCTAATAAATATGTTTAAAGTACTGCATTGAAAAAAACAGCTACGAATAAGTAGTACTTTAAAGGGGTTAATAGTTTGTAGTATGAAGAGCACTAGTTAATGTGCATAAGAATTGTAATCAAAGGTTTTCTCCTACTTCCGTTTATTACGTCATTATCCACATAGCGTAGTTTTCAACCAAACGCATTTGAAGGAAGTAGCTAGACAGTCTAACATAATCTTTGCTTTTATCATTCCTCATCTCTGCCAAAACCATGGCAGTACTTGTATTAATTATAGAGTAATCACTCTAAAATCGTTAGCTTCATTATACACGGTGTAAATTCAACCGGAAGAACGGCAGTTAATTAAATAAGTGTGTAAATCAAGGATTTAGTTAATTATACACCTAGGCCTGCGCCATGCCGAGTTGATAATGGGTGGTTACAACCTTAAAAGGTTTAAATATGTAATAAAACTCCCAAGGGAAATACTGCGGTTACTTGTCTGAAACGCCAGAACACCTGCTATCCATGATCCATTTTTCCAAATAAGGATCACATCGCCTCAATAGCACCAATTTACTTATTTTATGGCACTAGGTGAGACGTTGTGACTTAGGAGAGGGCATAATAGAATGCAATCCCCATTTCCTTAACTCATCTAATCTAATTATCAGCTAATCTAATACATTCTTCTCGAAAGCGTTGCAATTTGTTGGGTCTCCGACGTTTCCTTCTAAGGATTACAAACTTGATGACAAACTTACAATACCCTCTTCTTGTTTTAGTAACTAAGCCCAAATAATTTATAGATCATTGTGCAGCTTGAGAGCATAAAATATTGTTTCAGTCTTGCTCATGTGTGAGAAGATACTTAAAACTCTTTATATACTATAAATCAGAGTAGCAACTCCAACGTTTTATTTATTTTAGGTTAAATAAAGACGTCATTTTGACTGACATTTTATCTGACGTCTTACTAAATTACTTACGATACATTGTATAACTTATCAAATAACCGTTCATAATCACAAAATCTTCATGTTTTAATAAGATACTTCTAGACTTCATATTTTAATAAGATACTGTTATTCTAGACTACCGCCTTAGCTAAATTTTTCGCTGCGGATAACTGTGCTTTAGAACTACAGTTCATAGATTCTTCCGATCAATTATGACAGTTACAATACGCAATTAATTCCATTGATTGACAGCACTTAAGCCGCACTTTAGAACTTAGACTTCCGTTGTCCAACCCCGTTACTCAAGTAAAACTTAAATTAACTCAGTCGTTGGCGTTTTTTACTTGTACAGCGGTTTTTATTAGTCTAGATCTGTTATTATTGAATAATTAAAGTATTATAATTAAACGATTTATTAAATAATGATTTGTTTACGGATATAACTCACATCTAAGACAAATATTGTTTTAAATGCAATAAAGTAGAAACTTGGAGCAAAATAAAAATATGAACACGCGCGTGTTTCAAGTATTTTAATTGCCTGAGGTCCAGCGTGCCGGAACGTGATCAGTTTCCATGCTAAGCATTGTCGGATGGAAAATATACCTTTATTATTATATTGTGCAATATACATTGTTGTAGTTATTTTATATGATAATTCAGCTAATGCTTTGCTCAGACGCAAAGTTTAATTGCAATAAAAGGAATAAAGATAAAAATAAGAAAATTGTCAGCAATAAAATAAATTGAGTATAAGCAGCCTTTTTTCTAACATAATGCTAATTTATTTGTTGTATAATTACGACGTCACTTAAGTGAAACATATCAGCGCGATCAAGTTGTTTATATCAAACATTAAATATTTTTTGTAGTACTAAACTATTTTTAAGCCCGAACATATTTGTAAAATTTTTTATTTTTTTTATTAGTTAAAAACTAAAAAAAAATTAGATCTAATTGAAGCTAAAAGAAATATATGTGTTTATTCTTAAGCTATAGTAATGCCTGAGTCAGTGTGTAAGTAGCACGCGCGAAGTTCAAATTGATTAGTAAAATCTGGAATAAACTGATAACCTCAGTGTCAGCAGCAAATCTCAAACTGGGCTAGACATACCTATAAACACATATACATGTTTCATACTTGCATACATATATGCATAAATAGCAACAAATTTATGTACTCATGAATATGATCACACCACGAAGGAAATGTCAGGCGCTTTTTCAGCTAAACTTAGAGATGTTTGACGGAATAAATTTTTTGATGTATGAAAACCAAAAGAAAGAAAATTCACATATGGAATTCCAATATTAAAAAGAAAGATCAAACTCCACCATCTTTGCAAGTGTGTTTACTTTCAGCGCTTATTCAGTTTAAGAAATGTTAGCGAAATAACTTCAAATCTAGTGTTTCAGGTCTTTTGCTATTCATCTTAAAAATAAAGACCTAAATGTGAAAGGACCTGAAACCCTAAATACGTATATATATAGTTATGCTCTAATAGTATCAGTACTGCTGACCCAATATGTTATAGTGTGCAATGTTCTCCATTATAAACATTTCTTACATGCTTCTTATTCACTTCTTATTCATTTACACGAAGATATTGCATGAGACAATTGCAATTTTTAGCTGAATCCAAACTACTAATAACATAATTGGTATAATAAATGTTCCTTTAGTGAAATCATAAATGAATTTACTATTTTATTACTTTAATATTACTTTTTGTCAAGCATTAAATATTTTTTATTGTACTAAACAAATTTTTCGGTGATACATTCGTTAAAATTACTTCAATAATTGACCCAAAATATAGAGAACCCAAATTTCCTTTAGGGTGGAGTTTTGTACCAAAGCAATATATGATCTTCTGTAGTCTTAATTAATAAATTAATCTTTATTCATTAAACGTTCTCGTATCTCTTCATTTATCTGTCTTAATAGTTAATTTAAGTTGTCGTAGGTCTGAAATTGTGTTCTTAAAAAGCTAATGGAATATTAATTGCGCTCATATAATCAATAATAAGAAATCGTCTCTACTAGTAGGAGTTTCTAAAACAGCATACAATATCCATGACAATTTATACAATGTCTCATGCTGATTGTGGAATTATATGTAGAGTTTTTCTATATGGCCGCTACAAAAGTAGACCGATAGGAAAGCAAACGACACCATATTTTCTCCGCTCTTTTGACATTTATATTCAGTAAGGTTTGTCATTTCATCATGGAAATATATACGCTCCAACAACGAGTCGAAATTATTAAAATTAAGTACCGAAATTCGGAGTCCGTGGCCTCAACTTTAAGAGCGCTTAAGTGAGACAAAAAAGTGCCCGTAGTCTCGAGAATATTGCTGCCGCTACGATTTTGAATTAGAATTGAAGAAGACCCAATCTCTCACACGTCGTTCTCAAGCGTTTGGTATCTCAGTGACGTCGTGGTGCCGAATTTTGCGAAATGATCTTGACCTACATCCTTACAAGATCAAATTGGCGCAAGAACTGCAGCCGTTTGACCACCAGAATCGCGATATGTCCTTGAATTGGGCTGAGCAACCAACTTGAAAATGATCCGGATTTTCATCGAAAAATCATATTCAGCGATGAGGCTCATTTCTGGCTGAATAGCTTCGTCAATAAGCAAAATAAGCGTTATTACTCAGGCAGCACTCCACACGTATTCCATGAGTCATCATTGCATCCCGAAAAAATTGCGGTTTTGTGCAGTTTATAACCGAATATTTTTGGCCAGAATTGGATTATATGGACTTGGACAATATGTGGTTTCAAGAGGATGGCGCCACAAGCCACACAGCGAATGTCGCAATCGATTTATTGAAAACCAAGTTTGGTGAACGTGTTATCTCACGAAATGAACCAGTCTATTGGTCGCCTAGTCGTACCATTTGACGCCGTTAGACTATTTTCTGTGGGACTATGTCAAGCCTATGGTCTATGCCAAAAAGCCAGCGACGATATACGAACTTTGTACGAATATCGAACTTGAAATTGCTGCAGTATCGGCCGATTTATGCTTGAAAACCCCCAAAAAAGGTTCAACGTTGAATAATATAAGGGGATAAAAAGATCTTCATCTTGATTTTGATCGGTCGGTTTGAATTCAAGCTTGTGCTATATTGTTTTGAGATTGTATCAATGCTTTAGCTGTTAATCTATGCCGAATTCATGCAGATATCTTGTCAAACAAAAAAGTTTTCATAAAACGACTTGATTTTAATCGGTCAGTCTGTATGTCTAATATTGCTCATAGCCGCTTCATTTTTCTGGTAGCAAGCATAGCTTTCGAGAACTATAGTTTCAAAATAATTTTCACCTTAAAAGACGGAAGTAAAGATTTCTTTCGAGATAAGTATTCGTATGGTTCTGATTTCTGTGAGCTCACTATTTGAATTCTTTGTGATAAGTTCACTTGATGCGATGTCTTATAACATTCACAATCAATACATAATAAAATCGCTATCAATGAATCAGACCATGATTTCGTAACTGATATCATTGTAAATCTCATTTGAAATACACCAGATTGGGAGCAAATAAACTTACGAAAACGACACCGCACCAAAACAAAGAAGGACCAATAAATGTTCCACAAACTCAGTTGTCCCTCCCTGCGTAAGTGCGCCATAATTACAAACCTTTTACAGACACGACCGCTGCTTATTTCGGGACATTAAAACTAAACCCGTAAAATCATTACAGTCGACACTTAAAATGTTCAACCGCAAGTCATTCCTTACGTTTGTCGGCAAAAAAGGGGCGACTCTATTAGCGGCACGTCACAGCAACACACGCTTAAGTACATAAGTAGATACTTGGGTACTTAGAGGCTATGCCGAAATGATGAATGAAATGCGAAGTCGCACTTGAAATGTCTGAAAAAGTAAAAAGTACAAAAAAACGGCTAAAACCGCAAAAAAATGACAGCGCCACAAAGTCAAAAAAAGCAAAATAGTAAATAAATGACTGTTAGGTAAATAGAGAGACAGTTCCTCAGACAAATGCACAAAAACATTGACGGCGCTGACAATAGGCGATTGTAAACAATAATAAATATTTAAATGTAGAAATGCGTGATTAGATTTAATTTACACCTGCACCAGTGTGTCTCACAGGCAACAACAGCAATAAAAACAATGGCAAAAATCGAAATGACAATAGACACAAATTCGAAAGACCTACAACCACAACGGAACTGAGCCGATCTTTGAAGAGCACAACTATTGTAAATAATAATGGGCATTTCCGCACCGAACCGCACTTTTGCGATGTGGGTTTACTGACAGCACCGCGCAGGGTGCGCGCTCTTCATTGCTGTGATTTTGTTTGTCGTTGAACTTGACATTCAACTCATTGTTTGTGAGTGATGAGCGCCTATTAATAGCTGGGTTAGTGGTGTTGAGGCGTCGCGTTAGGAAAGCTTTGAGTCTGCGTGTACACGTGTTGAGACCTGTGATCAGCTAGCTGCCTTGACTTTGGTGCTATGCGAAAGTTCAACATACATAATGCTTACGTCTAGTGAAATATTTCGATAATTTGAGTTCGGACGTTGTAGGGTTAGTGGGTCGTGTGGTGATATTAACCAATCGAAGTGAGCCTAAATCTTCTAGGTGCTACGAAATGCTGGAAAACAGGGAAATCAAATCTATACATGGAAGAAGCAAATCGGCTATGTATATAAAAGATGTGCAGTTGGCTTTGTATACCATCCGATCTGATTATTTTTAAGAAAGTAAAAAAAAATTAGGAATAAGTAAAGTAGAAACGGTGATAGAGGCTTTTCTAAGAATTGTAGTGGTTGCAGCTCGATTATTTCGGAATTTATCTAAATGAGAGAAATGTCACTATATTTTGAAATATCCCAGAAAACGTAATAAGCAATGATACATATATAAAATATATATCTCAAGATGTACAGTTGGACAGTTACAGTTACTTAATCTGTCGACAGTACTTTTGTCAGCATAAATATTATAATATATGTATACTTACCATGTTTCCATAGCCTCTTTGTCTCTCTTCGTGCTATTGAAGGGGTGTAAATAGTCTCTAAATCGTTTGGGAAATGATGACGAGTTACGAGTTATGAGAAGAGGGAAACTTTGTAGAGATGGGAATTTCTGGATAGAAGATTAGATCAAGTTTATCTGCAGCATCCAGAAATAACATCTGGGGCATCATAAAAAACAAGGATTTCCAACAAGAATAATATTGTTAAAAATAAACATTGTAAAAAAAAATAAAAAACACTCATTACTAAGGAAATTCAAATGTTTCCACTAAATAAAGTCGTATGTCATGAACAGCAGGCTCAGTAATGAACTTGGAAGTTTGAGGAGAGGCTGGTTTATTCCTAAAGACCAATGACTTCAAATAGTCTCACAAAATACGATCTATACCACTCTCCACTGATCGTAAAGGCGTCACGTGCTTCATTTCGAAAGAAGTACGGACTAATGATTTCACCAGACCAAAACTCACTGTCAAAACGGTCAATTTAGTTGAATATAATGGTTGTTCGTGAATTTTCTTTACACCAGAATCGACAGTTTTGTTTATTTACCGCAACGCTAAGATTAAAGTGAGCCTCATGATGAAGTTCTTAAAAAATTTTTGCATTTTTAAGTCGTTCCAGAGCAAAATCAGTAGATTTGTAACGTTTACGGTCATCCAATAGCGGATTCAAGCCGAAATCAAAAATTCTACTCCGGCGCTTTTCTGATCAAGAAGCTTTTCATTTTTCAGAATCAAGTCCTTATATGGAAAATTTTTTCATTTAATGATATACATATCTTCTGACATGGCTTATTGTCTAAGGCAACGTTATACTTTTCGAAATATTTTTTCTGATAGGACCACTGTATAATATATAGTACATATAGTATATTGTTGCCATACAAACAGGCCGATAAAAATCAAATTTTCGATTGGAATTTTTTTATTTGTTAATGGTACCTTAACATCAGTCAATTTTTAATATTCAAGAATTATACACTCTATATTAATTAATTGATTTTTCCTATTTAAATTACAGAGAAGACATGCAAAAAGTGAATATAAATTTTTACGACAATCAAACAGTGTCATATCAGCACAAGAAAATTCTGCAATTCGTGCCCGAATTGAGTATAGACAAGAATACACCGATAGTCACACCCAATATTCCTCTATTGGTAAGTCACTACAATTCATAATAATATCCATGAACTAAAAACAAATGTTAATTTACACCATCTCACCCACAGACGCTTACTAGTCTCAGTCCAAAATTAGGTTATTTGCTGTCAAAGACGATTTCCGTAGTGTTGACCGCAGCCAAGTTCAAACCTTTCATCAACGTGACTGCCGATCAGTTGGTGTTCGGCTACGATGATGCGCTCGTCAGCTTGGCACATCGATTTTATCCAAAACATATGCGTCCAATGGAGCGAATGGGACTGCTACTTGGGGTAAGCAATGAATAGAGAGAGAAAAGAGAGATATTTAATATTTTGAAAAAAATCGGTATTAAAAAATGTTATTCCCTATTTTCTTCTCTTCAGCGCAATGGTACACTAACCGAAGTCTCAACAATCAAAACTGGTCTTCAAGGTATGGAAGAATTTGGCTACATAGACCGCCTGAATGGACTCGATCACCTGCCACATTGGCATAAGCCACCCTGTAATCGTATTGCCGCCTCCGAGGGCTCCTTCTTTCCACCACGTGATATAACAAAAGCGGATACAGTTTACGTTTATGACAAGGATTTATGTCGCGTCATACCTTTACAGTATCAAAGAGGTGTGAAAAAAGATGGTTAGTATCTTGCTGATTTTATCTGACTGATGATGAATAGTTTTTAAATTTTTCGTCTTCCTCACCTTGCAGGTATTGGCGCTGATCTGTATATCTTGCCCGAGAACAGTTATGGTGATTCTTCGAATAATCCGGAAAATGAATGCTTTGATACAAGTGATTATGAACCGATAAAAGGCCTTCAGAATATAAGCCCCTGTCAGTATGGGGCCCCTGTCTACATATCCAATCCACATTTTTATCAAGCCAATGAGTCGTTGTTACATTCGGTGGAAGGTCTCAAGCCGAATAAAGACGAGCATGAAACATACTTCAAAATACAATCGGTGAGGAGGAAGCTTTTAGAGCATTTTTTAACTCATATTTTACTTTTTACTCTATTTAACCCGTTTTCTTTTTTCAGAAATTGGGTGTACCACTGGAAGGCAAAGTACGCATTCAACTCAATCTCAAAGTGACGCGAGCGAAAGACGTGTATCCAGTTAAGGATTTTCGAGATTTCATCTTCCCGGTTATGTGGTTGGAAGAAGTAAGTTTGTAATGGTTTTAAGAACTTAAAACAAAAATGTGAATTAGGGAAAATTTGGATATAGGTATAGGTATATGGGCTTTATATCATACCTTTCAAACAATTAACTAGATGAAATTTAATTATAAACTAATAATATTTCCTCAACTTTTCAGGGTATCTCCGAATTAACACCCGCCATCCGCCGTTGGATCTACTTGGCCACCGTATTTGCACCGATCATTATACCGGTCGCCTCGTATCTGATGATATTCGGCGGCGCACTTGCCATTGTCTTCGTCTTCGTGCGCGCATATCAGAACTTCGTGTTCGCACGCGATCCCACATTGGAGATACTCGAGATGGGCCGACGCTCGCTACGGCGTGGCAGCAGCTTCATCGCGCAACATCAACACAAGTTCATGCATCGCGAAAGTTATACGCTGCTAAAGACGGTACCTGGCGATCTGCTGGACGACAAAGAGGACGCGATACCCATAATGACAAACAGTTCATAGTATTCCTAACAGCACAAAGAAATATGCAAAAACAAAATGAGCCGAGTTGAGTGTTCGGCCAGGCATTCCAACGGGTCTCATGAGTGTTTGCAAATTTCGTATCGAATTTAGTTTTTAATTAGTTAGTTGTTCGTTTAAAGCTAAGTAGGTGTGAATGATTTATCTCAATGTAAATATGTGTATGTGTGATGAAATGGCGTAAAAATCAAAGAAGCAACAACAAAAAACATAAATATGTGATCTAAGTTATTACTTTTGAACGTGTTTGTGTGGGTTACTTTTTTATCGGATATTTTCTGTGTGAATTGTTTGTTGTTGGTGAGCGCGTGTCTGCGGCCTTTAGTGCGTTTTAGCTCTAATTCTCCAAAAGCAAAGAAGAAAAAATTTAACAAAAAATCTAAAAACTATAATTTATAGTTAGTACAGTATGTATTATATATTTATATATATATATATATATATGTATATGATAATATGGTGTTTAGCTTTCTTCTTCTTCTTCCTATATTTGTAATCGCCTTATACAAATTTGTGAAATTCCAGGGTTAGTGGTAGATTTAGTCTAACTGTAAGTATGTACACATTTTCAACATAATTGCACTCACTTAGCGAACAAAAGCAATGGACAGAATTTGGATTTTTCAAATAAAGTCGACAAGTAGTTGGTTTTAGAACTCAAACGATAAAGTAAATTATAAAAAATAAATAAATAAATAAACACAAATTTTCATTCAGAACTTTTTTTTATAATAATTATGTCACAAATTATAATAAATCGAGAAAATTATAAAAAATTACAAAAATTTATTGTAAACTGTATGAAAAAAATTTAAAAAATTTTTCTTGCCCAAAACCAAAATGTATTTTTAAAACCAGAAATCAACAAATTATAGCTTAAAATGCTGATTTCTAGTTGTCAATTTAATATAATTTGATACAAAATAAAACAAAAACATATTTTTAAATTTTTTTAATATATATTTTGTTCTATTTTCGGATAGCTTAATTTATTTTTTTTTTATTTCTTAAAGTAATTTAAATTTTTTTGTTTTTCAGTTGCCACTTTAATATAATTTTACATAAAATTTACAAAAATTATTTTAAAAAATTTATTTTGCATTTTTTAATTTAATATGATTTTTTTATTAGTTTCAAAAAGTATAATTTATGAAATTATTTAAATTGTTAACTTAATTTAATTTTATAAAAATTTAAAATAAAATATTTTAATAATGAAAAATAATTTTTTATTTTAACTTTTTTTTTAATTTCGAAATGTAAATTTTTAATTATTTTTTTTATTTGTTAGTTCATTTATTTTTTTATCAAAATTGAGAAAAAAAAATTTTATAATAAAAAATATTTTTAAATATATTATTTATTTTTTAATTTCCAAGTGTACTGTTTTTAGTTATTTTTTTTTTATTATTATTAAAGTAATTTTAATTTTTTCAAACATAAAAAATATATATTTTTAATCTTTTTTTATATTTTGTCAATTTTGTCATGTATAATTTGTATTTATTGAATTTTTTTTCAATTTCGATAAGTACACTTTTTGATTAATTGTTTTTTAATTGTCAATTTCTTCTGAATAAATAAAAAGTATTAAAGTGGTTTTAATTTTTTCATTTATAAAAATTTTTTAAATTGTTAATTTAATTCCATTTTATTAAAATTTAAAACTAAATATTTTAATAATAAAAAATATTTTCTAAATGTAATTTATTTTTTTTTATTTTTGAAACATAAATTTTTTAATAATTTTTCTTTTTAATTGATGACTAATATTAATTTTTTCAAAAATAATAAAAAATAAATATATTTTTAATTTTTTCAAATTCGTGACGAAGAATTTATGTTTTTATTTATATTTTTTTCCAATTTCAATAACTTCACTTTTTAATTTTTTTTGCAATTGTTAATACGTTCAGAACTAAAAAAAATATTTTTTTTATCAATTTCTTAACTTAAAATTTGTAATTAAATTTTTGAATACATATTTTAATATTTTTGAAATTCTTATGATTTTTTGTTTGCATTTTAATTTCAGTTTTTATTTTTTTTTCTCTGAATTTCGAATATTAAACTTTAGCCCAAATTACCAAAAACCAAAATTTACATTTATTATCCAAAACCAAGTTCAATCACATACTTCTTATAATTCTAGTTTTTAAACTCTTTGTACATAGTTATTTATATACTTACTTATTTCCAATTCAATGATTAATTTTGTATGTTCGGGGGTAGTTCATTATACTTAATTTTAAGCATAGCAATTTTAATTATTATTGACTAGTTGTAAATTAAATGCATTATGTTGTAAGTTGGAAATTTATTTTTAAAACAATTTTCAAATATATTTCACTAGTCATTTTTACGACACAAAAATGAGAGCAGATTATTATCCGTAAGCAGTTTTCTTAGTATTTAGCTATTATAAAAGGTTTTTATACAAAAATAATGTAGTTCTAATATGCATACATAGTCAATTTAATTTTATTTTAAGAAAAAAAAATACATACAAATTTTTTTGAGGATTGTTGTCGAAATGAAATATTTTTGAAAGAAATTGTTATTTTAGGCAAATAAAAATGTAAAGCTACGAAAATATCTTCACTTGTTTCATTGCAAGATTGGGACTTCAAAAACCGCAGAAATGTTAATATTTGATAGAAATTATATTTTTCTTATAAACAGCGATTCTGGGAAGAGGAAACAAGTTTTTGAAGCTGACTAAACTGCAACATTTTTTGATTTGTACAAGCATTTTAATGAAAATATATGCCACATTTCCACTGATATAATATGATTCAATCCCGAAACTGTAACATAAGTACAAAGCGTGATCTATTTCGAGACTCCTAACTTTTTTATAGAAAAAATACAGAAATTTCTCATTTAATTGGGAATAATTATTATCATATGAAAAAACAGCTGTAATTCAACTGGAAACTGCGTGATGTTTTGCTTCAAGGCCTGAATCAAAGCGGCATCGTACGCATAGACTTTACACATTACATATACTCACAGGAAAAAGTCTAACGTTATGATAACACACGATCTTGATGGCCAATCTACCGGCTCAAAACGTAAAATTGTCTACTCACCGAAGGGGTTTCTCAATACATCCACTGATTGATGTGATGTGTGGGAAGTGATGCCGTCTTGCTGAATCCAAATGTCACTGAGATCACGAGCTTCAATTTCAGGCATCAAATCGTCGGTTATAGTGGCGCAATAACGGTCGCCCTTGACGGTTACGTTCCTAGCGGCATATTGTTTTAAGAAATATGGACCGATGATTCCTCGGGTCCACAAACCACACCAAACCGTAGTTATTTCTAATGAAATGGTAGCTCTTCGTGAATGGTTTCTCTCCGTCCCAAATGCGGCAATTTTGCTTGTTATACACCCATTGAACCAGAAATGGGCCTCATTATTTGACTCGAAAACATCGGATCTTCTTGAAACTTTTTCAAGAACCCATAGAACGTAGCGATGTCGCTTGGGAAGGTTGAGAAGGTTCAGTTCTTGCATAAGATGTATTTTTTACGCTTTTAATTTAGATCTCTACGTAAAATGCGCCAAGTCTTTCCATACGTTAGTCCGCGTTGCTGCGATCGTCGCCAAATCGGCTCCCCACGGTCTTTTTATACACTCTCAGCTAAGGTTCCTATATTTTTTTCACTGCGTACTGGACACAACTAACGCGTGATCTGTTGAAAAGGATTATTGATAAAGGTATCTCTACTTGGATCACCCGTTATATAGCCAAGTGCTTTTTGATGTAAAATATTGCTCAAAATTTTTCCATCTGCAATAAGACGAATTATTTTAGATTCGTGTAATTTACTTCAGGCCAAAAGTCCCTAGCACAAATACTAAAACTTTACCAACAACGCAAATTATCACGAAGAAGAAAGCTGATAATAGACTTTACCATCAAAACTTTTCTTGTACTCCGACCACTTCTTAAAAAAATCCACTGCTTTCATCCTTCAACAGCTCTCTATCGAATGTACCTCGAATTAAATTGATGTTTCAGGAATCTAGATACTTAGGTTCTAGAGTCGAATTTCTGAGAAAGATTGATACTTCCTAGCATTCAAGTATTCTATTCGGATTTATCGTTCGATCATTCGATTTCGACCAGAAGAGAGGAAAGCAGTTGGTCTTGTGAAGAAGGAAAATAAGTGCTATTTCGAATTGGGATGAAGAAATTGACAGATAACAGCACTAATTAGGCCCCCATGTCCAGCCAAATATACCTAATGAAAAGAAAATTTGAAACAATACTATTTTCGGAGTTGGTCTTTTTGACAGTTGTAACTTGATGTTTGCTCAATTCGGTTTGCCATTCCATAATCTGGGACCATGTTCGTAAATCGTACAAATTTGTTACCAAAATAATGGTACAAAATGGCATCGTGCGCTGCGCCTGATATTCGGTCGACATAATTGCCCAACAGAGTCGGTAATTCGAGTAACCACGCATCGGTTTCAGACGACGCTTACTCTAGTGAATAATGCTCATCCCCAGAGACGTCCTATATTGCGCCTCGAAGACGCTATTATTGCTGTGGAGCCATATATCGAAGGAGACCCGTATAGGTTCATTGCCAACGCACGCAATAGTTGGAGCTGTGCTCATCCCTTTTGAAGGTATTCAGAACGAATCTTGAAAATCAAACTAGAGCAAGATTGCAGGTCGATATGGTCACCGATCCCGATTTTCACAAAAAAACTTTATTTATCGATGAAACTCACTTTTTCACATTTTTCTATGGGCACAGGGAATCATTGGGCTTCGAATTGCCACCGTGTTTACTGTATTCTGCAGATCTGGTTCACAGCGACTATTGTCTGTGCTTAGGTCTCAAACGATTGCCCACTAGGAAGAAATTTTTGTCGAATGAAGCGGTGGTCGCCGATACTGAGGCCTATTTTGAAGCAACGGACAAATCGTACTATAAAAATGTTATCTAAAAACAAAAAAAAAAAAAAACGAATGTTGCAAACAAAAATTGTTTTATTGTGTTAGACCAAGGACTTTTCAATTGACTTGCTATCTAACTCAATAAGTTTTAGATTAATAAAAATGACTACTGTAATTTTGGGCAACATGTGGCGAAAGAACAATAAAAAACCTTTGAATATTTCAGGAACCATACATGTGTAGGCATATATGCAGTTATTTCCTAAAATTCTACAGAGTTTTCAATTAGTTCATTTCACTTGAAAAATAAATGGTTTCCAATTACGGTAAATTTAATAACAAAAAAATCATTTTCTCAAATATTAATTAATCTTTGAAATTTCTCTTAGAACAAACCATTTTATCTAGGAAAATACGCGTCACGAACCAACAACGTTGCCATTGAGCCATTGAGGTAACAATTGAAAACGAAAAAAACACTCGAATTTACCTGTGAAGCTGTGCATTTTGTGTTTTTGTTTTTGTAGTTGTTTTTGTAACTTTATGAAAACTGCAGTTTTACGCCTTAAAGGTTTCCATTTAAGTGAATGTCAAAAGCAGAAATTGCATAAAACGAAAATGGAATGCTACTACTACACGCGCACAAACACAGACACAATTCGCCCATAGCACACACACACACACACACACACACACACACTACTGCAGAAATATGCACATAAATATTGAATGTGTATGTGTGTGAGTGCATATACATATGTGTGTTTGTTTGTATTGTATGCAAAGAAAGTTTTTCTTCATCTTGAAATTTACTGGAAATACAGTTAGAAACAAAAGCGTACAACAACAAGTCGTAAATTGGTTGCACTTTCGCAATATATTTGAGTGAACGAGTGCTTGGCGCTTGCTGCTGACCCAACGGCTGATAAGTGCATCATATATAAAATTTAGAAACAATAATTCTCATTCAACAACATACAACAAAATCACAGCGAGTGCCGTTATGTGGTAGAGAACGCAAAAAAGTTAATTTATCGTGACTAAAGCGGAAAGGCAACAAGAAAAGCGAAAAAAAAAACCAAATAACGAGCGAAAAGTAATAAAACAAACAATTGTAAACATCAAAAAGAGCGTCAATCAAAAGCTTCAAAACATTTCACAGTTCCTTCAAATTATAGTTTCACACAATAAAACGGAGAACAGAAGAGGGAACCGAACCAAAAAAAAAAGACGCAGCAAATCACGACCACACACGCAACACACAACCAGCTCAAACACACTTTCGCAGTCAAAGCAATTTGCTGCGTTCGCTCACCCACTGACCAGCGACCAGCGGCCGCCTTTTACCGCCCCTCCCACACCCACTGTCGTTGCTATTGGCCATGTGGCAGCAACATATGGCGGCGCTTGGGCACACTGCGGCATCCGAGCTTCTCCAACAACGTCCATATGAAGTTGTAAAAATAAAATAACCCACACTCAAAGCGAAGAAATATATGGAGACCCCCCACCCCGTTCATAAATATAGAGGAAGTAGCTGGTAAGGGGCGAACGTAATTTTCAAGTAAAGAAATATGCTGCCACAAGTTAAAAATTCGTAAATCATATTTCAACAGGCCAACTCAAAGCGGCCAAAGCGGCGGACTTTTACAAAATGGTAACGGGGGTTGGGGGCAATATGGAAGCAATCAGTGGCACAGAAAAATGGTGCACAATACTACCATATAACCAGCATGAAATGAGAAAATACGAGTAAGCACAAAGCACCGTTATTGCGGTACTCTCACACAGTCAATACAACTGACCTCACAGTGGGGAGCGGAAGTTGAAAAAAAATTCAAACAATCGGAGGTTTGGTGGGGGAAAGAAGTTGTATAAAAAATACATAAAAGGAAATAAAGAACAGATTTCAAATAAAGAAGTACAAGAATTTACAAATGCTAGTTCTGGCTATAAGGTTTTAGGAAGGACGAAATGTCGTTTCAGGATAATAATTTCTTCCGACGGAGGTCCGAAAGCACTAAACTTGTAAAAGAATAGGAAAATTTTAGAAAACATATTGTTTATTCCTCAATATAGAGTACTTTTAGTGCGATACACAACGATTCTCCAATGCGCAGTAGGTCCCTTAGTCGGCGATGAACTCCTCATTTAACAAAACTTTCTGCCCGGCGAGTGACTTTTTCAAGTTTGGTAACTAAAAAACTCGACCAGAATCAAATCTGGAGAATGTGGTGCATATGGGATCAGTTTGTAGATTAATTCGAGCAATTTAACATTAGCGACGACCGAGGAAGGAGAATGGAGTCATATTTAGAAGATAATGCAAGATGAGGAAAGTTCTATGTGCGCCATTCACGTCTTTTCGGAACAGATGATCCAGATAAAGTAAGCTGTTTTTACTATTTTTGGTCTCTAGTGTACGAGGTGTGTTCAAAAAGTATCGCGAATTGTAACTGACAGTTTTCTTCGATTGTAGGGGCGTGGTGCATCATGAGTTCTTGCCACAGGGAAGAACGGTCAATAAGGATTTGTGGAAGAACAAAAATTGGCTTTTGCACCACGATAACGCCCCTGCTCACACACATCGTTGCTTGTGCGCGACTTTTTGGCCAATGATGCCGCAGCCACCGTATTCCCCCCATCTGGCCCTCTGTGATTTTTTCTTGTTCCCTAAACTGAAGAGGCCCATGAAAGGACGACGTTACGCTTCTCTTGACGAAATAAAGAGGCATTGAAGGAGGAGCTGAAGAAGATAAAAAAAATGATTTTTTGAAGTGCTTCGAAGATTGGAAAAACCGTTGGCACAAGTGTATAATATCTCATGGGGATTACTTTGAAGGGGACAAAATAGATATTCATGAATAAATAAATAATTTTTGAAAAAACACAAAATTCGCGATACTTTTTGAACACACCTCGTATACTAGGGCATCAATTATTCGTCGACTATCACGAAATGATATTGTAACTCATTCGGATTACTACTAAAGTGCGAAGTCGAATTGAGACTAAGTACCTAATGGACCGTCCTTTTTTGAAAATATTAAGTAAATACTATACTTTTTTGGGTCCTTGACTTTCTTAGGTTATTGATACCAAGAAAAGCATTCTCCTTAAACTTGTAATATTTCTGAAATTTTTCTCTAATTCTGCTAATCACTTTCCTTTACTCTATTGCGTTTATTCTAGTGGTGAATCGATTTTATTTCTAATTGAAATTAATTATGTAAGCGTTATAAACGATGTTGTCCGAATCTGATGTTTCCCTTATATTTTTTGACATTTCAGTGGGGAGATTGAATGTGTCAACAACAGATGCTGCAACAATGGAGGGTGGCATTATTCGTTGTTAAAAGCCATAACGACCATTGGTCTCACAATTGTAATGATTATCTACGATTAGCTTTTAATAAAAAATTTTTTAATATTTGACAATTGAGATTTCCTCATTTTGATGATGACTTTAATGGATCACTAGAACTACTACTTATCTAAAATTATTTTCCTTTTGGCGCCATTGACTCTCTGTGGGTTAAGTTTAATAAGCATACGAAGCAGATTGTCTCTTTAAATGCATTGTATGCCGTAGTTATTGCTAAGAAGAAGAGTTTTGGACCGTCGTCTCTAGGAGGGATATTTTTCAAATACTACTATACTTTCTTAGGATCACCAAGAATCTAAGAAAACAAAAACTGACTTGATTTAACCCGGCGTCATTGTGGCTACTAAATAGAACTTGTCTGTTGTGGCCGGGTGTATTTTACCCGTGGACATTGCTGAACACTGAATCAATGTTATGTCAATACTAGTATGCTACATTAAATAATTGGCTAATAAAACACATTACTTATAATAATTAAACATTTATTTATTAAAAAATCAACAATACGGTCAAAAAAAAAAAACTATTTATTCTGAGATCAATCAATTTTATCGTTCGGGTATCAGATACCCGGCAACAATGAGGACAGGTTAAACCACCAACTGTACTAAAATAATACTTAACCGAATTGAAGTAAGAATTAACTGTGTGGCTTTCTAAAACAACTGAATTACATAGTATCATAGTATTTCCTAAAAAAGTGTTCAACGGTATCTTTAAAACCCTTAGATTTCCAGACGAAATGTCTACAAAAGTACGCCAAAAAATCTTCGGTTTCACATCGCTTCTATTTTCATTCAAGACGGTTTCCAGAAATCCTCCACTACATTATTAAGGACTATAAATTCAGAACAGAGCAGATATCTCCACATGTCCCAGAAACAAAATGTCAAATGAATCCTTAACAAACAACCAGATTTGTATTCTAGATTGCTTACCGTTTAACTGACAAGAAATTCGAAAATCTCCTACCATAGATATCTTTCCTTGCTGGAACAATACGACCAATTCCATTTTGAGCCTTTGGTATGTGGTACATTATTTTATAGAGACATTATCGCATCGAATGCGATATTCGCCGTTACCGATACGCAAAGAACCACAAATCTTCCACAGAATCTTTTTCTCTATCAATGTCATCGGCGTACGCCATCAGCTGTACACTCTTGTAGAAGATATTGCCTTCTCTATTCAGCTTTGCAGCTCAAATTATTTTCTCGACCAGTAGATTGACGAAGTGGGATGATAGGAAGACGCCTTGTTTGAAACCTCGTTTGGTATCGAACGGAGAGGTCCTTCCCGCTCCTGACGGAGCTTTTGGTATTGCTCAACGTAAGCTTGCACAGCCGTATTACTTTCGCGAGGATAAAGACACCTTTTTTTCCTGCTGCCAAAAACAGCTTTAAAATCGACAAAGAGATGGTGTGTGTCGATCTTTTCAAAGGTCTTTTCTAAGATTTGGTGCGTGGTGAATGTCTGGTCAGTTGTTGATTTTCCAGATCTGAAGCCATACTGATATGGGCCAATCAGTTTGTTGTCGGTGGGCTTCAGTCTTTCACACAGTAGTTTCATAAGAACTTATATGCGATATTAAGGGGGCTTGTCCTATGGTAATTGGCGCAGATTGTGGAGTACCCCTTTTTGTGAGCTCGGCAGAGCACACTTAAATTCCAATCGTTAGACATGCTTTCATTCGACCATATCTTGAAAATATATCTTTATTGTTCATCAGCCGGGTAATTGCTATTCGAACTTCTTCATGGTCGGGCATAAGAATGTCTGCTCCATCTTCATCGATTGGGGAATCGGGTTCGACATCTCTTGATGTTATGCTTTTACTGCCATTCAGCAGGATGGAGAATTGTTCCCTCCATAATTGAAGTATGCTCTGGGCATTAGTCACTAGATCACCTCTCGGGGTTGGACTTATTTATTTGGTATGAAGCGTTACCTCGTTACTCAGCAGAAATCAGCTTCGGTTCCTTTCTCGATTTCCTTGGCGATCTAAAAATCTATTAAGGTTGGTATAATAAATTTATAAGACTTATAAATTAATAGTTTTGTAAGTGATTTATATTTGATTAATGAAAAAGCTCTGAGACAAAGCTAACATAAATACGTTAAAGAAAGCCAAATGGAAAGCGAAGACAACTCCACATTAAACCATAGGAATTACCAAAAGGAATGGCTCAATGTAAACTAAATATATTCTTTAGTGAGGTCATTGTGCCTCATGAATTTCCGTATGTATTAAATCTATACAAAATAAATGAAAACAATTATAATACGATGTCAAAACATGTCAAGCTCACAACAAATACACCCTCAACCCCACTCCGCTCACACGACTCCACGTTATATTGAATTAATTGCAATTAAATATTTCTATTTGCATACAATAAGGCATTTAATTTCCCATTCAGTGACCGATAATAATAAAACTTTGCCGTTGAATGTCAAAAACCGAAAACCAACCAACAACGTTGGCAATCAACCACCCAATATCCAGAACGTTTAGCCATTTTATTGAACCACCGAATGAGGAGTTGATTGGTTAGCTGATTTCGATGGTCGGTGATTTCAATAACAATTTCCCCAAATTATTTGTATATGCCCATGCAAAGTGCCAAACGCCACCTGCCACCACAACCACCACCGCCACTGCTTAACCTAGAAGAAGCGAACGAAAAAAATCACAAAATCAAAGTAAATGAGATGCAGGACGTGTCGACAAAGAACCCAGAAGCAGCCGTTGCTCCATTCAACGCAGACATCTTAATTCCCGCCGAAGACACAGTCGGCGAAGTGCGTGCAGTGATTATAAGATTTGCTCGACAGGCCAGCCGTTTATCCACTTACCCCACCACTAAAGCCAACTGTTCAAAGGCAGCGACAATAAAAAAAATACTGCGCTCGACCAACGGAATTGAAATATCTCGAGAGCGGATGTAATAAAAAATGTTTATTATTTGGAAGCGCAAAGCTTCGCGATGTGCGAAGTATGCTAGGAGCTGTGGTATCGATGGTTCCTTTGGCTGTAAGTATGTTTATGAGGTCACGCACATAAGCGCGTGGAATGAAGGGCCTGTAAGAAAAACTTTAATAACTTCACATAAATTTGAGAAATTTAGAAAAGTAATTATTGGCATGGTAATTTTGTTAAATACACCTCGCGAATTAAAATTGTATATCTAATAACTAATTTTCGGTCTTTGGAGAAGCGACTTGACTTGGTGTTGGGAGGTGTGAAAGATATAATTCATGACTCATTAGTCCATCCATTTATGGAAAATTTTAACTAAATTGGGAGTGTTTTTTACGTGTCGGGTCCCAAACATAGCGGAGAGCGTGTTTCGCCTCCCCACTCTAGCTCACCTTCAAACGCATGTTCTTTGGCTACCCATAGGATACTTGGTCTAGGACCGAAAGTCTTGAGCCGCTTAAGCCATATGGAAAGTATCGTTTCTGGCCACTCCCAAGTGGATAGCGCTCTGAGTACTTGCCTCACTTGCATGAACGTTTACACAAGGCTCCATCCTCTCTACGGTGTCTACGCCAATAAAGAAAGAAGAGAGAAAACAAATTTTCATCCTATTCAGGATCTTCAGAATTATAGTAGAGAAGAAAGTTTCCCCTGACGGTAGCATCTACATAACCGGAACAGACCCGATTTACTGCAAAATTGCATCTATTCTCTTGTTTAGTGGTTTGAGAAATTAGAACATACACTTTGAAGGTAATTCCTGGAAAGAAACTCGCAAACTCCGGGCTTTATGAATCTGTGAGACGATCAGAGACAGAGGAAAACTTAAAAAAATTTAGAAGATGTGTTTGTATGATCGTAAAATTATGATGTTGGGAACATTAGAACATCGTAAATGTATCAAAGGATCGCATGGATAGAACAATCGTGAAAAGGAGGGTATACGAAAACCCTATACAAAAGGTTTTCTGCACGAGCTGGCAATTGACCGATTCACTATGTCACAAGTCAATGATAACTAAATGAATAGGGTCTACCATAATCTCTAGCCTAAGTTGAAGTTTTATTCTCACACTTCGATAGAAATTGCCGAGTTCCAGGTATATTTTGAAGCAAGTTAGAAGATCGTCGCAAAAGCTTTAGAACCTTCTTGGCATTTATCATTCCATCCATTTTTGAAGTTCTTTAAGTAAAACTGCCAAAGAGTGCCAGTTCCTAAGAGTAGCAATCTCTCAAAGGTTTACCTTTGGGTTCCCTTGAGTTATACCGACTAAAACAAATGAGGTACGAGTATAAATTCGTCTAAATCATTAATCATTAGCATTCAACATTCCTTTACTGCACGGGCATTACAGACGTACAGATGTAAGTACGTACGAAAGCGCATTTAATATTCTTGTATAATTCATAAGAAATTCTATCAACGCAAAAGAAATGCGTTAAAATATTCTAAGTGGGCAACAAGCTGACGCCACTCAATATTGAAGTAAAGCAAGCCGACGCTTACATACATACGCACTTTGGAGGTACATGCCTTATTAGAGCGCACGCTGATTGTTGGATTTAAGCGCAAGGTCTCTGTTATACATACCAACACTCCTACCACAGATCCACCCACCCACCGACTGGCTGAGTGACTGACTTCGTCTCTTCCAACCACCCACTCGATTAGCTGCTAAACGCCTGCTAAGCTTTATTCACCCCACATGCAGAGTGTATGCGTCAAGTCGGCTGGCGGTTTGTTCGCTTGACTGCCTGGTGGGTCGCTGGGTTGGCTGGCGGTAGTTCCACGTATTTTCCGGTGCGTTGCACAGGTTATTTATTTACTAACGATATCTTCGTTTTCATGGCCCAATGAGAACTTTTCGAATTGGCATCCAATTGCAACCACCGACCTCCTCTCTCTCTGCTCTATGAATTGATGGCATACAGCGGAAATTATACCATGCGCTGCAACATATTGAGAGCGTTGGCTGGCGTTGGCGGTGACGATGGCGTCCTTTTGCATTTGTGACTTTATGGCGAAGAAATTTGGCGTTTTGTTTCCGATAAAGTTCTGCTAGCATTTCATTATTGCTTTCGCACACGGCGCGAGTTTGATACCCCAGTGACTGGGTGTAGTCTACCGCTCCTCGACTGTGGGTCGCATAAAAGTTGGATTATCGCATTGTCGGGGTATACGGAGGAGCAGTGTGGTGCTTGGCCCTTTTTATGCGGTAGCAAATTACTTTGATATACAATATTTTTATTGGATTTTATAGCATTCATAAACGAAATTCGGCATTCCTTTTTTATTGTGGCGAATTATTCGTGATTTGACGAAATGTTTTCGGTACTTTTTATGCCTAAATAATGGCTAACATAAAGTTATTGCAAATTATTCGATATACGAATATTTGATGGTCGTCAGTTGGTGCTAAATGATTTTTTATGCTCCACAAATACAACAACAATAACAACGATAAGCGAAAGAGTATATACATATGTATACTTATATTTTGGTATAATACGTTGAAATATTGAGTCAAACATTTGTACGGATGAAATATTTTTTATGAAAATGAGTTCTTCTTCATAAAAATGCTTAATTTTTTATTATTATTGTAATATGTCAATTGAAAAGTCTCTGGTCTACCATAGAAATACAAGTTTTTTGACAAAACTCATTTTTTTTGTATGTATGAGAACAAGATAGAGTCACTGGGGGACCAGATCTAAAGATTACGGTGGAGACGGAAGCAATTCAAAGCCTAATTCTGTTGATGGTCCTTTGCCTTTTCAAGGTAGTCATTAAAAGTTATTCCATGCGCATCCTAAAATACAGACGCATTTTTGCACACTTTGGAGCGGGCTTGTCATGTTCAGTCCACTCGGATGACTGTCGCTGGACTCGTGCTATGGAATGATGAAGCCCTGTTTCGTCTATAATCACATATCGACGCAAAACTCGGGTTTATTACGCTTGAACATCTCTAAACACTGAACCGAATCATCAACTCGTCGTTGCTTTTGGTCAAAAGTGAGCTCGCGCGACACTCACTGTATAGTGGGTACTTTTGAATATGTTCAACGCCTGTTATAATATTGCTGTAATATTTCTTGAACTTTCAAGGAAACACAGTTTTCAGATGCGACGCATTAACTTAAGGAACCGACGCATCAACTTAAAGAGCTGTCAAAGTGTAAAAGTCGCACAGCGTCCGAAAGGCCGTCAAAAGCGCGATATGAATATGATCAATCGCTCTAGAAAAAAAGTTATCGAATCCTCGACTAACTCAATGCTTTAGTGCGGAGACTAGCGAGGGATTTTGGCAAAAAGCGGTTATGGCAGGAGCAGCACAATAGTCGATTTTAGATCTAGACCTGTGAAAATTGGTGTTGACGTTATACTAAAACTTGAAATGGCAGATGAATCATAATCGTAAGATTAACTTTGAGATACAATTCCAACACACCACAGGAAAGGCGTCGATCTCAACATAGGAAGGCCCACCAAGAAATAAATAAAGCTCCTAATAGCAACAACCATGAACGTGTCATATCCTGATGAGTCGGCCGGTTGGAGTGTTTGAAAGAAAGGTTTTACGGAAGGCTTTGCGCAATGGCATGGCAAAGAGCTGTGTGAGTTATACGGTGACATAACATAGCTCAGAGAATGAAGAGACAGCGGCATTTTTAGCTAGCTCATGTTGTCCGGATGAATGCGAACACTCCAGTTTTGAAGGTTTTAGAATTCAGTACGCGCGAGTGGAGGATCAGAGGAAAACCTCCACAACGTTGGACAGATCAGGTGGAAAAGGACCTGGCTGCACTTGGTATCTTAAATTGGCGCCAAATAGCGAAACAAAGAAACGGATTAAGCGCTGTGCTCAACTCGGCTATAACCGCAATGTCCACACTAGTAAAGAAGAATAAGACTTCTACACAGCACACGAGCCATCCGATGACCTTTATTCCAACCAGTACCGCCACAGAACGGGTAAAAATGATGGTTCGTTATGTTTGTATATTGTATGACAACTGGCAACAAAAATATCATTTTGATCGATAAGTTTGTATGGCGAAGATCCTTTATGTATGCAAAATTTCAGATCGTTATCTAAAACGCTTAGGCAGTAGTTCGCGTTCGTTCGCAGACAGACGAACTTTGTAGCAAACTTAAGATACCTTATTCAGGACATAAATATCTGGAGGCAATATGGATCTAGTAAATACTTTCAGCTCCTAAATTATAAGAGTAATGATCATATATACAAGTATGCACAAGAATCGAGCCTAAAATGAAATTATATTACATTATATCGAAACTAAATATTTCACAACTTGTACTCTGATATGTAGCAAGGCTTTTCCAAAAATGGATGAAATATTTAGTACTTTCCCGTTGCTCATGAAATGCCAACTATAAATTTTGAATACATTTTACATATATAATTCAAGCCTAAAAGTATGCAAGCAAAAATACAATAAAAACATAAGTCGACGGAGATGGATATGCCTATGATATTGTGACTTCCGCACGTAATAGAGATGTTAGTGCATTGGTTGTGAGCTTAGCTAAATATTTCTGAAACAGGGTGTATCGAATATTTTTATAGACAAATACAGAGTGACAATAAACATCACCAGCGCTATTGTTTATGTTTGGCAAAATTGTAAGATGTTTCATGCAGGTAGATAGATACTAGTTTAGATTTTGTTGTTGTTGTTGTTGTAGTTTAGGCAACAAGTCTGGATTAGATGCAAATCCGTACTCGTTAATTAGGCCCGATTCCAGTAGCAGCCTACAAAATTCATACAAACATTACTCCTTTCCGCGCCAAATTCGATTAACGAGTAATTAGCTGGCTCAACAAGCGATTTGAGACCGTTAGCCTTTTTTCGTGGGCTGCAAGTACAATGCTTCAGCTATAAAAAATTCATTAAGGCACTTGGAACAAATATCGGCTTTTTATTTCCCATTTATTTTACAAATTCTGCTTTAAGACCTAAGATTTCAGACCTTTGGTCATCCAGGTGCACCAATAGGAGTAAAAGTAAAACGTCTAAGCAAATACATCTTTATCTGGGTTCAAGAAGCTTTGTCGATGCATAAGAACCAACAATAAGAGTTCGCTGGCATCACAAACAACTGCCTTAAGGATAAAACATAGAACCCAAAAATCTTTCAAAATTGCTAAATAGAAGAAATCGCCTTTTCGCTCAGATAATGACAATAATTTATTTAGCTGTAAACTTATTTTCTATTGTACATTTTACATTTTTTAAAATACATACAATAAAATTACATTTCTATTTACCGTATATATATGTATGTACAGATAGCCACCAAGAGAGTGGCATAACTTTTATTACAAGGTTTTGATTTTACTTTTTTTTTCTCAGTCCATAAAACCTGCATTGAGGATGTTAACAGAAAACAAAAGAAGAAAATCACATCAAAATAAGCACAAAACGAAAAATCAAAATATGAAACACACAAAAGGATCACAATTTCGGAAATGCCGGTTCGATAAAGTAACTCAAAACTGATGCATCGGATAGTCGGGTCGATATCGATGGTTGGGTGTGCGCGAGGAGAATTGCGATATCGTGTCATCGCCATTTGTGGGCATATTGTGTGGTGGCGCCACCAGCAGAATTGGCTGCAGATTCAGCGATTTCCGTGAGCCGGCTAGGCTGACAGCGTCTGTAATGTAAGCGTTGTTAATCTCACCTGGCATAAAGGGAGGGAATTATGGTATGTATTTGAAGTGTAAGTGTTTTTTTTTTTCTTAATTGATTGCAACTCACCTTTGTAGAGTGAACTCTGGTAGAGTGGGTCGGGTTGTAGGCGCACATGACGCGTGGCAAGTATGAAGGCGAGCGTGGCCAAGACCACACCATCGACACATCCAATTATGGCAAGCGGATAGGCCCAACGGATGCCGCATAGACCAAGCTCAAAGCGATTCGCATCGGGACCGCAGATTTTACGAAAATCATCCGAGTTCCAGCCGAACGGGAAGGCGGCGCAGGCAACAATCATACAAATCGCTATAAGCAATGTAAAAGAAGAATTTAAATATTTGTATATAAATATTTCAAACTTAACTAAAGGAAACACATTATAATTGTTTATGGGTTACACATCTTCATGCTGATTTTTCAAGCAGACTCAGTATTTTACTGCGTCTTATAGTTCTTGGGTACAAACGTGTTAATCAAAGTTTCTAGTTAAGCCTCTCTATTGATACTTTTATGGTATTCGGTGAAAGAGCAAAGTAATCTCACGAGAATCGGGCAAACATAGGCGAAATGAAGCTGGATTTAGTACCAACAAAGAAGATAGTCTAGTAAGATTGGCTTCTTTATTTTTTGAGTTTAACCGCTGTCAGATCTGGAGAACTAGAAGTTATGACGTGTTGAATGGCACTAGTTTGGGTTGTGAGCAAAATTCTTTATTATTTTTTAGATGTCCTCTTCTAGTAACCAGTGAAGTCAATAGATAATTTCTACACGGTTTAGACCAGGAAATCGGGCTGCGATTGCAGCGCCTTCCAAGCGGAGCTTTTAAAATAGCAGCAGATCTACTGCTCCTGACTGTATTTTTTTCAGAGTGGGGATCATCCAAGGGTGGCGATATTTCCTTTGAGCTCGCTGACCGTACCTTGAAGGGATGTCCTAACTTCTTATCTTTGGTATCTAGTAGCTTCACGCACCGGTTTGATTGCCTGCAAACTGTAAGTCTGATGAGCTCGATAGATCAGATACTGCAATCTCACTAGTTGCAGAACGAGAACAGGTAGGAGCTCCGCTGTCTTCTTAATGTTCACTTCTGGATGGTTGAGTTTCAGGCAAGCTCTGCAAACGCTGGTGAGATACTAACAACTGTGAAATCGGAAGGTCCTTCTGGACGAGGGTAAAACATAAGAGATCTTGTGAGCTTCTTGCCCTCAATGAAGACCACCTTTAAATAGTTACAGGAGTTCTAACTGGATACAGGCCGGTCGGGACTCATGAGTCAAAATTTTCAATTTACATACGGTTCAAAACAGGGTAAGAAAAATTGGCTTGATTTATTCTTGACCGCAAAACCAGGGCAAATTGCCAAAAACATGGAAAGTGTTAAATCTGCGGACGGGCACTTTCTTCAATAATACGATTGTATATGTTTATGTTAAACATTATGTAGAACCCCCAGAGGTGATCTAGCGACTGATGCTCAGAGCCTACTGAAATTGTGAAGGGAACACTTCTCCAACCTGCTGAATGGCAGTGAAAGCATAACACAAAGAAATGGTGAACCCGATTCTCCAATTAAGGAAGATTGGAACTTCAAAAGTTGCATTTCCCGACCAGGAAGAAAATCGAATAGAATTATCCGTCTGAAGAACAACAAAGCGGCGGGGTTCTATGGATTGCCGTCCGAGCTATTCAAATACCGCAGCGAAGAACTGATAAGGAGCAGGCATCACCTTCTTTGTAGAACAAAAGAATTTGAATTTAATTGATTTTTAAGTGTGTGTGATTGAAATTTAAGTGTGCTCTGCCCAATCCACAAAAAAGAAGACTTACAATCTGCGCCACAATCAACAAACTGATTGGACCTCATCAGTGTAATTTGAGGCCTAAAAAATCAACAACTGACTAGACATTTACCATGTGCCAAAACTTAGAAAAGACCCGTGAAAAGAGAATCGATACGCATCACCTCTTCGTCGATTTCAAAGCTGCTTTCGACAGCATGAAAAGGAGCTGTCTTTATGACACGATGTCTGAATTTGGTATCCCCACCAATCTTATTCGGCTGTGTAAACTAACGTCAGCTTCAAAAACCAGCGCAAATTTAATCTTGCCAACAAGTGCTACTTCGGACTGAGTAGGCTCTTGAGAAGTAAAGTCGTCTCTCGATGAACAAAGACCAAATTTTACAAGTCAATCTTCATCTCAGTACTGCTACATGGTGCAGAGGCATGGATTATGGCAACATCTGATGGGTCGATGTAAAGAGTTTTCGAGAGAAAGGTTCTGCGAAAGTTCTGCGGAAGAATTATTGTATTTTACGCATCGGCAATGGCGAATACCGCAGTCGATGGCACAATGCGCTGTAAGAGGTATACGACTACATTGGCATATCTCATCATTAAGAGACAGCGGCTACACTGACTAGGTCATGTCGTCCGAACGGATGAAAACACTCCAGCTATGAGAGTATTCGGCCGAGGGAAGCAGAGGAATGAAAGACCACCACTCCGTTGGAAAGGCCAAGTGGAGAAGGACCTAGACACTTGGAATCTCCAATTGGCGCCAAACAGCGAAATGGAATTACGACTTGCGCGCTGTTTTAAACTTGGCGGTGCCTACTTCAGTAAAGAAAAAGATATGTTTTTCTTATATTTTTATTAATAGTTTTGAAAAAAAACCCACATGAATACGAGTGTAGTAATAGACCAATATTTCAAGTTAAATTGTTATTAACATATTTACCAAAAATTGAAATATCAGCATATTTGTAAAATAAACATTTTATTACGAAATGCCCCCGTTGCATTTATCATAAAATAAATAAAAAAAATTCTTTGCTGAAACAGCGTTTCGTGCTTGTTGCGAAGCTCATTTCTCTGCACACGATTTTCGATCAACAAAATTTTGTCCCACTTGTATGTTACTAAATATGTATAGATATGTATATGTACACATGGAATTGTACAAATAATGCCAGCATATGCAGGTGCGCAAATATTTAATTAAACGCATTACATACATACATATATGAATATACACATACATATGTACATATATTATATTTACTCACCTGATATGATTTGCATCCAGCCGCATATGTGAAATACTCTCGTTGACTTCATGAAGATCAAGAATACCAAAAAGCAGATTGTCAGCAAGGCCAATGCCACCGCCGCAACCATAAAGAATGTTGCCAACTGTGTACATGCGTTTGTGTGCATCATAATGATGACAAAGATGATGTTGTTGATATTGTTGTTGATGACATTGTGGTCGGTGGTTTGTTGTTGCAGTTGGTGAAGGCAAACAATGGTTAATTAAACAAATAAAAAATGAAAGAGAAATAAATAAATAAAATATCACAGCAGCAAATTACAAAGGTAAATACACATATACATAAGTAGACAAAACAAAAGTCATTGGTGCTAGGCACGAATGTGTCTGCGTTACGCACTTGAAACGAGAATGTCGGCACTGTGAGTATGGTCTCCCAACGTCGCTTGCAATTGTCGAATATCTCATCGCGCTGACACATCTGCCACAGACTCAAGCGGCCCGCACTTTCATTGTCCGGATCACCGACCCATTCTGTAAATAAATTTATAGAAAGTAATTAGAATTGTGGGCGCAAGAATGTATATTATGTGGTAGTTTATGTTTATGAAGAAAGTAAGGAAACGTTAATTGTTTAATAATACATTTATTTTAAGAGCAAATAATGTTTATTGAACACTGAACAGCTGCCGAATTGATTTAAAAAAAAAACGAGCGAATTCAGTTCTTGCACAAGCTGTTTTTTATACGCTTTCAATTTAAGATCTCGACATAAAATGCGCCAAGTCGATCAATACATCAGTCCGATTTGCTGCGAACAGCGCCGAACAGTCCACCGGCGGTCTTCGTGTCCACTCTCAGCTACTGCTGCTATACATATTTTCTTCACTGCGTACTGGACGTGGTCTATTCGGTCGAATATTATCCAATAATTAGAATGCTGGCTCTCAAGATGAGTGAAGGTGTTGCGAATAGTACGCTCAGTAGGCCGATTATGTTATTTACAGAACATGAATTTTCGTAATAAAGTTGAACGATTTGTCTTTGGAAACCTTATTTACCTTTAACTGGAATTTAAAAAAGTTGTGGAATGATTGTGGATGTGATGGAATATAGTAGAAAGCATGCAAGCTATAAGGCTTTTCAGATAATCTTTTGAAACACATGCAGATGGTTGTGACAAAAAATCTGGGAGGACGCTTGGCCTTTTTTGACCCTTATGGTCATTCCCTTTTCAGTTTAGAAATAGTCAAAAGTTGGTCTCATGAAGCGTTGCTAAAAGACCAAACATTTTAAAGTTAGATATTCTAGATGAATTGTCTCCGAAACAACCTTCAAAACTCCCTTTTTAGTAAATCGAAATATATCTAAACTTTCCATTATATTTATTTTTATGCTCTGCCACTAAGTTAAAAACACACAGAAATAAACTTCGGAGGGCCTTTAAAACAAACGATCAGCGTGATGAGCTGACTGTTTTTTCCCCTGTCGGTCTGCCCGTATGAAACGTTTCATACGTGTTTTTCTTCTCAATAGGCTGCTTGTCTTCTGCTTCAATATGTTCCTGATTCTCTCCAATCTTTTTCTCATAAACCATATTTTCAGGTCTAAGAATAGAGCAAAGAGCGGGCCGGAATGTCGAACACATTCCTTTGATATTGTTGGAGTGTTTTCTATATCAAGTTCATTCAAAATCATTTTATGGTTATTTTTATTTTAGTCTCCCTTGGATCTTCAGCACGTTTATTACTCATATGGTTTGGATGCTTTTTAATACATCTTTTATAAGTGGTAACCACAGCTTTCGCAAACATGAAATTATTATACACTGAAGATAGTATATTGCGTGTGCCACAAAGTTTCTAAAACCCAAATACAAACGTCAGATACCCTTTATAAACAATTTAGCCGACATAAAATTTTATGTACGTCCGAAATCTTCTGTATTTGTGAAAGGTATTATAGCTTCGATATAACCGAAGTACCAAAAATGTATATATGTTTTTTCTAAGATGATAGAGCTGTCCTTAATAACTATCCCTAATAAAAATCTGTTAATCAGTTTGTTTACAGCATCTGCTTAAATCGGTCCACTTCAGTAATGCGTTGTGATTTTCACAATGGATAAAAATAGCGAACAAGGAATTTGTCTCAAATTTTGTATTTTTCACCAAATTTCGTGAGCAGAATCATAGCAAATATTGCAAAAGGCCTACGGTGATTAAGTTTTATCAGAAAAAAAAGCCTACGAGTCGCACAAAGCCTTCAAAGACGGTCGAGAGATCGATGAAGGGATGCCTCGTTCTGGACGACCTTCGACCTCTTCAACTGATGAAAATATTAATAAAATGAAGGATATGGTGCTGGAAAATCATCAGGCAAGTGTAAGAGTGTTGACAAGAAAGCACGGCATTCTCGCAAATAATTTTGGTGGATATTTTGGCTATGAAACGTGTTCTCGCTCGATTCGTCCCGATAAAGCTGAATTATTTTCAAAAAGAGTAACATAAACAGGTCTCTTTGGAAATGGAGATTATTAGAACTGCCATAGAGTCACAGATTTATGAGTTTGACATGCAAACAAGTGAACAATCATTGAAAAACCATGCAAAAGCCGCTCAAAAATCAAGTTGATGCTCATTGCTTTTTTCGATATTAGGGGTTTGGTACATCATGAATTTGTTCCGAGGAGACAAACGGTCAATAAAGAGGTCTATTGGCCGTTTTTCATCATTTATAATAATTTTTTTTCATTGAGTTATAAAATTCATAAGAAATAAAAAAATTTCCTAAAAATAATCAAACTTTAACTGTTAATATCTTTTAAACGGTTGGGTTTACGAAAAAATCATGGAGACCTTTTTTGTAGAGCATTCAATTTTCTGCAAAATCTAAAGAACAAGATATTTTTTCAAGTAGTTGGAAGCGAAATATAAATGTTTCTAGCTGATAATAAGAAAAAATAGAAAACTGTATGTAGGAGGACCTTCCCGTTACAATTAAGAACTCATGCTTGGAGAGGCTTTCTTAGAGGTGTCTAGAAACCTATTTTTCCGAGTACCAAACGAAAAAAAAATTTTTTTTTGAATCACCCTAGTATATACTATATATGTATATTATATATCTATCTACATTATTCAAAACTATTATTATCTGAAAAAATCAATAGTTTTTACCATAAAAAGTCATATAACTTATACGCTGACAAGTGTAAAAAATCAAAATCAATCAAACTTGGTCAACAAACAGTTCGCAACACATGCATACATACACACTTGCACATGTATTACATTGTATATGGGATCGACTGACATACTAACCTGGCGTCACAAAGGCAACAATGCCGATAATAGCGTAGCATATTGTGAATATCGCCCAGAGTACAGCTATGGCCTTTGAGTTGCGTATGTATTTGGTGGCATAGAGATGCGTCGTGTCCACGTACTCGATCTTTGTGCCCATTTTTCCACGCACTCACACACAAGTGTTGCTCCGCGCTCACGACTTCACTGTGTATTTGGCTGCAAAGCATAGAAGTTGGAAGTCAGTAAATATTTCTTATTATTTTTCGGTTTTATTACATATAATATAGAAATATAACAACTTTTTGCACACAATAAAAAATACACTTGTGGTTTTAATTAAAAATGGCACATCATTAAAAAGTCCAGCGAAACAGCTACAACTAAGTACGGTCCGCAAAAGCTTGTAGTTGATATTTTAAGCCGCTTATTATTTGGTGTGGAACAAATGGTATTTTACGCGTATGAGTCAGTTGAATGACCTTAGACGCAACCAAAGTTACTTGCTGATGGCAGTTTACTTGAAAAATAAATTACTTTTAGTATTTTTTGTCTAGCGGCTGACATTCTTTCATAGATAACTTGATCAGAATCTCTTTTCTTGCTCTCTCGCTTGTCAGCTGGCAGGGCACCCTGATCTGTTTTCTAAGCTGGCAACAAAACACAATCAGGGTGCCGTCACCTAGCAGTTAGTGAAAAAGGCGGGATGCCAGAAGGGCAGCGCTATAATTACTTGACGAAACTAGTGTGAAATGATATTTCATTGAACTGTGCGAACATATTTTGGCAAAATAAATACTTATTTAAATTAATTAATGATTTTGCATTTTAGCATTTATATATGTATGCATTTTCAAAGTGTTTAACTTAGTGTTTTGCATAATTTATTATATACCCAATCTAATATTTTTCAGCAGTGGCATCATTGGCAAATGTTATAAAAAATGCGAGTTTTGACAGCTCTCTCTCGAATCAAAGAGTCTCGTATCAAGTTATCCATGATTCTTTGATGCCAACTTGCAACTAATTAATCACAGATTTGCCTTAAAAACCTTAGAAATTCGTTAAGTGTTTTTATGAATGTATGGATAGGTGTTTATACTTATATATAAATACATTCACGATACGAAACTTTGCTTTAGTCATTAAAAGCTCTTAGTTTAAAGAAAATATCGAAATTTTTATAATGGCAATTGTTGAGTCAAATTTTTTTTTACTGCACAAAAAATTGCTTTTGTCAAGTAGGAATTCCACAAAAACCTTTCTGGTTGACAGTAGAGCTCTTGAAAATTAAGATGCTTCAATTAGGCCCATTGGAGTGGATATATTGCTGACTGGGTATTTTATAATCTGCAAACCTAAGGTTAGAAAAACTAATAAACTTCAGGAAAGTAATTATTCAGAAACTGTCGTAAATATGAAAGATTTAAATTTTGGTTAAAAATGCATAAACGTACTTTAAGCCCTTTTTATTTTTTTATATTTGCTTTTGATTTCTACAAGCTGCACTTCTCACACTTTCTTAAAGATTGTGTTTATTATCCTAAAACTAAAACGAAAATTTACGTAACAGATTTGAATAAAAGTTGGGTTTTAATGATTATATTGTTGTAATAAATATAAAAAAAAATATCTTTCAGACTGAGAGAAAATTGCGAAAATAAGCTACTATAAATACAAATATACCTAAAAATCACATACTAAACTCTGACTAACAGTAAATAATAACTTTATTAGGTCAGCACTTTCTCAAGCAATAAAACATTCAAAATTGCATTGATTTAACTGTGCATTACCATTTAGTGATTTAGCAAAAACAATAAATTTTCCTTTTTTAAATGCTCATGGCTTTTTACTTAATCGATTAAAAATTGATTTCTAGCAATAAATAACCACTACCTAGTACACAGACCATCCAAAGCTTAGCCAATCGGGCGATGTACGAAAAAACGAAAGACTTAAGCAACGAACCCGCTGCCTCACAGCCACTGAAATGAGACGCAAACCATGTGAATGCCAGACACATACATTTAAAGCAAGATGAACGTAAACATATTTCCGTTAGCCCATATGCAGCATCACTTAGCGCTTTCCATTAATCAAAAATAACAAAAAAAAAACTTTGAAAACACGCGTTCAACACGAAAACACTCTCACTTCTGTTCCAAAATGGTTTTCGCTTTTTCAACGAGTTTTGCAGGCGCAACTCAAAAAAGGTAATGAGTAAATGAGAAAATGAGAAAAAAATGCCAGACAACATTCTTTGGCCGCGCATACATATCTCCTGCACATAATCGACCAGATAAAAATGGTACGTGATTCGCACAACTTTTTCGAGTTTACTTTCTGCATTTTGCTGCTGATTTTCAATTTTGCTTTTATTTATTTATTTTTTTAATTTACTTTGCGTCAGCCGAAATTGCACGAACAATTACAATTATGCGCTAAATAGATCTAGCACACCTCATGTTTACGCGCTTAGCTATGTACAAATATATCTTTATCGGTATTTATACTTTTATGAGCACGGCCTTTCAGTTTCTAGTGTATGTGTGCATATGCAAACTCACATACACACAGTCACATGACACTCAGGGTTCATGGCGTGGCAAATTAAACTTCTGCACCGACTGCTTTTGCGTAGTCAATAAAAGTGAAAAATACTACTGCAGTGCATAAAATCGAGAAAATAAACCCATTAACGAACGCCAATTTAATTGTTAAGGTCGTTTGCGTGCTCTGGCAATACAACAACAAAAATATTGCTTTAACATATAGCCGATAGCGAAAAACACAAAAATATTAACAATGGAAGCTGGAGCAACAATGCAAGTAAGAGAAATCATGTTGCTAAAACATCATTGCGAAGCATAGACGGCGTGTGAACAACTTACATGGAGGGGAAAAGTGTTAAAAATTACTACGACACAAATTTGAAGTCATTTGGTTATAAATAAATTGTATACAAACTATATTTAGAAAATATATATATAAATACACCAAGTGTCACAGCATTAGACACTGCAAGAGTTATCGATAGTGAGGCCGCAGAACATATTGACTTTCGTGTTAAGCGCTGCCATCTTCAAAGATGACTACTTTACACGAAGTGCGACACGGCATTCCAACTGGCATTGCTAGGAACCAAAACTAGTCTATGAGTAGCTTATTAGCCCGCCAGACTAATCTATCCTATTACATATAAAACTGTATTTTAGTACTGAAATTTATAGTCTTGAGACACTTTAAAAATGCCCTTTGATGCTACGCTATAAATATTTTTTTCTAGATTTGTAACAGTTTCTTATCGTCGTTTGCAATTTGATCTATAGTATATTTGTCAAATAGTGTGTGCTTGACAACAGTTTGTTTAAGACGCGTCTCTTTACAATAAAAAAAAAAACGAATTAACAGTGAGTTTGTTTGAAATTGTGTGCTTATAGAACGACTAAACCAAGGCTGAACTCAAACCAAAAGACCAATGTCCAAAAGAGGCTGCTTGACAATGTAGCTGTTTCATCGCCGGAAAATTGAACTAAATTTTGGCACGTTCTTATTGGCTCAGGAGCCTATTTTGATGGCGATAAAAAGAGTTTTATTAAAAGACATGAAAAAGTGGGTTTTTCGTTAGTCGGGGCTTAAGTTATGTAGATATATAGTATACATCAACATTGTTACAAAAAAGCATCAGAAAATTGTAATTAATTCTTCTCGGGTAAATGATTATTCATGATTTTGCTCGTTGGTAGGACTATGCCAAATATGAGGGCGATCTGTCAACCAGTTTGTTTACAGCAGCTGCGATACAATGGATAAAAGTATCGAACAAAAAACTTGTCTCAAATTTGCGGAATTATTGCAAATGTTGAAAAATGTCTCATTCTGGAAGACCTTCGACCTCTTCAATTGCTACTATCAATCAAATCCATTCGATTGATTTTGGTGGATATTTTGGGTATGATACGCGTTCTTGTTCGTCTCGTCCCGATAAAGCCGATTTTTTTTTTTAATAATACCACAAACAGGCCTCTTTGGACATGCTTGATCGTCCTTAACCCGATACCACATTCATGGAGAGAATTCTAACTGCCGATGAAACATGGGTTTATGAGTTTGACATGCAATGGAATGGAAGGAAAACAACAAGCCGAAAACAAAAAAACCATACCAAAGCGGCTCAAAAATCAAGATGATACTCATTGTTTTTTTTTTCAATATTCGTGGCTTGGTGCATCATGAATTTTATCCGGAAGGACAGATGGTCAAACGGCGTTTTATTTGGCCGTACTGAGGCATTTGCGTAAGAACTTCCGTCGAATACGGCCTTAATTGTGGAAGAACAATTCGTGGATTTATATGAACCACGCCACGATTTTGAGCGCATGTGAAGCCAAAAACGATATGAATGCCATCGATGAACCACCATATTCACCGGATTTGGCTCCATTTTATTTTTTCTTCTTCTCCAAACAGAAATAGGCGCTTCGGGGAACCCATTTTCAGTCGATCGAAGAGATAAAACAAAATTCACTGATGGAGCTGATGGTCATCCCAAAAAGTGCTTATGAAAAGTGTTTCGAGAAGTGGAAAAATCGTTGGCATATGTGTATTATATCCGGAGGGGACTACTTTGAAGAGGACAAAATAAATATGTAATACAATTCCGGGTACTTTTTTCACAATAATAGGGTGTTAGGAGTATTTTTTTTTAACTCTTTTTCCTAATGTTTCTACTTGATGTAAAAAAAATCGTCACCAAATGTAAAAGTGGGAATGTTTTAGTAGAGAATATTTTTTTTTTTTTCATATGAAATTCAAAACTTGGAAAGTTATCCGTTATTTTTGTGAAATTAAGGAGATCCAGTCGTATTAATGTTCTACTTATTTCTGGTATTAATACTGTCGGGTGATTAAGTCGCCACAATTATTCCACAAAACCATCAACTGCAAGTGAATAATTAAAAAAAATCTTAGCATACCAATTTTCGAATTCAATTGGACATAAAGATATGCGGTTTACCATGGCGCAAGTATTTGAAAATGCCATTAATATTACTCAAAGAGCTCGAAAAACCTAACTCTTGAAATGCTCAAAATAGATGAAGGATTGCTACTCAAGTTATTAACACAGGAGAAAAAGACTTTTTGAAGAGAAAAGTTTGGGTTGATAGAACGAATATTCTTGCTGAATAAAAAGTGACCGCCGACATCTCATCTGTGATAATGAAGACAATTAAAGCAACTTTTTATATGAAAATTATTTTTATTTATTTTTATATTTTAATAATAACAAAACCTGTCTTTATTAGAAAAATTTCAGGTACTTGTGAGTTTTCTTAGACTAAGCTCATTAATCAGCTAATACATAGTATATAGTATCAAGTCATAAATATTACTTTGACACCAAAATTACTTTGAGTTAGTCTAAATAATAGCTTTTAGCCAAATATTACTCAAATCACAAGAAAATATACGAAGGCGTATATGCGAAACACCTCTTTAGCTACGCTTCTGCAAGCACCAATATAGTTGTATGTGTGTATATTCCCACATCATTGAATTATTTTTTTGTTGCATTTGTCTTGCAAACTTTTGACATTTCCACTCTTCTAAATAGTTATGCAGTCGATTTAAAAATAATAATAATAACAAAAGGTGTGTATGAGCTTCGAATGGCGACTGATTGGACAATCACTCTGACTTACTGCTGTTGTTGTATAAGCGAGTACATAGTTTCAAAAATATCCGCACTTTAGTTTTAATATATTTTTGAATATTATTAATTGAGTTTCTCATGGTGAGCTGCATATATACAAATACAATAATGTTTCTAGTAGATGCAAGGGTGTGGTAAAATGTTTTAAATTTTTAAAACAAAATATTTTACATTTTTTAAACTTCAAATCATTTAAATTATGGATTTTTTATAATCATATGCAAATATTACTTGCCATATTATTATAATTTTTTAAATTTAAAATACCAAAATTTTTATAAAAAAAAAAAAAAATATTTAAAAAGAAATACAAAACAGTCTAATAAAAAAAATTAATTAAAAAAATCCAAAAATTAAAACCCGCACTCGTAAGCATTTCGCATCTACCAAAAAGTGTAAAGAGTGCTTATAATCTTAAGATTTACGCGAATTAGAAAAAGAAAGTGTAATTATCAAAAGGGAATATTATTTTCTCTATTTTCTTATTTTCAAAAAATATCAATATACAAAATTTTTGATTGAAAAAATTAAATTTTCCTAAACAAATTTATTGAAAAAAATTTCCTTACTATTCTTAAGAAAATAAAATAAATATTTTTAAATAAAAATATTATATTATTTTTAAATTAAAAACGAACATTTACTTTCATATTTATTTCTAAATGAAAATTCTTTTATAAAACAAAAAAGAAAAACAATATTAAAATTTTCAAAAAAATTATTTGATATTAAAAGTAAATTTAAAAGTTCGGAATATTTTAGAAATAATGTAAGTATACAATATAGATTCATAGATTCAGATTGTATACAAAAAAATAAGATTTTTGCATATATTTAGTGAAATATTTTTATGGTGAAAAACAAATCGCAGCAAAGCAATAAATGAGGCTGCTTATTGCAAATGATGCAAAAATGCATTTTGCTGCATTTTGTTTTCACTATTTTCACGTACGCATACACAGGTCTAGATATATACAAATCCATTTATGTACATGCGAGCATCTTCATACATATGCACATTATTTATATTGGCATTTAGTACAAAACCACAAGCACTAACACATAAATATTTGTATATGAGTTGCTAGCATTGGCGGAGTAAAAGCTGAAATTGCATCAACAAAAAAGGAAAGGGAGCTCACTTGACCCAATTTTTACATACGTACGTTAATGCTGAACTACCGCAGATATGCGTACATACATGCATACATATTTGTAGGTAAACATACTTGCAGATGAAAGCTTTTACCCTTCTACTTCGTTTGGTGCATCGCCCATGAATGCTTTTCACCAATATTTTGTGGCTTAAAAAGTGCACTTCTCAACTAATTTCGTACTCGCTTAAGTCTTTAAATACTTTACTATTCTTTCACCGACAAGCACTTACTTCCTTTTTATGTTTTTATTTTTTGTTGTGTTTCAGCTCACTCTTCTAAGTCACTGCTAATGTACATTAAGTGAAAATTATGCTTTTTTATTTCTATTTCCATCGTTGGCCATTAAACAGGCGTCAGATGTGTGGCAGCGCTTATTTGCAGCGGATGCGGCCACTTCAGCTGCCACTGCCTCCGCGACTCTTCCAATTGCGAGGTTGTGAGTTTTTACACTTATTGCTGTGTCATACTTTTATAAAATCAACTTTCATTATTTTTCTTCTTTACGTACATTGTACTTATACTTTACAGTCAAAACGCGTTAAATGGAACTTATAAAGTTCGAGTATTAAGCGTTTATGGCATATTTCTGATTTCAAGTAAAAACTGTCAGAGTTGCAAAATGGAAAAGTACTTCGGTTCAAAAAAGCTCACAAGAGCTCTTTTTAAGAAGAGAAAAATTCTTCGATTCAAAAAAGCTCACAGGCCTTCTTTTTAAGAAGAGTTTAAGGAAGAGCAAAATGCTTCGATTCAAAAAAGCTCACAAGCTTTCTTTTTAAGAAGAGTTTTAAAGAAATGAAAAATGTTCCGATTCAAAAAAGCTCACAAGCTTTCTTTTTAAGAACACTTTAAAAAAAAAAGAAAAATTCTTCGATTCAAAAAAGCTTGCAACCTTTCTTTTTAAGAACAGTTTTAAATAAGAGAAAATGTTTCGATTCAAAAAAGCTTGAAAGCTTTCTTTTTAAGAAGAGTTTTATGAAGATAAAAATGCATCGATTTAAAAAAGCTCACAAGCTTTCTTTTTAAGAAGAGTTTTTAAGATAAGTTAAAAAAGAAAGCTTAAGAGCTTTTTTAAATCGAAGTACTTTTCTATTTGTAAAAAATGTGCCATAAACTCTTTATTAAAATAGCAGAAAATTGAGTTGCATAATAATCTCACCCTTCCATTACACTTATTAAATTATAGCTTTATTAATGTTATTAGAAGGGACGCAAACCCTTTATTAATCTTTTTGAAAGCTTTTGAAGTCAGTAACGGATTGGTTCTTCAATCGCTTAATTTATTTAATAGTTGGAAGCTCTAAGGTAAGTTTCTCTTATAAACCGCTGAATTCATATGATATATGAGACTACTCTCTTAACTATAATTTTCTGAAAATGTTTGATAAATATTTCTAAGTATTATACAAAAAACTCCACTTTCGATAGTATAAAAAAATATTTATTTTTTATTACTCGGATTCAAGCTTTGTTGTACCTTTCTTCAGAAATTGTTTCTACATCTGTTTGTAATTCCATTCCATGTGAAATGGTTTCGTCGGATTTTTTTAGCAAAAGTTGGAAAATATAACATTGTCAAGACCATGAAACCGAAAGCTCTTTATTATAAATTTTTATATAGTTTTAAATTTTGCTTTGAATCTAACTTAAGGACAGGTTGTGCGCTCTTAACAAACTCGCCTAACCTAATTCAAAGGTTTTTTAAGCTCTTGATTATTTTCCTAAAAGATTACCGATGATCAAAACAATGTTCAAAACTTTACATTGCCACCCGAAAGCTCACTAGGTTCAATTGCTCTTTCATTTTGAACATTGATTCGAGCCAAAATTAAACCCACGATCATTCGACCGATCTTCACACGCGAGTGTGACTCGAATATAATATTTAATTTCAGTGAAATTAAGAAAGCGGATTCTCCTTTTACATTGGTTTAAGTTATGGAAGCTCTACAGTAAAGCTTTTACAACTCTATGAAGAGTAATGTAAACAATTGTTGTGAGTTTCTCATATGCCGTAAACACAACAAAAAGGCGTCTCGACGCATTTCAACACATTTATAACGGGTGATTTTTTTGAGGTTAGGATTTTCATGCAGTAGTATTTGACAGATCACGTGGGATGTCAGACATGGTGTCAAAGAGAAAGATGCTCAGTATGCTTTGACATTTCATCATGAATAGACTTACTAACGAGCAACGCTTGCAAATCATTGAATTTTATTACCAAAATCAGTGTTCGGTTCGAAATGTGTTTCGCGTCCGTGTCCGATGAGCGATGAGGCTCATTTCTGGTTGAATGGCTACGTAAATAAGCAAAATTGCCGCATTTGGGGTGAAGAGCAACCAGAAGCCGTTCAAGAACTGCCCATGCATCCCGAAAAATGCACTGTTTGGTGTGGTTTGTACGCTGGTGGAATCATTGGACCGTATTTTTTCAAAGATGCTGTTGGACGCAACGTTACGGTGAATGGCGATCGCTATCGTTCGATGCTAACAAACTTTTTGTTGCCAAAAATGGAAGAACTGAACTTGGTTGACATGTGGTTTCAACAAGATGGCGCTACATGCCACACAGCTCGCGATTCTATGGCCATTTTGAGGGAAAACTTCGGACAACAATTCATCTCAAGAAATGGACCCGTAAGTTGGCCACCAAGATCATGCGATTTAACGCCTTTAGACTATTTTTTGTGGGGCTACGTCAAGTCTAAAGTCTACAGAAATAAGCCAGCAACTATTCCAGCTTTGGAAGACAACATTTCCGAAGAAATTCGGGCTATTCCGGCCGAAATGCTCGAAAAAGTTGCCCAAAATTGGACTTTCCGAATGGACCACCTAAGACGCAGCCGCGGTCAACATTTAAATGAAATTATCTTCAAAAAGTAAATGTCATGAACCAATCTAACGTTTCAAATAAAGAACCGATGAGATTTTGCAAATTTTATGCGTTTTTTTTTTTAAAAAAGTTATCAAGCTCTTAAAAAATCACCCTATACAATTATGGCGCTGCTGCTGATGGTTCAATCAACGCTCCCTGATACGCGATGTCAAATAATAAGCAAAAAAGAAAGTTTCGATCACGAATCGAATGGAAACTTAAGTAAATATTGAGTTATAACATATATTTATTTCTTAAAACATTCCAAAAATTATAAACCAAGAGAAAATTTAAAAAAGTCGTTTAAGAGACTGGAAAGAATGTGTTGTGCACACTTCGCTAAACTTATGGTCAACTGAGCGTACTATTTACAACATCATCACCCGTCTTATGACCCAGCATTCATTATTGAATTATATTCGACCAATAGACTACGTCACGCACGCAGTGAAGAGAATATAGCAACCACACACGAAGACCGTGGAGAGTCGATTCGGCTCCATTCGCAGCACTCGGGCTGATATAAGGAACGACTTGACGCATTTTACTTCGAGATCTTAATTTGAAAGCATGCAGAACACAGTTTGTGCAAGAACTGAAGTCACTTGATCTTCCCAAGAAGTTCCGACGAGGCCCATTTCTAGCTCAATGGACATGTAAACAACCACATATCCGCATTTGTGTCGAAGAGCAACCTAAAGATATAGATGAGCTTCCATTTCATCCAGAAAAAACTACGGTTTGGTGTGGTTTGTGGACCGGTGGAATCATCCGTCCATATTTATTCAAAACTGATGCCGATGAGAACGAAACTGGCGATGGCGACAGTTATCGCTACATGAAATTAAAGCTCGTGATCTCGGTAACATAAGACGACGCCACTTCCCACACATCGCATCAATCAATGGATTTATTGAGAGAACACTTCGGTGACAGATATTTTCACTTTTTGGACCGGTCGATTGGCCACCAAGATTGTGTGATACACTCACCGTAAGACTTTTTCCTATAGGCATATGTAAATTCTAGTGTCTATGCGGACAATCCCACTTCGATTCAGGCCTTGGAGCAATGCACCATAAAAAGAAAAAAAGATGATCTTCAAAAATAAATGCCAAAGAATGTACTTCCGGATGATAATAAGCATTCTCCATTTAATTTGAAGCTCTTTAAAAAAGAAAGAAACCTCGAAATGGATCACCCTTTGCAAAAAAATTCACAAAAAATATTAATTTTTGAAATTTGCTAAACACGTAACTTTTAATTAGAAGAAAAGTTGCTTTTTAATATGAAATTTCCACAATATTTTTTTAAGTGCCATTACATTTTACATACGCAGCTTTTAATGTAAAAAAAATTTCGCTGTTTACAAGCAGTTATGCATTATGCTTTGCGTTGACGAGGTGAAATTACTATTTACCCAACTTTTACACATTTTTATGAACACAAAATGCTTTCGGTGCAATCATCATTACTGTTTGGAGACAATCAACTTTTAAACAGCAAACAAGCAAACAGCTTTCATCGAAAAAAAATTTGCACACCAAACCAGACGCAGGCCGACTGACCAGACACAACAGCCTCTCCGTTGCAATGACGAGACAAATAGCCAGACAAATTTAATCAGCAGCCAACTAGTCAGTTAGCCAGCTAACTCATCAGACATTCGATCAACCAGTTATCGAGCAACACCGCGCCTTGAGTGATCCAACGAGCAAAACATGCGGCTGCTGGTCAGTCGCCGATCAAGCGAAACGCAGCCAAGTAACGGCGCACTATATACATACATACACACAACTATCGCCTTGATCGGGAAAAAATTGATCGTCGATCGGGAAAAAATCGCAATCAGCAATTGTTGCGCCACATTGTGGGATGCCACTGACGCCGACTGGCGTTGGCTAATAATAAATGCTGTTATTTTATGGCACGATCAGCAGCAACAACAATAACGACATAAATTGACGGATGATCGCTGTGGTCCGGTTATGCTGGACAAAATCAAAATTCATAAGCGTACTTAGTACTTTAGTAAGTGAGTAGAAATGCCTTAGTAAAACAAGAAATGATGACAAATGAATTTGCGCCATGAATTCGCTGCGAACGCTGCGAAACTCGTCTGGCAAGCTTGTGCGCACACTCATAGATTTGTAGGCAGCAAGGCAACAATCGGTAAACTTTACGAAAATTCCTATTGCGTTAGTGGTTGAGTGTTTGCATGCAAAGTATTGAGGAAGTAATTGCTTCAATGACTGGTAATTTGATTTTTAATGAAAATGTAATTACAGCTGCTTTCTCACAGAGTAGTAAAATATGCTTAACTGTATATATACATATAAATATATGTATAGTAAGTAGGAGCATAATTTGCCGCCCGCTTGTAGCGGTTTGCATAATCTGCACTCTTGCGGGCACCAGACATGCGCCACTTGATCTACGAAAATGACTCACCACAGAATGGTGACTGGCTTTTGCATGCGAATTATGCAAGAATGTCGGGAGTAACGGAATATGAAATAATAAACGAGTATCAATTTGGTGGTATTTTGTGCTTTATGACTTGTTTGGATTATAGAGATTTATGGAAAATTTTAAATTATTTATATGAGAACAAATATAAACAGGTTGTTTTATATAAAGGGTGATCCAATTCGAAAATCCCCAGTTTTTTAAGAAAAAAATAGAAACTTCAAATTTAATGGGAAATGTATATTATAATTCGAAAGAACATTCTTTGCCATTTATTTTATGAAGATTATCTCTTTCAAGTATTGGCCGCGGCTACGTTTTAGATGATCCATCCGTTGAGTCCGATTTTCGATTACTTATTTGAGCATTTGACCTGTTACTGGCGAATGACACGCGTGATGTTTTTTTCCAAACCCTGCATCGAAGCGAAATCGTCTGCATAGACTTTACATATCTCCACATGAAAAGGTCTTTCGGTGTGATATCACACGATCGTAGTGGCCAATCGACCGGCCCAATATGCGAAATTATCTTCTCACCGAAGTGTTGTCTCAATAAATCCATTGATTGATGCGAAATGTGGGAAGTGACGCCGTTTTGTTGAAACCAAATGTCGCCAAGACCACGAGCCCCAATTTCAGGCATTTGGTTATAATGGCGCGATAACGGCCGCCATTGACGATTACGTTCTTTGGATGGACTGATAACTCTAATGGCCCACAAACCACATCAAACCGTTGTTTTCTGGATGAAATGGCAACTTTTGAATCTCTTTAGGTTGCTCTTCGTCCCAAATACGGAAATTTTACTTATTTACATACTCATTGAAACAGAAATAGGACTCATAGCTGAACAAAATTTGGCTCGAAACCATCGGATCTTCTTGGAGCTTTTCAAGAGCCCATAGCGCGAAACGATGTTGCTTGGGAAGGCCGAGCGGCTTTAGTTCTTGAGCAAGCTGTATTTTTTACACGTTCCATACGTCAGTCCGAGTTGTTATGACCAAAAGCAGGATCGAGAAGGACGTCTCCGAGCCGTTCGCATCGAACAGAACGAGATTTCAGACAAGGCGACTCCCTTCTGTGCAAGTTCTTCAATCTACTCTGGGAAAAAATAATTCGAGCTGCAGAGCTAAATAGGGAAGATACAATCTTCTACAAGAGTACACAGCTGCTGGCGAATGCCTTTGGCCTTAACAACCGCGCCGTTAGTTCTGCTTTCTCCAGACTGAATAAGGAAGCAACGCAAATGGGTCTGGCAGTGAACGAGGGCAAGACGAAATATCTCCTGTCATCAAACAAACATTAGTCACACTCGCGACTTGGTTCACACATCACTGTTGACAGTCATAACTTCGAAGTCATAGATAATTTCGTCTATCTTAGAACCAAAATAACTCTTTCCAACAGGAGCTAAGTACTTTGGACTGAGTAAGCAATTGAGAAGTAAAGTCCTCTCTCGACGATCGAAGACTAAATTCTACAAGCCACTCATCATCCTCGACCTCCTATATGATGCAGAGGCATGGACGATGACAACAACTGATGAGTCGACGTTATGAGTTTTCGAGAGAAAGGTTCTGCGGAAGATTTGTGGTCCTTGTCACATTAGCAGCGGCGAATACCGCAGTCGATGGAACGATGAGCTGTCCGAGATATACGACGACATTGACAACGAATTAATGGATTACGTGGATTTACGGGTTTCATAAAAATTTATGTCTTATTCAATTCTACAATGTCTATAGAATGTTGTCCTTAATTTTCAAGTTGATCCGAATAATAGTTTCGGGGATACAACCTCAAGAGTTACATTTGGCGCTCGAGGCTAGCCAGGCTAAGCTCGAGAAGTACTCAACACATCACACATTTCACATTAGGCGATTCTGTAAGGAGTTAATGGCCAACGCGGGCGGATCTGTTTTCCGAAGAGTCGCCGGAAATGGCGTCTCAACGCCGAGTTTAAAATATTTTTTCTTTTTTTTTTTAATTTTTAGAATTTCTTTGGTAATAGTGTATGTTTGTAATAATAAAAAATGTAATAAAATATTTAATTTTTATGTGATAAAAAACTTGTTGAAAAAAGGTTGTTTTTCATCCGACGAATCCCATGTAACCCTTTAAATAAGTACCTATATTTATCATATCAAAAAAACTGAAAATATCTGCAGCTGTACTAAATTCTGATAACTATAATTTCAAAAATACTCTGTCTTGAAATAAAAATTATTTTTTGTGCTTCAGTTAATTAACAAAACATCTCAGTTTAATTCATATTTTTATTGCTTAATTTTCATAAAAACTTCACTTTGTCGGTAATTGGATCTGCTTAAGTTGCAAAATGGAGAGCAAAACACTAAATGAAACTTTATTTGGCACAAATGTGCTCGTAATTACATAACAGCCAAGTGGAATGTGATATTATATTGTATAAGCAGAAATATATGTATATGTGTGTATTATTGCAAGAGTGTTGGTGTCATTTTAGATTTGAATGCAATTTGATATGTTAAAACATTAATTAGTCTATTTTAGCCGCCAACAAGTAACATAAATGGCTTTCGTTAGCAGTCGGTGGTTAATTTGGTGAGCCAAAGTGGATTAGTTCCAAACTAAACTTTTTATTAACTCACTAAAAGCAGAGTTACGCAAGGTCTTTAGCTGGGTGGCTGTAATTGAATTTGATGTTTTTACCAATTCGGTAAAAAGGCGGCAAATGAAGTAGGATTGATTTTAATTGGCGTTTTTATAGTAAAATCAAAAACATTTGTAAAACAAATTCGTCGCAAATCTAATTAATGGATAACCTACATTCAAACAAACAGACAAACAAATGTTATAATGGACTTCATAAGCAATCTTAACTTTATATTATAACATGTTGTATATATTTTCTTCCTATATAGTATACACATTCACTTGCTTTAAACTTCTCCTCATTCTAATGACAAAAGGTCTGAAGTTCCTATAAATAGAGTCTCGGATGAATCTCTGATTTCATAAAAACATTTAAAGGTTAAAAAGAATTCCCAAGTCTTGACAGAATCTATCTGTAAAAAGAAACCCCTTCCGATTGGCCATCTCTCTATCATAGTTTTCTTTTTATGATTTATGGAAGAATATATTCCTGTAGAGCGAGGTAAAAGCTTTGTGAACTAACTTTTAAAAGCTCCAAATTCTTACAAAGTAGCATGAAGGTTCGAGTTTAATATGCTTTAGTAGAGGAGGTTGAAAACTCCATGAGCAACTTTGTTATGCTTTTGTAGAAGAAGCTGAAAGCTTTTGCAAAATGGCATGAAAGCTCATAGAGCATTTTTTAGAAGAAGTTGAAAGCTTTGCAAAATGGGATGAAATCTCAGTGGTCCATTTAGTGTCTTAAGCTTTTATAAAATGGGTTGAAAGATTGGTGAGCCTGTAGAGTATGTTTTTGCTGAGCGACATGCCAGAGGCAGTTTGTTATGCATTTTCAGAATAATCAAAATCCTTTAACCATTTATTGATACTTTTGTAGAAAGAGCTGAAAGTTTTGCCTAAATGGGAAGAAAACTCAGCAATCCATTTAGTTATATTTTGTAGAAGAAGCTGAAAGCTCAGTGAGTCACAGTTTTCTGCTTTTAGAAAATGGGATGACAGCTTTGTATATTTACCACTATTTTGTAAAGCAACATGAAAGCTCACCAAAACTGTTTGTTAAGATTTTGTAGAAAAAGCTAAAAGCTTAGTGACTTATGCTTTGGTAAAAGTAGCTGAAAGCTCAGTGAGTCACAGGATGCTGGTTTTTCAAAATTCAAATCAAAATTAAAGCAACATGAAAGCTCACTAAAACAGTTTGTTGAGATTTTGTAGAGCTTGGCGAAAGCTCAGTTTTTGTAGAAAAAGCTAAAAGTTCAATGAGTTGTGGTTTGGTAAAAGTAGCAGAAAGATCAGTGAGTCACAGTATGCTGTTTTTACAAAATTGCATGAAAGCTTTGTATGTTTGTCAAGATTTTGTAAAACAACATAAAAGCTGACCAAAACAGTTAGTTACGAGTGTGGTAAAAGCTCCGTTTTTTGTAGAAAAAGCTAAAAGCTTAGTGAATTATGCTTTCGTAGAGTGTAAGACAGTATTTGTAGAGCCAGACGAAAGCTTAACAAGATAGTTAATTATGATTTTGTGGAGTTTTTTATATTTATATGGTGAAGTCTCAGTGAGAAAGGCAAGATAAAAGCCATGAACAGCATTAATTTCAATTAAAAAAGTGGTTTTCGAGATTGCTAAAATATTAAAAGAATGTTGAAAATCAAATATTTTCACAACTTGTCGCCAGAAATGCAGAAAACAAAGCTACAAACACACATATACACAGATTTAAATTGTTCTTTTTCAGCAACCAAATAACTTTAAATTACGCCGCCGTCAAAATGTTTTATTTCACTGTCATCGTCTACAACTTTTTATAAGTCCACACCTCGAACGCGTCACACGCAGCACGTAGCCCAACAATTAGCCGTACTGAGCGTGTGAACTCGCTAAGCTTCCGTTACAAAAGTGTCTTTAATGTTTTTATGATGGCACTTAATTATTTGCCGCAACTAAGACACCACCAACGACGCGCGGCGACTTGACGCTGCATTTGTAAGCAACCAGCCAACCAGCCGGCCCACCGACTACTAGAATAACAACAACAGCAAATAAAATGTTACAAGAGTAAAACAAAGCACAACATTATTATAAGACGGTATTTATAAGCACTTAAAGAGTTGGTTTTTGTGATTTTTTCTAGTATTTATTTCCCTCGCGCGTTGATGCAGCGTGGCGCCAAACGCTTGAGTTCACAGCGGCAAGCAGCGTTTGAGGAAGCGGCGCATGCGCAGTGGCAACTGAAGTACGCGTTTCATGCTACGAAGTATAAAATGAATTGTAAGTTATTTGCTGGAGTTGTTGTTGTGGTAAGTGGCGCGAAAATAGTTTACTAGTTGTTTGTCCATTCTCATCGCCACCACCACTTATGGGCAAATGAACTCATGGTTAACTGAAGTTCGCATTTCTTCAATGTTTTGGCTTGAATTTCAAGCGCTTACGAATATGTTGAAATGTGGATCATATTGCCCCAAATGTAGTAAATGGGAAATGCTGAGGAAACAAGAAGTAAAGTCATGCAAGCGAAATGAAAAATGGTTCGAATAATACCCTTCAGGCAGGGTGTTTAGTTTTTAGTTTCAAATATGATTGATAAAAAAATATGATGGAACGCTCTAGTTTTCTAAAAAAAAACCGGGAAAGACTGACAGCAAAGATGTTAAAGTTTTAAATCCAAAAGTTCTATGAACTCATATTTACTTCACTTTTTCTCCCAAAAATATATCAAAAATTAGATTCGCAAGATACTACACCAGAATATTGAAAATTTGTTACCAAATCTAACCCAGTTTACTTTAATTAACAAATTTAACCGAAGAAATGCCGAGATCAGATGGTTCACAGTATAACCAGAAGATGTAATGTTAGTACTTATGAAGAACCGAAAGGTAATATACTGATTCGATAAGAATAGGTGACAATTCGGAACACTAATAGCTCCAAAAAGTATCGTCGTCTTATTCGAAATGGTCCGAGGATCTTTTCCTATTGTATTATCAATGAACTACGGGGGAAAATATATATATATATATTATCAATAGTTTATAAGTAAAGTCATAATCATAAAACATATAATAAAATATTTACAAAAAAAAAAATATATCAGAGTATGGCTTATCACTCATTATCTCAGCAATTCAATTATGACTTGTAGGGTATAACAACATTTTTGATTACACATAACAAGACGACTGGTGCGGATGTGCTCTACCGGATTCCGCTCATGATGGTCAAACAGTAAAAGTAGAAGCAAAAAAGAAATTGCCAAATCTTGTCTAAACCAAATTAGAAGCTTTCGTTTTGCTTGCTTGCTATTTCTCCCTTCTTCTTTTTTAATCTCTTTTAATTTCTCTTGATCGAAATATTTAAATGCATACTTATATTTATAGTTCCCTTGTTCATTTTCATATTTAATTAATATGTATTTTTGTTGTTGTAGTTTTTTACTACCGATGTTATTTTTTCTAAATTTTGGACAGATTTCTCTTTTGGTTCTTGGCAAATATTTGCGTATCTTTGTTTATTATTATGGATTTCTGCTGAAAGATACTTCAAATATGTGAAGCTGGATGTGGGTCAAGCCATTTTAGATGGTAGTGAATGACTTAATCAAAAGTGATCTGAAATATGGCTATGCCAAACCTAAACAAAGGGGACCAGAAGGTCGCAGATTTGACGATATTTTGAAGTAAATAAATTTGGATTTCTATGATCGCAGGCAATTGATTATTGAGCTTTGAGCTTGAGCAGTTGAGTAATCATCAGCTCACTAGCTGTACACTCAATGTTAGACAACGATTGTGTGTCCTCACTAAAGGCTAACTGGTAGAAAGAGGTGACATCTCGTTCCGCACACATCAGAGTGGCAACGAGTTGGATCTCCAACCAAACCTAGCACTGGATCTGTGGACTTTGCATGCGCTTAGCAGGCGTTGGTCGAAGGCCAGCTTCCAAGCGACTGAGGGATAATTTTGACCTTAGAACGCAGGAAATATACTGAGCTGCTTGCCCTTAGCAACCTTCACATTGCGGTATACATATGTAAAAGTTAGTGTTATTGTAGCACCAGGAAGCATTCCTGAATTAATTTCGCGGCATGGTTCCGAGCTGAAAGTTCTTAACCGTATTTAAATCCGGTTCCGTATATACGGCTTTTGGACCTTTGGAGTTCTTATTAGACAATAGGTATTCATATCAAAGTTGTATGCAAGAAGGTAAAAAACTCAGGCACTTTTTCTAACATTGTCTAGCTCTTGCAAAACTGAGAGTGATACATTTCGGCTGTCATATCTGGGGCGAACTAGGAGACATTGCCGGAATTAACATTAGCCGCTTCCACAAATTTTTGGTAAACTAAAAGCGATTTGTTAATTTATGAGGATCTTATGATTAATTGTATAGAAGCTTTTAGTACCTCAGCAGACTGACGTAATGAGATACCTGTTAAGATCGAGCTCTTAACCTAATCTAACCTACCCTCAAAATCAACTTTGAGACGTTTTTTCTAGTTCGGTCTAACTCGACGCTGTTGCTGATTATTATTTTGAGTGGAAAAAGTCATAGATACCAGATCGGGATTCGTAAGTTGTATTTGGTCAAGCAATTGTTGACTTTCTAGAAATATTTGCACTACCTAAGTCGGCAACCTGGAACATCGTTAATCGTTCTGGGATTGCTGGAAGGCTTCAAGTACCTATAGTTGGACTGAAGTTCTGAGGACATAGAGATTGTGGAAGTAATAGCTGTTAATTGTTTATAAAAGTGGTATTTAGAATCATTCGTGGACAGAACTTAACGTTAATTTTTTCATATAAGGTACCAGCATTCACAATGACCAATTATTGACCAAGTTTAAAGTTGGATATTATACGAAGTCCCATTTTCTATACAATTCGTGCAGTAGACTGTCAGTTTAGACGGTATGGCCCCAGTTGAACTAAACTAGTGACCGACTAGAACTTGAAGGAGTAATAAGTGGCCATTTTTTCTTAAAATCTCTGATAACGGAAACCATGAAAACTGTGTTTTAGCGCATTTTTAAATCATTATATGTGCGGAAATACCTATGAACTTAAGTTGAAAATAACTCGCTAAGGCCTAAAAAAAAGCAGATAAATGAACTTTATATCTTCCATTCGAGATACTCTAACACACAAACCCCTACCGACTTCCCCGAAATATGTATACAAAAATCAATAGCAGCTTGTTCATCATTGTTGCCAAATTCTCATGCTAAGAACACATTATGTCTTCTATGGTTATATCCGCTTTTGTACGTGATTTTTAAGCGCTTGAGTCGTGTTGTGAAACTACACCGCACCCCTTGGCGGAGTGCGAGAAGACTGATTTGTTTTCATTTTTCAGCTGTAGAGAGTTTTGTGCAAATTACTAGATCACGTTTCTCATGCTGGCCAAATACAATGCTTATCTAGCGGCTATATATATGTACATACATATACATATGTACATAAGTACGTTAGAGTATTTGGAATTCGAACAGTCAATGTGTCGCTGATAGTCTATAAAAGTGGTAAACAACAACAAATGCGGTCAAAAAACGAAATAGGTACAATAACAATAAAACAGCAAGTCTTGAGTTACAAACTAAAAGCGAACTTGTAAATAAATTATATGGATGTACATGCGTCAAATATTTGAGTGTATGTGTGTGCAAACAATGGGCGAAGACCAAACCACAAGACTATAAAAGAAGCTGAGATTCTTCTTGGGTGAAGTAAGCAACTGACAAGTAGGCATCCATCGCATAGTAAAATCTGCTATAAATAAATTCACAAATGGACTTCGGTACATACATGTATATAACGTATGTATGTATGTATATAGAAGTGTATCTACATACTTGTTCCCACTAAAATATTTTAACAAACGTCAGCGCGCTACTCGCTGTTCTCTATCATTTACCATTCTTATTCTTTTTTCCTGTTTTTTTTTTTTTTCTTTTTGTTTTTATACGCCGCAGTTTACTACCTGTTCGTCAGGTTTTTCTTGTTGCGAAAATAGCTACGCGCCACATTTCTCTGGCGTATCAGTTGGCTATTGTTTTGTTGCAATTTTCTAACACCCTTTACACATACAAACATATACGAATGTATGTAAATAATTGTTAATTGTGTATACAAGAATTTTGAATAAAAATGTTTTTAACTATTATATGCCTTATCCTTTCATTCAAATTCCATATAGCCAATTATGCAGTTAACCGCGTTTATATTACCCAACTGAAATAACAAAATACCAAAAAAGCACGTTTCAATCACTAAATTAGTTCAAAACCCATATAACACCTTTAGTATTCACACAGTAACTGAAAATTTTTTCGTAACTCGCTCTAACTTACTTTTAGTCTATATGTGTGTATGTATGTGAGTATGATCAGCGTCGTGCACAAATGGCATTTGCCACCAGAAAACGCGATTAAAGCAGAAAAACGCCGCAATGCGAGTAAAATATGCACCGAATTTGTTTATATTCACTATGTAAGTATATCCATGTAGAGCATTATGTATGTGTGTATGTATTTGCGTAAAACTCGCTTTGGCTTTTGCCTTTTGATGACTTTTTGAACGTCACCGGTGATGTCGCATTCGCGTTTCTCCACTTGCACTCTTGCGAAATGCACAAAATATTGCAAACACTATATTTTTCGTATTTTCCTAAGAATTACGGATGTCCGCACTGCAATGTATTCAAAAGTATGCTTTGCTTTCTTCTTTGAGTTAATATTTGGTTATACCAAAGAAAAAAAATTAAAGACAATAACGAATTTTCACACTTTACTCGAACACATGATCGTCCGCGCGATACGTTAACGCAAACCGACGACTTTTAGTAACTAAACTCTTGGCTGTGCTCACAACTTGGCTTTGAGCGTGGGGCTGGCGATCGGTGCGACCTTTAGTGAGCGAGATATGGCTCAAATGAAAACATTTGTATATGTATAAATACATATGTATTTATGTGTCTCTCATGCTCAGCAAAATATTTGGAATTTTAGTTATATGTACGTTGCCAAAATGCATTTGTCAGGACATTATAAATAAATAAATAAATATTGAATATCCTAATATATATTGAATATCCTAAAATTTAAATTTGTATTTTGTTTTCCTGCCAGAAGCCGGTCTTAAGGCACTGCAAGATATTTTAAGCATATTTTGAGTGAAATTTATTTTTGAGTGAGAATTAAATACATACATACACACACATAATAAAACAATTTGGACTTGAATTTTGGATTATCAGACTAAATAAATTCTGAAAATGAGCCACAAACATTATTGAATTGTTAGGATTTCAAAATATCTTAAATTCAGCTCATAGCTTTAAGTTTTTAGTTACTGATCTTTGTTGTCGTAACGGCAAAATTCTGCCGAATGCCAGTCCTTGACCGGGTAAAAAATTCGTGTCAGTTCCGGTTACGCAAACCCGGCTGTCGGGGAACGGTGTTACTGATCTCTAATACTCTAGCTTACCAATATCTTTAAGGTACCACTCAACTCGGTTTAACATCATATATGGTCTGGGATCCTAAAAATTAAATATATAGTCCAGTTTAAAATACATAGGCATATATAATTGAAGCTTACCTTCTGCCTATCTCCCCTTTCCTGACAAAATACTTCACTGAATTTGTCGTGGTGGAAGGATTACTTCAACAAGTAAACACTACAAAAACCATATGACCCATTCTTTGAGCGAGAAAACAATCATTTCATAATCCAGATAACCTCTGGTGTAATGCTAAAGAGCATTCGATAACTTAATAGAACTATTAGCTCTTTAAAGGCACTTCTATAATTGAACTAAATATTTTCTCAAACCACACTGATCAACATATGGTACTTCATGGATACAGTAGATATTTAATCAGGTAATATACAATATTTAAAAGAATTTTCATCAGCTGCTAGTTCCTGCTTAATGAATTACAACTTCCGCCAACTTCCTCACCAATACATATGTTTTTGTTATTGCTGTGCTAGCAAACAAAATTCAATTCAAAAGTTTTGTGGAACGCGATTTTATCGACCGCAACTTGTTTTAAAAACATATATTTATACAGTTTCGACATTATATAAATATTTACTTTAAATTATAATTACAATATTCACACAAAATAGTTGAACTAAATGCATGCCAAAACTAATTAAAATCAATTTTAATATTTTGCCCATTGACATGCTTATTGGCAACACTTTCGTTTCTAAGCAACATTGGGTTCATTGGCAGCACTTTGTATTCGGCCAGCTGTACGAAATTGAACGAAGCATTTCAAACGGTCGTTTCGAATTCAGCCGATTGGAATACGTAAATAGCAGCGAAACTGTAGCGAACTTTTTCCTTTGTATTTAGTGTATTTATTGAACTTTAATTAAATAATTTCATGGCGATGAACACTTCTTCAGGTGCAAATAATAATGCATCGAGCCAACAGCCACGCAAGATATCGAATCAAAATATTCAAGTTTATGTGCGCGTTAGGTAAGTAACAAACGTTTTCCCTCTGCTAAACCAAATGTGTCATTTTAACTTCATATATGCTGTTTAGGCCCTTAAATGCACGAGAACGATGTATACGGTCCGCGGAAGTAATTGAAACGGTTTCACATCGTGAAATCGTAGCAAGACATACAATTGAATCCAAGCTGACCAAAAAATTTACATTTGATCGCGTATTTGGTACAGATTCACGCCAAGCAGATGTCTACAGCACAGTTGTAGCCCCTCTTATTGAGGAGGTACTGTCCGGCTACAACTGTACTGTATTTGCTTATGGACAAACTGGTACGGGAAAAACGCACACAATGGTGGGCACTGAATGCGCCGAGTTGAAGTCGTCTTGGGAAGACGTAAGTATAATTTTCTGCATTAATGACTTTGAAAAGGGTTTGTGTTAGCAGCTTAATCGCATATGTGGGAGAGAAACCAGTTTGTTGAAAAAAGCAAAACAAATAGCCTTGAAATGTGGGGCACGATTCCGATTACTTTGGCGGAGGGGTAAAAAAACCGAATTTCCGTATAAATGGGGTATGTACGGATAGGGGAGCTTCTCCAGAGGAGGAATATCCAAAAATAACATAAAAATAATTAATATTTTTTGAAATATTCACGTTTAAAAATTCAAAAATTTGCACTAAGAAAACATGTTATTTCTCTATGTTTCACTAAATTTTTTCACGTTATTTACACTGTTTATATAAATATACACTCTAAGCTTTGAAATAAGCTTACATTTCACAATTATTTTGCAATTTTTCAAATAAATTTAGTATTTTAAAAATCACTTGTCAAATTTATGGCTGAAAAGTTTAATGCGCTTATATTTACAAGGAAAACCAGCATTGCCACACCTTAAAAACCAAAAGTGAAGGATTTTTCAGCGTTTCACAGCGTTTTCTTTGTTTCTACTTTCGAGTGATTCTTTTTTCTTTATTAACTATAAAAAAACTATAAAGAAGATTTTTCAAGCTAAAATTGAATATGTGAACACTTTTCCATATACATGCATATATGAATATGTGATTTATATTTAATAAACATAGATAAGTAAAATCGTGTGATAACATTATAATATACATATATGTTTATGATTGTAATATAACATTTTTATATACATAATACCCGGGGTGACTGAAGTACTTTCGCATAGTACTCCTTTCTGCGTTGGCGGCCTTCGGCCGCGCTTTAAAAAAATAACCCTGGCCGAGCGAATACCCGGGGTGACTGAAGTACTTTCGCATAGTACTCCTTTCTGCGTTGGCGGCCTTCGGCCGCGCTTTAAAAAAATTACCCTGGCCGAGCGAATACCCGGGGTGACTGAAGTACTTTCGCATAGTACTCCTTTCTGCGTTGGCGGCCTTCGGCCGCGCTTTAAAAAAATAACCCTGGCCGAGCGAATACCCAGGGTGACTGAAGTACTTTCGCATAGTACTCCTTTCTGCGTTGGCGGCCTTCGGCCGCGCTTTAAAAAAATAACCCTGGCCGAGCGAATACCCGGGGTGACTGAAGTACTTTCGCATAGTACTCCTTTCTGCGTTGGCGGCCTTCGGCCGCGCTTTAAAAAAATAACTCTGGCCGAGCGAATACCCAGGGTGACTGAAGTACTTTCGCGTAGTACCCCTTTCTGCGTTGAAAATAAAAAAAATATATTGACTTTTTGGTATAAAGTGGTTATAATTTATGGTTATCATGCACTCAAAATTTAAGTTTTCGTTATAAAATAGTAAATTTTGGTTATTATATCTGTCAGCGATTTCCGTTTATTTTTGATGATACATTGGTTTGTATTTTAGGTGACAATATATATGTTATTATATTTAAAATATGAGTTTGAGTGCATAATAACCAAAAAATATAACTACTTTATATCCAAAACTCAAATTTTGTTTCAATATGACTGCATAATAACCAAAAAATATAACCACTTTATAACCAATATTGAAATAAAATTTAAGTTTTCGTTATAAAATGGATAAATTTTGGTTATTATATCTGTCAGCGATTTCCATTTATTTTTGATGATACATTGGTTTATATTTTAGGCGACAATATATATATTATTATATTTAAAATATGAGTTTTGGGTATGAAGTGGTTATATTTTTCGGTTATCATCCACTCATATTGAAACAAAATTTGAGTTTTCGTACTGTACTCATGTACTGTACACTTTATTACGTAATATTATTATATAATATTACTTATATATATGTATATATAATATTACGAATACATGTATATAATATTACTTATTTGCTTAATAAATTTAAAAAGGAAAATATCCATATGCATGAATAGAGGAATTTTTGCGAAAAAGAGGAATTTCAGCGAATTGCCTTATCAACACATGGCAGCGCTCCATTTCGTCGTAATTTTTAGTAAACAAATGAGGTTGAAAGAAGTGTAAAATGTAATTTTTAAAATAAAGATTTTTTAGGTAAAAAACCTGCTAAAAGAGTAAAATGTTGATTTATTTAAAAGATTATAGTGCAATTTAATTAATTTGAAGTGAAAAATGTGAAAAAAGTGTGTTTAATGTGGTGAAATAGCTCCTTGAAATGGTCCAATTTTGCGAATTTTTGAACTTTAAGGCCGAATATCTCCTAAACTAAGCGTTTGCGGACCCTATAACCCTATATGTTTTTTAATCAGGAGGACTTCCTCTTTCCAACGGTACCTTCAAATCGCGGCGCCAAAGAAATCGGAATTGTGCCAAATGTGGCTATTTAAACTCTCTACCTGAACTTAATTGGAACGCTGCTATACATTATGAGACATTAGAATGCAGTTAAACTAATTGGCAACTTTTTTTGTTTTTAAGGATTCTGACATTGGTATTATACCACGCGCTCTGAGTCACCTATTCGACGAATTACGTATGTTGGAAATGGAATTTTCGATGCGTATTTCTTACTTGGAATTGTATAATGAGGAATTATGCGATTTGCTATCATCCGATGATAGTGTAAAAATACGTATATTCGACGATAGCACAAAGAAGGGCTCAGTTATCATACAGGGCTTGGAAGAGATACCAGTGCATAGCAAAGACGATGTATATAAGCTTTTAGAAAAGGGTAAAGAACGACGGAAGACGGCTACTACATTAATGAATGCGCAATCGTCACGATCGCACACAGTATTCTCGATTCTCGTACATATACGCGAGAATGGCATAGACGGCGAGGAAATGTTGAAAATTGGTAAATTAAATTTAGTAGATTTAGCGGGTAGTGAAAACGTGTCCAAAGCGGGTAATGAGAAAGGCATACGTGCTAGGGAAACTGTTAATATAAATCAAAGTCTGTTGACTTTGGGACGTGTCATCACTGCTCTAGTAGAACGCACACCGCATATACCATATCGAGAGTCCAAACTAACTCGCCTGTTGCAGGAATCGTTGGGTGAGTTTCTTAAAAAAGGAGGAGAATATTTCTCATTTATTGATATTAAATTTATTAACTAGGTGGTCGCACGAAAACATCCATAATTGCCACAATCTCACCTGGCCATAAAGATATTGAGGAGACATTGAGCACCTTGGAATACGCACATCGCGCTAAAAACATACAAAATAAACCAGAAGTAAACCAAAAACTAACAAAGAAAACTGTGCTCAAAGAGTATACCGAGGAGATTGATAAGTTGAAACGGGATTTAATTGCGGCAAGAGACAAAAATGGCATTTACTTAGCAGAGGACACCTACAACGAAATGACGTTGAAAATGGATTCCCAGAATCGAGAATTAAATGAGAAAATGTTGCTTTTGAAAGCATTAAAGGATGAGCTACAAAATAAAGAACGTATCTTTACTGAGGTTAGCTTAAATTTGGTGGAGAAAACTGAAGAGTTGAAGCGCGCGGAACAAAATCTCAATCAGACGCAAGGCGCACTGCAGCAGACCAAACGGGTAAATAAAATACCTACATAGATTTTTGTATAAGCAAAGCAAATGCAAATATGTTTACAAATATATTTGTAGATACTCAATAGCACCAAACGGCGTTATAAGGAGAAAAAGGTTTTGTTGCAATCTCACATGAAAACCGAAGAGGTGCTAACGAATCAGGCATTGGAAATTTTAGATGTTGCTGACATTGCCACAAAAGACACACATCAGTTGCATGTATGTCAAATTTAAATTTTTTTGCTTCAATTTTTTTCAACAAAATTTTTCTTATCTAGAGTACAATTGAGCGCAGAAAAGATGTTGATGTAAAAATCCAAACTGCTTGTGAACGTTTTGCCGAACGTATGCATGACAACTTCGAATTAATGGACAGTAGTTTAAGCACTTTGAAAGAGAAACAAGATTCATGCACAAAAATGCTTCTAGAAGAATTTGGTAGGTTTAATATGTTTAAATGTATTAAAATTTTGGAATATTATATACATATATCTGTTATTACAGCTAACACTTCAAATGCTCACAAGAAGCTGATAAATGATAGCGGCATGAAAATACAGAAAGTCAACGATTTATGCAAAGAATCACTTGCATCCACAAGCACCATCATTGAAAAATGCGCACAGGCGCTTGGCGATGCCAGCAGTGAACAAAAAATTAAACTTACCAATCTGTTTAAAGAGCTGGAGAGTAAACAAATCGAAATGATTGCACAAATGCAAGAGAAACTGCAAGATCTAGTGCGGTACACAGAGCAACAAAAGGCAAACACCGAAAAGATGTGTAAAACCGTTGTAGAAAGTCTGCAAGAAAAATCACAAAATCTACAAGTGCATACCAAAAAACTAACGGAACGCATTGCTGAAAATAAACAGATCTCCGAAACAAGCATACAGCATTTGGCACTAATGCATGTCGAAATTGAAAATGAGCGCATAGCGGCTGCCGAAGAACGTACAATGATGGAGGAAATCATTGAAAAATTGAACACTTTGAAAGAGAAATCCTACACGAGCCGAAGGACACGCGCTGACGCTATTAATACGCTAAGGGTAAAATTGGAAGATAACACGCAATCAACCATCGAACGCTTACAACAGAGCTCAACATTTGCGCAAACGCATTGCGAGGAGAGTTGCAATGAGAACGTGGCAGCGCAACAAGAGTACGAAAAGCAAACCGCCGAAGCAATGAAATGCAACGAACAACAATCAACTGCAGAGTCAACGCTCAAGGAGCAGCTATGCAGCATGCAAGAAGATGGCTGCGTGCGCATCGCTGAGTTCACCACTACGGCCGCCACACATATGGAGTGCACACAGAAAACACTGGGAACATATGTGGACGAAGTGAAGCGCGCACGTGTGGAGAGCGAGTCGAAACTTGACGAAGCCACTAACGATGTAAAGGCGAGTCTCACGGAAGATGCCCAACGTTTCAAGCAACATTTGGCCGTTACATCTGGCTTGACCAACGCCTCGGAGCAAAATATACTGAATTATGCTAACACTTACAAAGAGCAGATGGGCACTTGCGTCAGCGATGTGGACAAATTTAAGCAGAGTGAGCTGAAGACGTACGCGCCAACAGGTAAAAGACATTGTAGTTGAATTTGCTGCGAAAAATATATAAATTTACATTGCATATTACAGGTACTACACCATCGAAGCGCAATTTCGTTTATCCTCGTACATTGGCGTCCACATCGCCACACATAGACATTGTGAAACGTTTTCGTCAAGAACCCGACCACTCGGATTTGGACACTACGGCGCCTATTGATGAGGTATATTGCCATTATATATCATTGTATTTGAATTTTATTTCTAATATTTTTATATTTTTCAATCTCGTTGTAATTATAGGGCAGCGAGGATGAGCATGAGTTGAAAAATTCTGTGCAGGAAATTTCCCAAGCGGAAATGCTACTCAACTCAACACCAATTGATCTAACAAATGTAGTCACGCCGCAACCAAATAATGCCGCAAACAAAAAATTAAATGCCATCTTATCGAAAAAGCAGTTACGCAACAGCAACTCATTGTCTGGCGGCAGTTCGCCACGCAAACCGTCAACAGCACACAATTCATCAGCGCCAACTTCAAGAGTGAGTGATTTTTTTTATCACAATTTGAAAGAATTGTCTTACTGATTGCCCTTCTCCTTATTTGCAGGCTAACAAGGAGAACTTGTCCTAAGTAAAAACTAACGGCAACGCTTCCTCTGTAACGTATTCCGTTCTTGCTGTTTACATTATTTTTCTGTATATTTATTTAAAACCCAAAAATGCTTGTATTTCACGCTGAAGGTATGCTTAACTGCAGTTTGCGCTACTTAATTATGAATAACGGCACTCCTAACAGTTACACGAAAGCATGCATTTAATTTAAAACGACAAAAGTGAGGCGCAAATGAATAAGTCACTGCTATGGAATTTCGAAATTTATTGAACTCGCATGCAATTACAACAAAAATTTACAATAAAAATTTGTTGCATTAAAAACAGCTTTTTAAAAGTTAATTATAATAAATATCAATACTATACTATATAATTATATGAGGAGTAAAATGAGTAGTGTCAATCTGCAGCGGTACCTTCATTGTGTCCGTTCGTTTATTGTCGCCATTGAATGTATTTGTAAAATTCAATTCAAACTTATTTTTTATTTTATTTTAGTAATCTCTTCTTACTTTGTTGTATGTTTATTTTTAAATGTATACAATTTAAAATCGCTTCACTTTCTAACCGTTATTTTGTGTAAATATTTTGCTTGTGTTTTTTTTTATCTGCTTTCCTGATTTGTAAAACAAAAACGAAAAATAAAAATAAACAATTTCTCGTCACACTTTAATCGTCGTCTTCTTCATCCTTTAAAATTCCCAAGCGTCGCGCCACCTCTTTGACGTTGCAAATGAATTCCTCTTGCACCAGGTTGAAGCTCATCGCCAAAAGCGCTATGCCGAAGAGCAAATATAGCGAACAGTAAGCGATGGACTGCTCCGATTCGTCTTTGACACCCTTAGCGGGCACGAAATCGCCAAAACCTGCGAATTAATTAATTTAATTTTTTAAAATTAGTGTTCTTAATTTTGTTATTTTTTTTAAATTTTGTTAATTTTGTTAACTTTTTTTAATTTTGTTAATTTTTTTTTTAATTTTGTTAATTTTTTTTTAATTTTTTTTATTTTTTTTGATTTTCTTAATTTTCTTTTTAATTTTTTAAAATTAGTGTTCTTAATTTTGTTTATTTTTTTTTTAATTTTTGTTTATTTTTTTTTTAATTTTTGTTTATTTTTTTTTTAATTTTTGTTTATTTTTTTTTAATTTTTGTTTATTTTTTTTTTAATTTTTGTTTATTTTTTTTTTAATTTTTGTTTATTTTTTTTTTAATTTTTGTTTATTTTTTTTTTAATTTTTGTTTATTTTTTTTTTAATTTTTGTTAAATTTTGCTTTGATTTCATTGTTAGTGAAAATCTTTTCATTTGTGACTGCAGGTAGGGAGGAGGTTCTTGGCCTCACCCTGGCCTCGAACGGAATTGCCCCACTGATCTCAAACTTCCTTGATCCTTGATGATCACTTTTTTCCGATCAGAGGTATATCGGGTTCAATCTAGTTGGAGAATGTTCGCCTAGAACGTCTTTTAGAAATCCTAGGAATGAAAACTGGGAAGGGTACCGCAAGAGGCTCGAAAAAACTCTCCCACGCGCATCAAGGACGGACGTATTGGTCACCACCGACTGCTGAACGGGTGAGTCGAAGCCTTTAGCTGGTAGTGTAATATGGAACTCTCGGAAGTCAGAGCGTCCGGCAGACTTTTATTTACCATGGCCCGTAGGTGTGGGTCAACTGACGACTGGGCGTTGTATGAAACGGGACTTGAAATATACAAGTCCGAGTTAAGAAAGGCAAAGAAGACCTCGTGGAAAAGTTTCTGCAAAAAAGTGGAGAGCTGTCATGAGTCCTCTAGGTTCAAGCGTATTTTCGCAAAAAAATAACCGTTTCCCCGGACTTCCTCTAGGACGCAAAAGGGAAGTGGCTTTGAGCAGTGAAGATACACTTTAGATGCTCCTTGATGCTCACATCTCGTGCAATACGTCATCTGCGGGGATATCTCTCGGAGTTCTGCATGATGAGTGCACGGCCTTTGTCGACCTTCTGAATGAACGACACTTGAGCTCTACTCTAGTACTGCATCAGATTGGATTACATCCCGGGGGTCTGGAAACGAGTCAGAGTTGCATTCAATCCAAAGTCTGGCAGGGGCTCCCGCGTTACGGCCAAGGACTTGAGGTCCATCAGCCTCTCCGCCTTCTTACTAAACACTCTGGAGAGACTAATGGACTGGTATATAATGGGGCGTATTTCGAGGAAATATCTATCAGGAGCGCAGCCTTCCTTGATATTGAGGGAGCTTTCAACAACGTCCTGCCGGAGGAAGTCCTAACTCCTCTAGACGGTCTTATCTACGGCTCATCCTGGATAGGAAACTTTCATGGAAGCCGAATATCGAAGAGAGCAAAAAGGCAACGATTGCCTTATACTGCTGAGGTGGGGTCTCTCACCGAAAGTACTTCTCTGGCTCTATGACGCCATAGTCAAACCCATTATGTTCTATGTGGTGGGACCCTAGAAAAGACCAAACTTTCAAAGAAACTCAAGAGCTTTCAAGGGGCGGCGCTCATCATCATGTGTGGTGTACTAAGGCCCACTCTACCTGACTATTGCAGTGTCTTCCAAGCCGAGGTTGCAGCCATTAAGGTATCAGCAGGTCAGCTGCTCCGGAGTGCAGCCATAGAAGTGACCATCTAACCTATATATAGTACATGTATATAAAATAATTTGGGTTTCGGTTTTCTGTTTGACGATTTACACCTAGAGATATTTTCCTGGCTTTGACTCCGGCTAGTTTCAAGAGTATAAAATGTTCGGTTGCACCCGAACTTAGCTCTTTCTTACTACTTAAATACTAATTTAATTCATGACAATTAATTTAAGAAATATAATTAAGTCATACAACCTACCGATTGTGGTTAAAGTTATGAAACAGAAATAGGCAGAGTCCAGAAATGACCATTTCTCCCAGTAAGCAAAAAGTACCGCGCCACCCAAAATATAGCTGATGACCAAAAATACACAAAGCCAGATCGGCACTGGGCGATCCTTTGGCGAAATATCACCATAGTAGTCGCTCCAATCGTCACCATAGTTAGAGTCGTCATCGTAATCGTAGCTGTAGCGGGGACGTACCTGACGCTTTACCGGGAAGCCCATGGGAGACATGATGCGCGGTGAAGGCGGCAAGCGTTCTATAACAGCAGTTCAATATTGAAGTATATCAAGACCAGACTCCTGGAGAGAAACTCTATACATCATAAAATATGAACTCATCTTACCCGGACGTTCTCTACGATACCGCCGATCTCTATGTCTGGGTTGATATGCCATCTCACGATTGTCATAGTCATCATAGTATACATCACGATCATCTAAATAGTAATCATCGTATTCATCGTCGTAATCATCGATGGGCGCCGGTGAGCGACCGCGTTTTGTGTGGTTCATTTGAGGGTGTGTGAACTCGGGCAATTCTAAGCGATCGCCATAATGCGAGTGATATCCGGAGTGTTGGCGATGTGGTGGTTGCGGAGATGCGTGGCGCGGTTGATTGTGATGCGAATGATACGAACTAACACCGTTACTGCGTTGATCTTTGTTATAACTATTTTTTTGTAGAGCCGAGCGCGGCATTGACTGACTGCGCGGCATGTGTTTGCCGCGCGGTTCGCGGTGGTGATCGCGATAATGGTCGAGTTCATCAATTGCATAGCGATTGGGGATGATGGGCGTCTTGCGCACAACTTCCTCATCGACGGCGTCGTCGTAATGCATGCGCGGATCTACGGATTTCGCACGTGCCGCAGGTGGCGCATGCGGCACTGAACGACCGCGCTGCATGGTGCGCGGATTCATTTTATTGATTTCGCGCATTTCTCTCGTTTCGCGTGGCGGCGCCTCGCGTAATTCATGTGCTTCACGTGCGTCATGTCGCAATGAGTGCGGTGGTGGACCAATGTCGCGACGCGCGCTTGAACCGCGCACCGATCGCATGCTGTGTGAGCGCTTTGCTTGTGGCGCGTTGAGATCTTCAAAAGAGTCTGGTCGCTGTTTGGGATGCCCAAGGTAACGTTCACGCTCAACCGTGTGTCGTCCGCGCATGCTTTCGCGATTACGCAGGCTGCGTCCGAACCTTGAGCCACGATTAAGTGTTTGTGTCTGCCGTGGGCCCTCATCGTAATACTGCTGGTCATATTGATAAGGTGGTAACTGTCGGCTGCGTTGTCGTCGACCGCTATTACGTCCGCCTTCATAATCATATCGCCCGGAACGCAAATCCGGATCGGAGTATGCATGTGGTACCCCAGCAGAATTGCCGAAACCCGAATCAGCCATGGAGCGCTGGGTGAGTCGCATTGAACGGCGTACGGGTGGCGGCTGTGAACGTGAAGTATACCGTTGGCCGCGTCCAGAGCGATGTCGCGGTCGGCGTGGGCGTCGCGCAGCGCGTGTGCAAACATAGCAACAAACGCGCCAATATATGAATCTTTGTGGAGCATTGAACACCTTTTTAGTATGCGGTTGTTGTTAAAGTGTATTAAAGCTGAGTACCTACCTGAAAGAAGTGGCCATTACATCTCCAATATTGGACAGACATAGCAACATGAGTGGTATGCCCACAATGGCATAGAAAATGGTCGTAACTTTACCCCAGTCCGTCCGCGGTGATATGTGTCCATAACCTGGAAGTAATTTGAATTAAGTGCATGGTCAGTAGAAGTAGTATAATAATTTTAACCTCTACGTTGTCAAAAACAAAAAAGGAACAAATCTAAATGGTTTAACAGATTTCGATTTATCTAAAATCTTCATCAAACGGAAATTATTTCAATGCCAGACATGTATTGGGTATGCCAGGGTGAAGTCTGTGCAAGAAAGACTTCAATCTACTCCAAATTTCACTTTGGTTTCTCGAGGAAACTGAAGGTCTTCTCTTACACTAGTTCTTCCAAAGTGTTATTCACTGGAAGAGAGACAAGTATAGTATAAATTAATCCTCTGTAAACGACGTGGGATACTCTCTGTGAGGAATTCACTTTGAGAGGAGTTCCTTATATTCTTTTATGGAAAAAAGACGTCCTGTTACAGAAAAAGCGTAGTATTCTGGCATGCTAAGGATTTCGTAATCCAAGACCGACAGACCAAAAGTTCGCACAATAGCCAGTTCTAGAATACAGGAACTTATCCGAGGTTTCTGTGGATGAAGGCTGTTATTTCGAAGGTCTAATTAACTAACTAACTATTGCTAGCGGTAAGAAGTTAAAGGTTGTTACCGTTATCTAATTTAAGATTTGAGGAACTTGTAGGTATTTCTACACCATGATCGTGCGACCGATAATCATGTATGCGGTGGTGGCCTAGACCTCAAGAGCTTCTCAGACTCCAGTAGGGTTCCAACTACCGAAGCTGCAACGACTCGCATGTGTCTGCATGTCCGGTATAATGCGCACTTGTCCGACGGTAGTACTTGAACTCATGCTTGAGCTCACACCACTTCATCTAGTGATCGGCAGTCAAACACACACTACTAGGAATATCAGCAGAAGGGTGTGGCAGAGGTAAGGTAGTCTCGGCCCAGCGATTGAAATAGTTAAGTGGTGTAATACCACTGGCCCTTCTCCCAAGGAACAGCATTACCAAAAGGGTTAACTTCACCAAGAAGCTCAAGGTTACCATAGGCAGCAAGGCTGTATGGAATGACTCTCAGTCTACGGCTTAGGGATACTATAATCAAACTCTCCATACCAATGGGAAGTTTTCTGAGCATTTTTCAGGCAGAAGCATTTGCAATAAGTCGGTGCATAGAGATAAACCTTCAACGAACTTAGCGCAACGAACGTAAAACCATACTTGGCGATAGTCAAGCGGCACTTAAAGCAATCTCCTCTTATGAGATCAAATAGCCACTGGTGCAGAAGTGTAGACAACGGCTGAATAGCCTAGCGGAACGTAACCAAGTGCACCTCAACTGGGTACGCGACCACAAAATCATAGTCCGCAGTATCCACTAACATGGTAGAACTTCATCGCAGGGACAAACTCAGACAACCAGTAATATTTTACCTAGCTTTTTTGTAGATTGCCGTTTCTGCGACAGGGAGCCTGAAACACCAAAACACCTGCTAATTGACTGAATTGTAGTCTGCAGACGTAGGTTAAAGGCCCTTGGATCCATGTTTCCAAACAGGGATCATATTGCTTCGCTATTACCCAGCAGGATATTGGAGTTTATTAATTTGCTGGGGCTAGGTGAGTCTTTGTTTAGGAGAGAATAGACCTAAGGTCCCGGTGCCTTCCTCGTCTATAAATCAATCAATCAATGGAGACAAGCCTGGATACCTCGCATTACATTAAAGCAAGGCAAGCCTGAACATTTGACCAGAGCTAAGCCTGGATATTTGGAAGTTTGACCCAATAAAGCTGCCTCTCCATTTGAAACAAACCTTGATATCTAGGAGTTTGGTCTTAGGCAGTTGTTTCTACATTTGATCGGAGACAAACCTGGCCTGATACAGTTGGATCGACATTTGAAGACAGAGATGTATAAATATTTATTGGTTTGACTTGGTACAAATGGCTCTACATTAGGTCGAATACAACTATTGACCGGTTGTTGAGAATTAGTTACAATATAAGAAGAAACCTGTAATTGATTAATTCGTTTTGAAACGTGGTCTTTCAGGTGGAAATGTTGTATCACATTGCGAAGACCTGACAAAGATAAATGCACCCTCAGTCTAGCATTTCTGCGGTCGCCCTTTTAAATCAGACTCTCGTGATTAGATAACTTTGCAACTATTTGCAAATATTTAATAAGTATCTGAAGAAAACGCAGTTGAAGCAAAAAAAGATGTTGCAAGTACCTGAACGCAAGTACTCATCCGAGTCTGTGTGGCTATGTAGGTATATAGGTATGTGACAACGTCATGCCCAGCACACGTTGCCATTGAAAATTGGTCAACCAACTGTAACGCATTGGGCAAGGCTCCGCATTGACCAGACGCAACTCGCATATTACACACGAGGCATACAATGTATTGTTGTGAAAAATGAATTAATATTTCTTGCAATTGTGAATTTTACGAGTTATGTACCGCAATTATTGGATGAATAACTCAGAACTTGCGGTTGCCATTGTATATTGTTTATGTAGATATATATGACACACATTCGATTCAATTGCTAAATTCACCAGTTTTAGCGCTTGTTTGCATGTCACCAGCCAGAAAGCGCAGGAAATGTGAGTCAAGCTGCCAACCTGTAATGACATACTGCAGACATAATTGGGGGGAGTTGTAATATTGTGATTGCACAAAATAATCAATTATTGCCTTTATAAAAGATGGAAATGCCCATTAATGTGTTCTTAACATAAGTTTTCTGGGCGGTATTCAGTATGTAACCCATTAGGGTAGTTCTAAAAAAATATATAAAAAAATCGTTGACACCCTTTAATTTGTTATATGTTGTAAAACAAAAATTTTGGGTCGAATCTTAGACCTAATTAAATCGAGCCTACGTATATATGAATATTATACCCTGAACTCTTAACAGTCTTATTATACGCTTGCAACATGTTGCTACAGTTGTTCACCTAGCGTTTGTTCGTATCACCTAAAACTAATCGAGATACTAGTTGGAATCCGGATATATGTCTGTCTCTCCATCTGTCTCTCTGTGCAAGCTGTAACTTAAGTAAAAATACCTTAAATGTTAACTTATCCTAGACCTATACCTAACAAACCTTATGCAACCGAAGGTATTTCCCCTGATCCTTGAAAGTTGCAAAACTATGAAATGTTCGGTTATACCCGAACTTACCCCATCCTTACTTGTTTAGGTTAGTTTAGGTAGGGTAGGGTTCGTCCTAAATCGATGAATATCACTTAGACAAATACTTTTCCTGTGTGCTACCCATAAAGTCCATAAAGTGACCAGAAAGTAACCAGATTCTCATAGTTCGACAAAGCGTTTTGCGCTCACCACAAATTTGTTAAGGCGGTTAATGTTAATTCCAAAAACTTCGGTAGTCTCGCCAGAGCTGTTTCTACTGAGTTATTTCAATCTCATTCAGACAAAAGCTCGACAGTAAAGAAGGAAGCGACTATATAACTGTGCCCCGTATTCTTTCTTTTGCAAAGAGCGTCCGATAGAGTATTTAGCAGCGACGTGTGTGAACTTATTGGACAGTGCTCGGGCAGTAGCAACGGGCGTGAATATGTTTCACAAGAGAGTTCGGTGGACCTCTTACGGTTCACTCATGGCCTTAGCAGGATCACCCAATTGCACGAGTTTTGGTTACTCACAAGTACTAGCTGAACTAACTGGAAGTCTAAAACGCCAGAACGTAACAAGACATCGAAAAACGGACTCGACCACACTATATTAAGTTCGCCTCGAAGTTTATAACACTCATAAAGAAAGGTCATAGTCATTATAATACAAAGTTTGTCCGAAAAGTAATAGAACTGATTTTCTTCCACCGCGACTGTACTTCGAAGCGTGCCCACACGGACTGCATTCGGTAGAGGACATTCCTAGCTAACGAACAAACGGCTGGTCAGTGTTCTTAGCAAGAAGTGGTGTGTTTCGGTCGCATTAGGCCTTTTTGGAGAGCTGGAAAGAGGTCGCTGATGAAAACCGTGCTGGGAGACCTGCAACTTCGACAGACACCGACAATGTGACTCGTGTGCGCAAAGTTTTGTACTCAGACCGTCAACTAAGTATCCGTTTAATTGCCGAGATGTTAAATTTATCAAAATCTATGTTTCATGACATTGTGACGGAGCACTTGAATACGCGGAAGGTGTGCGCGAAGATGCTCCCAAAAGTGCACACTGACGACCAGAAATAGCGGCAAGTGAAAGTGTGAAAAGAAAGTTTGAACATGTGTGAAAGTGACCCCAATTTTTGAATAACGTAATCACAGATGACGAGTCATGAACCTTTGAGTATGAAACCGAGACAAAGAGGCATTTTGATACGGAGACTGATGGGATCTAAGCAGCATGCACCTCAGCTCTCAAGGCTATTGCGGAGAATGCTTTCCGTGACGCCTTCAATGCTTGGAAATCGCGCTGGTAGCACTGCATCGACGCAGAAGGAGCCTATTTTAAGAAAAAAATTGTAACGATTAGTTCAATAAATTGTTTAAATAGACTCAGTCCTATTACTTTCCGGACAAACCCTGTATATATACATTATACAAATGATCGGCATGATATCTTAAAGAAACTTTTCATACAATTATTGTATGGAAACCCTTTTCTTTGTGAAGAGTATTACAGCTTCGGTGGAACGGAAGTTAAAGATTGTTCTTGTTTTTAAATTAAATTATAGTCTGTTCGCCTAAAAAATAAGGTCAGTCAGGTGGATTCAGTGTAAGTTTTTGTTGTTGTAGCGTGGAAAAAGACACCGATAATACTAAGCAATGTTATCGAGTTAGGTGTCTTTAGCTGGAGGAAAATCCGGATCCGTTACGGTTATTTAGAACAGACTGTTGGGCGAACGAACTAGTCTACGATGTTTATGAAAACTTTGATTAATGAACTGCCAAAAATTAAGATATCTGTTGGACTGGAGCTAAGCTAAACCACCCTAATGTTTTTAAAACCAAAAAGCATTTAATTGAGGTACCGGCTGAGCATATCTGCTTCAACCAATTACAAATGGTAGCTAGATTTTTTGTTTTTAGGAAAACTGTTGTTAAACGTGAAATTTTATACCACCCTAATGCAATTGCATTCTATTAATATTACCACCAATTAAACCTCGCATTATAAATAGAGTATAATTTAACATAGTGAACTCTGAACACACTCAAGTACATACAAAGGCACCCACACACATAGAAGAAGCAAGAGTTCGTCGTGGCGGAAACATTTGTGTTTATTAGCCACCCTCGGTCAGTAAACTCTGAATGAAACCGAAATTAAATGTCAACACTTTTACCAACACTTTAATACATACACATACACACACAAGCGCACTAATAAATATTTACATTAATTACTAAATATCCGCATTCTAGTTTAATCTAAAAAATCAAATTTTGGGAAATTTTTTACCACTTAAAACCATAACATTCAACACTGACCTTGCATAGTACTTTGGTTTTTTATAATTTTTCATTTTGGTATTAAAACTCGGACATTTTTCGATTGTTTTGGATTCGCTTTAGTGCACTGGAGCGTGGAGCATTCGGAAAGCGTTGGCTTTCCACAACTAAAGTTCGCTCTCATTTATCGTCTAGTCATCAGCAACACTTTTGTTTTGGAGGTCAAACACGTGAGAATAAATCGGCTTCCGTTGGACGGCAACAAATGATGGTCAAAGCGAGTGGGGGTCCACTGTGAGATTTCAACATTGCAACTAATATGTTTTGATTTCATTTGGAAATACAAATTTGAATATTTTTAACGGGTTATTTGAACTGCTTAGCCTGAAAGTGATGGAAAGTGATGATAGTCCCGAGATATTTTTTTATCGGGAATCCCGAAATTATTTACCTTCGAGATGACGGTAACGAATACCTAACAACTTTATTTTCCATGCTAGAGACTTATGCTTTTAAATGCCTTTTCTACTTGTAGATTTGGAAAAACTTTTCAGATATTATTTCCAACTTTATTACCTTTAACAGTGAGTTACTTCATGAGTAATATGGTCCTTTTTCTATTTAAGGACAGTGGACAAGCAAATTTTTGTCTATCATTCAGAACCAGCACGTTTCTTTCAATCATTTTTTTTCAGTGCTTCCCAAACATTAAACAAAATAATCCCGAAATTTAGGTATTCAGTACACCTAGCAGTTCTATTGATTGAGAAATAGGTTAGGTTAGGTTAACTGGTAGGCCAATAAGAAATGCATAGACCAGTTTTGTCCTTTGCGATACTAGATAGAGTTCAGTTGCTAAGTTCAAGAGTGTATTATACCGTGCCCCCAGATGCTTACAGCAAAATCTTGCCAATACAGGATAATTGAACAAGAGACGCTTCATTGTTTCCCGGGTGTCCTGCTCTAGAAATTTCCTGCAGTATTTTTGTCTGTCGAAATTTCGGGATCGAGTATATTTGAGACTATCAAAATTTCGGGATTTAGTATGACTGACATCATTTCAATAGAATAACGATGCTTCCGTATATATTTATATATAAATAATATCCCGAAATTTCGGGACTGAGTATATTTGACACTATCAAAATTTCGGGATTTAGTAAGACTGGCGTCATTGCAATATAATAACGATGCTTCCGTATATATTTATATATGTACATAAAAAAATATCCCGAAATTTCGGGACCTAGTATTTCTAATACTATTCAAATATCTGAATTCGATATGACTGACTTCATTGGACAACAAGTAGGCTCTAGGTAAGATCTCATATACGTATCCATGCCGTATATGTATGAATATGTAAAAAATAATATCCCGAAATTTCGGGATTCGGTATTTTTTAGCACTATTAACATCACTAGACCACACGCACATAATAATTGATGGATAAATTTGCCAATTATTTAAAACCAAAGTCCAAATATTGTTTTGAAGCATTTTATCTCAAACCAAACCGAATAATCAACACCATTTTCGAAAGTTCAAAAACAAAGAGTTTTTTTTGCTGTGTCACACCATTCGATTGTAAATAAATTAAAATCAGGCAATTTCGGAAATATTTGCATTTCGCAGCCACTTCGTATTCCACACACGAATGCTTTTCAGAATAACAACAATTTGCCAAAAATGTTAATGCACACACACACACTCACACTCATATAAATGAAGAGAAATGTGTCCTCTGCGCCAAAGACTCACTTGAAGCGTTAAATCGCTAAATCTTCGAATGATAAAAATGATTTATTTGAACATTTATTGGGCATCAAATGAGCGGTGATTGATGGCGGCCTAATGCCAGTGACCACCGAACGATGTCGATTGCTGGCAAGCATTGCTGCACCGAGGCACCACACTCCCACACGCAGACACGGGTACCGCTGACGGCATGAATGATGCATGTCGTCGATAATTCGATCAATGCAACGTTGCGATCGCTGATTAGAAATGGCTTAAATTGACACTTATATAGATATTTGGATTTTGGGTGGTTTTTTCAATCATAACAACAACGAAGACACAAAACCACAAAGGAACGTGTCGGCATAAAGTCTTTAATGAGTAATGAAATTTTGGCTAACCATAAATGAATTTCTTTTTAAATGTGTGCTTGAATTGAAATTAAAACATACATACGAGGGCGATCCGATAAGCAATAGGCATACAAAAGAAGCACGAGCATTTTGGAAAAAGCGCGACTTCTTTGTCAACATATCCTCCTTTTAGTACGATACATTTGACCCCACAGACCCCGAACTCGTCTCGAAAATAAGTTTTCTAAAGGTCTTGGAGGAGGAATCTTCCGACGGGAGATCTCAATCATTTCTTTAGGCTTTCAAATTGTCAGACCACTACAGTGTATTTTAAGCAAAAGTGGCAGCTATTAAAATAACAGCAGATGTACTTCACCGCGCCTTCTTTCAGGGAGGAATGTATCCACTCCGATAGCAGAGCTGTTATACAAGCCGCGATCTCGCTCACAGTAAGTTACGAGAACCCAGAGTGGAACAAAAAAGGCCCATGCAACTACTAGCTCTTAACAAAGTTCATATGGCCGCAATGATTGATGTCCTTACTGAACACTGTCCCATTGCCATTCACGCCGTGAGGATAAAGATATTGGAGGACTCAACTTGTCAAAGTTGCAGGAAGGCTGATGAGGTGGAACACTTTCCACTTCACTATCCGGCTTTCGGCACACGAAGGTTTAAAATTCTCGATTTGGTGAAATGGCTGGAGAAGATTTAAGTCGGTTTAATTAATTTGTGGTTGGCTTTACGCGCTTTACACATACACAACGGTAGGGACCTGGGCATCACAACGTCCGAATGACATTATTCGGGGTATCCATTCTCACTACAGTCGGGTCTACGTAACCGGAACGGATCCAAAATTTTCATCCGATCAAAGACTGTCAACTTGGCAGAATTCTGCCGCTAAAACAGCTTTATTCGTGTTCTCACGAAAAGTCAGTAATTTACCTAACCAATGCTGACCTAATCTAAAGGTCTGCAATGTTAGACCTTTTTGAGGGCATAATAGACCCTATGTCGCGGTATATTACCTCATAATACTATCTACCTAGACCTTCTTGGCTTCAATAATCACCATATTCATCGAATCGGCTCTTTTCTACAAGGTCGTCACCATTTTGGTCGATAAGACCGTGTTCGCCTTATTTGGAGTAGTTTCATTGAGTAAAATACGCTTCATTACAATTGTTCTTTGATCTCTGGTGTGTTCTAGTGTCCCTATGTTTCGTCGACGGTCACGAAATCAGGCAGAAAATTCTTCGGACTTCACTTAAACAGTGTAAAACATGTCGTGTTCTTCTCAAGTTATCCTCTGTGATATTAATTTTCGGGGAAACTGAGCGTGGCTTAATAAAAACCATTATACCACCACTTAGAAACTCGTTAAACCAAATTTTAACTTCAATGGAGAAGGAGAATAGTCAATTTTTACAGCATCTTATTGTTCTTTCCTTTAACCCTGCGATTTTTCATCCAAACAAAAACAAGAATCTGATTACATATCTATTTCATTTTTCTTAAATCCGCAGAATCGAACCCTTCAACACGTGTTCGACACAAAACTATGATTCCAAGTGCGCTGAAATCTTGACTGTAATATTCTTCGATATTATACCATATGGCAATGTCGCGTCGGACGGTTAGGCTAAATACTTATCGGTCAACTCTCGTATATAGGGCTACATGTCCCCGACCGTACTTTCTTCGCTATGAATTCAAAATTTTTGCGGCTTTTCTTTAGAAATATTTTATAAGTTTTCCAAATTTGCAATAAGTAAAAATATATCGAGTATATATCTACCCACATACATAAATGTTTACACAGAATTTTAAATATTTTATAGTGCGAAGCGTCTTTTCTCCCTACTGCAGTCTAGTAGACCGCACGACACGTCTTATTATTCCCACCCAAAAACTCAACAAGCAACGTCATAATATCTGTGTGCACTTGTGGTCAGTATAGTCATCATTAACATATTCATCATCAAAGTCAGTCATCATCGTCAGCGTAAAAGTCCTCACTGCTGGTTGTGTTGTGTTTTCATGGGATTTTTAATTTTGTTTGGATATTTCGGCGGTGCCGTACTAACACGATGATGATGACGCTACAGTTGAACGCTCGCCGGGTCGAAATTTTTTATTTAAGTAGCGCGCGCCCAACTCATGCCAAATTACTCTAGCGACAACCACCGACGCGATCAGAACGCATCAAAACGCGGCAAAAAGAAAAATTCTTCTTTTGGCACAGTTTATTTCCAAAAGCAAGTGCAAACAATAAAAAAGTTTATTACCAAAAAACAAAAAAAAAAATAGCAAAACAGTTTAAGAGTAGAGAAACGAAATATTTACACAAACGATTGTGAGCGAAGTGAAATATTTGGAAGCGAAGGTGATTTCAGGAACCACATAATAATGACCAATTAAAAATTAATAAAATCGCAAGGCTAAATAACATAAAAAATAATATTATTTATAAAAATAAATCGACTTTTTATATCGTAACACATGTATTGGCTGGAATGTAAAGGAAACAGTTTGAAAAACGATAAAATCGAGTTCCATGTGCCAAAAGTGTATAACAGACCTAAAATAATGCCGAGATTCGAAGAAAAATTAGTTCAATCCAAAAAAAATCAAAAAAAAAATCCGAACGAAATCAATTTGGAAACACTTTCTTGTTGTTTTACTTATAATTAGAGTGCAGAAGATAGAATGTACGAAGGATTTTGATGTGACTTCGATAAAATGTCCTTAATCCTGAAATTTCCAAGTGTTGTCCTGCAAAAAATTTAGTGCAGGAAACAAAAAATTAGCTCTCAGCTGATCCTCGAGAAAACCTTATAGCCGATCAGATAACCACTAAGCGAGATAATATCTGTCCTATTGCAAAGTTTTAGATGCCTTCAGTGGATCAGAGAGCTTTGCTTCTTCTTGGTTTCTGTGTTACTGCGATAAAATGTTCTTAATCCTGAAATTGGTCCTGCGAAAAAAATTATTGCAGGATGCAAACAATTAGCTTTCAAAGCTGTCGGCCTATCTTCGAGACAAAGATAACATTCTATTTGAGTCCCATTGGAAAGCTTTAGATCAAAGAGATTAGAGAGCTTTGCTTCTTGCTAGTTCGTTACCGCGGCGTTCTGTATTCAGCATCAAGTTTTCTTACACCTTAATAAGAACTGAAGTCTGACAAAGCCTTCGATCTAAATTTCTTGAGGATAAAACTAATAGCTGCTTCGTTCTTTTGAAAAACCCTTTTGCTTTAAGGTACCATAACACAGCTTTGGATGCTTTAATTCGAGTAAATTATTAAGGAAAATTTAATTATTAAAAAAAAAGTGAAATAAAGAGATCATTCTTCGCATGGAGGAACAGTTAGACAAGTTCTTGAGTTACTAAACAAATTTTAATATTTTTCGAAAATAATAGTATAAAACTAAAATATCTAGTCAAAGTTTGTACACGATCTGTCAGATCAATTTAGGATTCTTCTTTATTGGCCTACAGTCGTTCTTTCCTTTCGCTGTCTGGCGCCAATTGGAGATTCCAAACGAAGCTAGGTCCTTTTCCACCTGATCTTTCCAACGGAGTGGAGCTCTTCCTCTTCCTCTGCGTCGAATACTCTCAGAACCGGAGTGTTTTCAACCATTCGAACGACATTACCTAGCAGCGTAGCCATTGTCTCTTACGTATATATCGTACAGCTCATCGTTCCATCTTCATCAGAACCTTCCTTTCGAAAATTGTTACGCCGTCTCATCAGCTGTTGTAAGGTGCAATTTGGGATTCATCCACTTTATTTTATCCATAGTACTTGTTAAGTAAATAAAGATTATGTATTGTTCTTAGTTCCGAGATCGTCCTTAGTTGAATACCTACCTCGTCTACCTTCCATGCGGGTATTACTCTTCCAAAAAAATTAACTTAGTTAATTCTGATAAAATATAGTCTCGGATAGGCAACTACTAGAGGAACACTTTCTTTGGAAGATAAAGTTTAGAAATATTACACGGCTTTGGGTATATTTGGCAACTGGAAAATATAATTCGTTGTCCAATGGCTTCAGAATGTGTTCTTCACAAAAGTATTTAGTAAGACTTTTCCATTTTCTGCAAAGATTCATGATATAAAGATTTACCAAAAATTTTTCAATGGTCCATACATGACTTTAAACGAGATCTCTCTCATTCCAGTACTCGGCGAAATGATTAAACTGCAAGTAATATTTCTTTTCTCAGCGGCACTAATGTGTTGCGCATATGCAGCACGCGAAGGCGAAGATGACCGTTGGGTGTGGACCAAACGAAACGACAACAAGGAACAAGCGCGTCGATTTCACGACAGTAGAACCAGGTATCAGCCAGCAAATTTAAGACGCAATGAGCGAGCGCGTGATCGGGAGCCAACTACCCGAAAACCACTGCCGGGTCAACCGCCAAACGATGAAATCGATGACTATGAAGATGATGTAAATACGAACGTTGCAACACGAAATTACCCTTACCCACCCTTCGGTAATGGTCAGCTATTTGGTGCAAACTTCTATCCGAATATTGGCGGTGGTTTTGGTGGTGCAACTGGCAATGGCAATGGTATATTAGTGGGACCTGGCGGACCGACGGGCGTTATTGGACGTCCTCAACCAGCATATCCGGGTGGATACAACGGCCAACCTGGTGTTGGATTTCCCGCACAACCAGGCATATTCGGTGGTGGTAATGCCTTAGGCGCGGGTGGACAGTTCGGACAAGCGGGTGCCGGTGGCTATGCCGGCACGGAGGCGGGTTTAAATCCCGGTTTTGGTGGACAATTTGGCGGTGTCGGACAATTTGCTGGTGGACAGAGCGGTCAATATCCCGTTGGCGGTCAATACCCAATTGGGGGACAGTACCCAGGCGGTCCACAATATCCCGGCGTGCAATTTCAAGGCAATCAATTTCCAGCAGCACAATATCCTAGTGCTGGCGGTCCCCAATATACCGAAGGTTACGGCCTCGCTTCGGGCGGTGGCGGTTTCCCAGGCTACCTGCAATACAGCACAGGCGGTCCCTTTGGTTATGGCAATGCTTTTAACGATGCTGAAAGTGCGAATCGAAACCTACAAGTTGAGGGCAAGAATGTGGAGGTACTTAAAAGTAGCAAGCTAAGCAAGCAGCAAGTGGATGACAAGATCAATAAGGGACTTACAAAAGTGCCGCACTAAAAAAGTTATCTCAACTTAAATGCTGTAGTGTAAAAACTAATTTTAATTTATTGTAACATATTGTAGCTTAAATTGTTTGTAGTATTGAAATAAAAAGTAATTATTTTCAAAAACTCACCTATAGTGGTGATAACGATGATCGAGTAAAAAAGTGAGCCCGCAAATGTCCACTGTGACTTCGTAATGTCCTCATCTCCATCCCAACCATTCGTTTTTATGGCGGTCACTATTTGTGTTTCGAAACCGGCTAAGTCCTTCTTTACATTGGTGATCCAATCAGTTTCGGACAGCACTGAGGCATTGTCGGAGAAACGCCAAATTTTATCGGTCAAGTTGAGACGCAGGTTTTGAATATCTTTTTTAACCTGAAAAGTTGTAGATTTAGAATAAAATTTCTTCAGAAAATATATCAAAATGATTAGGATGCCAATTTTTGATTTTGGGAACAATTTTTCATTTTAATATGGGCATGACCACGCCTATCTCACCGTGGTTAAAGCCATAAAATCACTCAACATGGGCAAAAGAAAGTAACGCAGATTTCCGTAGGACTTCAACTATCGAAACTGCAAAGACTTGTCTGTGGTTGCGTATCGGGGATTGGGTACGTGCCTAACGAGGGCACTAGAAGACATGCTGGTACTCACCGTTCCACATGACAGCAGAAGGGTTTGGAAAGGAAGGTAATCTCATCGCAACAAATGAAAATCTCATCACTTAAGACACAACTAGCTCTTCTACCGAGGGACAGCATTACCAAAAGGGTAAACTAAAGGAATAACTCCATGCTTGACCTAATATTACGGATACATCATAAGGCATTGGTGTAGGCATCACAAGACCGTGCACCAAACTTTCCATGCCCATGGGACATTTTCCGAGCTCTTTTCTTTACTATAAGTCGGTGTTCCAATGCATCTAAGGTAATGAAAGTATTGCCATACTCAACGGCAGTCCAGCGAGATTTTCAGGTGTGACAGTCTGCACTCCTTCATTCCTCATACGACCGCTATTATCGCCAAAGTACAAAGCCGCAACAAAATCCTCAAGTCGCTAGCCTGCTGCACATGAGAAAAGGACAAAGAAACGTTGTTGGTCTGGATGCAGTGAAACGCAGACGAGGAAGGTGTAAACTTGTCAGTACACTGCACTCCGGACTACGACAGGATGCCTCTTGATGTCTCCCATCGAACACCTGCATAATGGGCCGGTATGCTCCCAGTAAAAGGGCATAATGTACTTCTCTCCAATAAGTTCCTGCTGGGGTACTTTCGTAGAAATCATCCCTGCAGTCACCTGCTTGAAGAGCATCATAGATTCAACTATGCCGACGACAGCAAACAATACGCCGACCAGACTTCGGACGCAACTAACTTACGACAAGTACTGACCGCCATTCACAGTGGAGCCATTAACACCTTCACCGACTCTCTCTCAGTGAATGGCGTACTTGGAGTCAAACCACCACCCATTGCAGATGAAGAGCTTGAGTTGTCGCGAGAATCGAGAGAGACCCTTGAGCAGCTTCGTTCTGGATATTGCAGCAGGTTAAGCTCCTATTTATCCAGAATAGACCCTGACATGCCTAACATATGTTCAGCATACAATGAGTCGCCGCATATTGGCATTTCCTGCTAACCTTAATTATTTGACACCCTTCTCGTTTTGGTCCGATACCGTCGAAACATCGCGTTTCCTGGGTCTACCATTGGATGGCAGCTTATCAAATCCTCACCATCCTAACGAGGATTCGCAACCGCGCGCTCCACATCTGGCTGCTATGGTTGCCAGGTCATAGGACCGGCAACCATTCACAGGCATGGGTCAGGCAAAGTTGTTGACGGTTGGCTACAAACTCACCAGCCTTAAAAGTAAACTTAACCTACCCAGAGACAAATTACACTGAGCTCAAGAAGCACCTGGGTGGTGTGCTCAATGAGCAAAAGGAATCATTGGTCCATATTTCATAATGACGCGCGGCGGTCACTTGCCCGAAATCTTAAATACTTATGTTTTTAATAAAGCTAATTTCTTGCCCTTAAAATTAAATATTTTCTTGAAAACCATATGTCCTGCACTACCCTCGGTATTCTCAAAATATTTTCGAAAAATTGTTTTTAAATTTTCAAAAATGTGTTATGAGTAAAAAATTCTTAAGCAAATCCCACTCACTTCGATTTCGTGTGGCTTTTCCAGATGTTGGAATAGGTAAGCGCCTCCAACGCAATACGACACCACCATCAGTACCAGAATCACGTGCGACACCACGCAGGAAATCACTTTCCATGAGAAACAAATTGCCGTTATACATTTTCCACGCGTCGGCTTTTGATCCAACATATGCGGCGGTAAGGATTGGGCACGCCGCGACGACATGGTGACGGCAACTAATTATTTCTCCACTTCTTTTCAATGTGTGCTTCTTTTTGATAATAAATCGCACAAGCGCATATTCAACACAAATCGTAACTAACGGTTATTTTTTTGGAAACAATAGCACTTATATATAATATATATCTGTGTGTGTACACATACTTATATGTAGGTGTTGCAATATACTTATAAATATGCAATATGTTTTGAAAATCACGCTGTGCAACTGGCGTTTATCACAACGAGCAGATCATCGCAGCCTACAACACACGGTGCACACACACACGCACACGTTTGGAGAGAAAAATCGAATTTCGTTTATTTTAAAATCGTACACACTACTTGTTGCTAAATTTGTTGTATATTTTGTATATTTTTGGTGAGATGGGAACTACTAGTGTCTGCCTCTGATGAGACACAAAGGAACCGACACAAGCGCACACACAAAGTAAGTTGTAGAAGATATTCTATGGATACACACACGCAATGTAGAATATTGCACAAATGATTTGGGGAAAATTTTGGAATATTTAATCTCACTTAACACTTTTAAAATAAAATAAAATGCACTTTTCACTTAAATAAGTATTTTTCCCACAAAAACAAAAAACAACAGAGTTTTTTATATATTTTTTATATTTAAACACCAATTAACTATATGGCACCTTCAGCGACTTTTCAACCGAACCCAATGTGTACTCAGAGCATACTAAATAGGCCGCCACACATTTTGGAATACTCACAGCAGTTTTTGGCTATGCGCTAAGTAAAATAAACAACAAAAGATATTAAAAACAAAACAGAAGCAATTTTATTTCAGTTCAAACTGAGGCGGTATACCTTTGAATTGGCTTATCTCTTTGTTTTTCGCTCAGTTGCAAACAGAAAATCACAAATATTGAAAGATTAGCAAACTAAGTTCATTCAATTTAATTTACAATCCACAGTTAAAAGCTATAGACAGTTCACATTAATTTATGTTATGAATAATTAAGACAATAATTGGCTGCAACATGCTACCGTCCAACCTGCTTGTGATTTTCCACAGCTTCTCATTACCAAAAAAAAAAAGAAAAATAGTTACCAAAATGCGGTTGGGTATATGGTAATCATGTAATTGTGTTGATAGTCAACAGTGAAATAGATATACATATATTTCAAAATGCATCGTTGTTCAGTGCGTAAATACTGCATTGATTTGGCTTATTGGTATTTTGCAATCGTTGGTAGAGGCGCAAAATCTCCGCGCCTTCCTGCACTAACAATTTTTGATGAGCCACCAACAGAACTGTAAGCAAAATACACAAAAATAACAGATAATTTATTTACACATATAGCTTATCATTAATCTATATTTAACACTTACCGCCAAAACAATGATGTGCCGCGCTTGAGCTCGCCACGTGCTTGTAGGTCATTCCAACAATCAACCCAGTTTTTATATTCAGGCATCACTGGCGGGCGGCCAGCCATTAAGCGTGAGCCTGTCACAGCCATGCATGAAGAAACCACTTGGAACGGATACAAAATGCTTGAGAATGCAAACTACATGCAAAAAATTAGAATACTTAAATGAAATATTCAGAAAAGAAATCTATATAATCATACGTACTTGTACAAAGCCAGCATTATACTGTCTTCCAATTTTGTCTTTGATAACATATTTGTTTAGCACGAACACTGTGGTGCTAGTGAGCACTAAGCAGACTACATCACAAAGCAGTTTGGGAACTAAACCGGAGAAAAATCCTAGAACACCTTCAGTTTTATAAATTTCTTTGATGGAACCAAATATTGATTGATAAAGAGTTTCTCGCCCAATAAATTGTGCCATCATACGCAATGAAATCACATGAAATGGATGCGATACAATTATCCCTGATACGCTCAACACAACGTCGCGCTTTAGATTCACTTTAAACTGTACATAACTGCAATACAAAATTGACATTAAAAGTATTTTTTTAATGTGTATGTAACTTACAGTTCTTCATCTGTGAGGTCATTGTCGTCCTTATCCTTATCATCGATTGCTGGCAGACCCACCCTGTCAGCAATTTTTTCACTAAAAATCATGCTAACAATAGAACCTACTAATTTGGGCGCAAGACCACGATAACAGCCATAGAAACCATCCATTTTCCTGATGTAACCAGCTATAAAACAAATGTAAACATGCACCTTATGACTCAAATCACTCATGTCATATAATAATAGTTATTTGTTTTCGCTGTTTTAACTAACCGTATTGAAAGATATTGGGCAGCACCATAATTGGTTTTCCCAAGAGGGATGTGCCAGGACGTGCCGGTATGGGTTCATAGCCCAGCTGGATAAGCACCTTTGAATATTCAAAAGGGTGTAGTGCAGCGCTTACTGCCAGTCGCATTCCAAAACGAATCCATTCATTCACTTCTTTATTTTCGTCATGGTCATTTATGTTAACGAAAGTGGGATCTAACGCGGCCATGATTCCAACAGTTTTGTGCTAATCTTTAAGTTTCACGGTAGTTTTCAACCTGGGAGCGCCTATTTTGATGTTATGGAACCGCCGGCTGCTATAGACTTTACTCCGAATATCCGTAACAAATTGACAGGTTAAGAAAAAAATTGACAGCTGACTAGCTTTGTTCGTTTCAGATTCGGAATGCTGAAATGTTCAATTGAACACCGGGCGTCACTAATGCTCAAATTTCATAAATTTCTTTTATTTTTATATAAATTCCTATAAAATTTGTAAAAGTGAGTTGATTATTAATGAAAACAAGAACACACTTATTTTTTAATGCAATTTTGCTATCAATTCAATAGTTTTAAATTAATATTTTGAACAAAATTCAAACATGTTGCTGATCAGCTGTTAAGAGTTTTTGTTTACGCAACATTCATGCACATGTGTGTGTTAATTCAATCCGCCAAAATGTACCGCTACTTGTTAAACATTTCATACATTGGTACAAGTTTCCGGTAATTATTTCAATTCATATCTATTTATTTGAAAACGCATTAAAACTTATTGTACATAATAATTTCGCTAGTGGTATACAGAAAACGATAAATAAGGCAGCGGAATCGCAAGTAGATACAAAAACTATACAAGGCTGCATTGAGTTGGCTTGTCGAGCGTTGCATCCCAAAAACGAAATCCAAACCGTGCTTTCAAGTCGGTATGCTGGCATATTTGTATCCCAAATAAACATATTTTGCATATTTCCTTATTTTTTAATTATCTTCTTTGTTTTAGCACTGACGCTGGTGTCCATGCATTACATTCAACGCTTCACATTGACTTAGAACGCCATAATTCGGAACCCTATGAACCAGCTAATATCACCAGCATTTTGAATTGCATGCTTCATAAAAATGCACTGCCGATACGGGTATTGAGTACCCAACAAGTTCCGAACACTTTTCACAGCCGCTATCATGCGCGAGGACGCACATACTTGTACCGATTTGCCGTGGCCAAAAATGGTATTACTGATACCGATCGCCTGAAGAATCAAAACTTTAAAGCTTTTATACCGGTAGAGGAAATAGACCGTTGCCTTTTTCTACAGTATGTTAGAGCAATTATTTTCTATTTAATTTATTCACTAGCCTTATTTTCAATGTAGAAACGGTAGATTTGAGATTGAACGGCTGCGCGAGGCAACACGAATGTTTCTCGGTTTACATGATTTTCGCACTTTTTCAAGCGTCAGTCGACAACATAGCCCTACACGCGATCATCCTAGATACACAGTACGCACCATCGATGAAATAACATTAAAACCTGGAAAGTCAGCTGCGATCGGTTCAAATGCTGAATTGGCCGAAGACATTTACGATTATTGGGAAATAGAGTTCAAAGCAAAAGCATTTCTTTACAAACAAGTTTGTATAAATTTATTTATTTATATACAAAAGTAATTCACGATATTTTGACACAGGTGCGGCGCATTGTTGGCACATTAATCGCTGTAGCTACTGGTCGCATCGATGAGCAATCTGTGTACCAAATGCTAACAATCCCATCGAAAAACTCTTGGGATCATCGCATATTGCTCTCACCACCATTTGGGCTTTACCTTTGTCGTGTGCACTACGATGAAAAAGATTTAAAGTTGCCTTTTATTGTTAATGAAAATGAGTTTCCTCCAGCAGCTAAAGACTAAACGCAAGGCTTTGAAAGCCACTGCCACCACTGTAACCACAGCAAGTGGCAAACGTTTCATCGAAGCAAACGTAACTACCTCAACACCAATACAACTACCAGAACAGTGTTATGGTTTCGTAGTTGATACTAAACCAGATACCACACCTGCATGTATTCTAACCGATTTCCTCTACTTGGGCTCACAAGATGCTGTAAATAGTGAAAATATAAGTGCATATAAGTTAACACATATTTTAAGCGTTGGCATTGAGACACCACACTTAGTTGGTGAGAAAGTGCATACTAAATTTCTGCCATGTCTCGATTTGCCCGAAACAGTACTTTTAGAGCGTGTCATTCCAGCGGCAAACCAATTCATTAAGGACGCGGCATTGTCTCGCGGTCGTGTGTTAGTGCATTGTAATGCTGGTGTTTCTCGCGCGGCCAGCATTGTTATTGCTTATTTAATATTGGTGCGTGCTATGCCGTTTGACGTTGCTTATGCGTTAGTAAAGTCAAAACGCGAATGCATACAACCAAATGTAGGATTTATTAAGCAGTTAAAACAACTTAAATTAGACGCAGTGTAGTTCTATGTAAGTAATTTGACTTTATAACAGTAGTGTAGTTGTAGTTTAGTAAGTAGTAATGTAGTCGCATTTAAAATATAATTAAATTGAAACTTTGTTATTATTTAAGAGCTCTTGCTTGTTTCAAAAGATAAATGCACTGAGATTGTTGCCTGTTGCTCCAAAGTGAAACACTTCTTGACTCATTTTTCTGGGAGAAAATGTTTAAGACCTTAAACAAATATTAATTAAATACAATTGTATGTATGAGTTAGTTGCTTGAACTTGTAGTGCTAATTGTTTTGACCCTCTTGAACTTTTTTCAGCTTAGTTTGTAGTTATACATTTCGAATGATGTGATACCCGGTGATAGTGCTTAGAGTAGCATGACAATAAGGATATCTTATTTGAAAAAATCCAGTTGATCGTAGTAAAAGTAAGCACGTGCTTCTCCTGTAAACACCTATAATCGCTAGTCTTCGTCAAATTTGCATTTTAGTAAGTTTGTTTGGTTAGTCTTTGTATAATTTGGGTTTCGTCGCTAACGCTCCATTTTACTTTTTCTACCCTGCTTGAAAATTTATTAAATTTTTAGTGTTCTGGTACTCTTTTCTACTTAGCTCAATTAAGGCTATTGGTCAAAATTATATGCATCTTGTCCTTGGTGGTATATTATTCTTTATAAACCAATGAAGTAATGAGACTGATTTTATTGTCGTGCTTGTGGTAAACCTATGACCTTGAAATTCCCTTTGTATTTTTCCCTCCCCTCTCCATTGATATATGTACCATCGTTCTAGCTTATTTAGTTCGCCTGCTGCTTCAAGTTGAGTAGACGTGTGTTTGTAGTGCTCGTCACGAAAATGGGAAAACGAAATCAAGAGCAGCATCGAATGACCGTCGCAGAAGATTGTTTGGAACAAGTGGAAAACGATCCCACGCTGCTTGATAGAGTTATTACAGGCGATGAGAGCTGGTTTTTCCAATACCAAAGCTCACAATGGTTGTCTCCGCGCGCGCCCCGCCCGAAAAAAGCTCGCATGAGCAAGTCGAAGGTGAAAACGATGATTATTGCCTTTTTTGATAGCCGTGGAATCGTCCACAAAGAATGCGTTCCACCGGGGAAAACTGTGAATCAAGTCTACTATTGCCAAGTACTCGAAAGGTTGCGAAAACGAGTCAACAGGGTGCGCCCAGACATCGCTCGTAACTGGATCCTTCATCACGACAACGCGCCGTGCCACACCGCCCTCAGCGTATCCCAGTATTTGGCCTCTAAAGGGATGGCCGTGTTGCAACAGCCGCCTTATTCGCCCGACATGTCACCCTGTGACTTTTTTTTGTTTCCTAAAACAAAATCGGTGGTCAAAGGAACCCATTTTAAGTCGATTACGAACATCCAGCCGGCCGTGACGAGGGTACTCGCGGACATCCCAGTCGAAGCGTTCCAGAAATGTTACGAAGCATGGAAAACGCGCTGGAATTGCTATATAGCTGGCCAAGAGGACTACTTTGAAAGGGATGGCAGAGTTGTAGAATAATTTTCAAATATACGGTTTTTATGGAATCAGTCTCATTACTTAATTGTCATACCTCGTATATACATATATATTATAATATTATAAATATCTTCAGCATATTTTCTGACGATTTTCGTAAATCTTCGTATTCGTTCTCACGACAGTCGGCACTACGTAAGGGGAAACCTGGCAAAACTGGCAAGTCTGCAACTTTCCTCAAAATTATTTGGGAACGGTTTTCTGATGCGAAAGCAATAACAATAAGATCCGGCATGGTGCCGCGTTGACAGTCCTTGGGCGGAAAAAAATCCGGGTCCGTTCCGGTTACGTAGACCCGACTGTTGTGGAAACGGAATAGTTAATTTCTGTTGTTGTCGTGGCAGAATTCTGCTGAGTTGACAGTCCTTAGCCGAATAAAAATCTGGGATAATTGATAAAGCAACGGTACAATCTGCGAAAAAATTGTTCAGATCGGACCACTTCTTGTGAGGAATCTTTTGTATTTGTTAAGGGTACTCCATCCTCGGTACAACCAAAAAACCAACTCGGAGGCCGCTGTTAAAGGTTTTTCTACTCCCTCGATATATAAAAAAAGAGAAACAATTTATATTTCTTCTCTACATTAAGATTTATTGAATTTCATAATTTCCTCCCTTCTACAAGAGGTACAATAGGATACCAAGCCGACTTGTATCGTTCGTTTTCTTCACTAACATAGGAATACATACAATTTATGATATATATTTATATATATGTATATAGTGTTGTAATAATTTAAAATAAATGCTTAATAATGTTAATCTTAAAGATTTTTTGACTATGTCGAAATGTGTGAACGCCAACGTTTCGGTTAGACGTTTCGGTTAGGAAATACAAAATGTACAATGTTATGACACGCTTGTTTACTTAAGCACTTCCACGAGCTTTTAGAGACAAAAAGAAATAATAATAATAACAACTAATATTATAAAGAAAAATTAAACTTTAATTTACAACGGTATTTACGGGGCGTAATACATAATTTAAAAGGGATATGTTACAACGGTAAAGAAATATGTACAACAAATTTAAATAAGTTAAGCTTCATATATACACATATACGCCCATATGCGTGTATGTATTGTATGTATATATTTCGTATATATAATTACAAGTGTACTTTTAGAAATTTTGCAATTAAGTTAATAATCGCTTGAACCAACTTCGCTTAAAATATCACATTAAAAATTAAATATTAAATTAAAGTTACTAAATTACATACACATGCGTGTAAATATATCTAATATATAAATATATGCAAACGCGCGAATGTTTCTCGCTGTTGTTCTGTATAAGAAGTGTCAGTCGCCCACTTTCGTTCGTTGGACACATTTTCTAAATTAAAACAAACTGCTCTTCCAATAGTTGTCCATTTATGATGTATGTATGTTTGTATATGTATATGTATGTATTTGTTATTATTGCAATACCGTTTAAGATTTTCGCTTTAAACGACAAGAATTTGGCTTTTGATTATGACGGCACGCTTGGCCAAGCAGTCAGCTTCGTTCGATTATGTAATGCTTGTGCTATAAATTACCGTTATATGCTATAACTCCATTCTATATGTATATAAATTGTTGCTGGAAGCATAAAGCATTGAAGCACATTCATTATGTAATATGTAGTTATCTTAGCTGCGATTTCGTAGAAAAATCTTCTCCACTCTAAGTAGCGCTGGGTTCTATGCCAACCTGTGGAAGACTTTGGAAGCCTTTGACAAACAATAAGTGGCGGTCGTACGACCGCAAGTCGACTTATAAACTCAGCTGCACGGCCTGCAGCATGGCCACTTTGAGATCCGCTGCCAGGTGACTTATATCCACCACAGAGTCCACCATCTCTTGCACCGCCGTAACGCTGGGAAATTGCGCTGCTGCCTTTTTGGACTTTTGCACGCATGTCTTGAGCGCTTCCGAGAGCGCGTCTGTGCAGCGTAATATCTTTTCCCGCAACTCCGCCTTAGAGACATTGCGATGCACTATATCGCCAATGGTGACCAGGTTGTGCGCGCTCACCACAACAAATTTGCCGTAGGCAATAAAGAATTTCGGTGGCTGATTCTTTTCGACCGTCTCCAAGAAGGAGTCGATCGCTTGCTGTAGATTACCCATGTGCGTCGATATTTGCACGGCATAGTAGCATACCAGTTTCTTATCCTTAACCGTTAACTCGGGCTTCTTCGTGTGCGCGTTCGTTGTTGGCGCATTGGACGCGGCCATAACGGTGGTTTCTGCCGCTTTTATGACCGTATCGAAATTTTTCTTCAAGTTGGCCGGTATTGCCTCACGCAGCGCCGAGTTCTTGCGCGCTGCCGCATCTTTCGACTCGAAGGAAACATAATCATAGTCTTCCACCCACTCTGAACTGCCGCGATTGGGTGTTTGTGGCGCTGGTGTTGTGCCAGCGCACTTCGCGCTCTCCTCCTCATCGGCGCCGCACTCGCTCAGACTGCGTTTGAAGAGCAGCGATGCGTTGCCGTGTATGAACGAGGTGGTTTGGCGCACATCTTCGGTCAGCGTTTGCGCGCATGCAATTAGCTGATCGAGACTATCGGGCGGTTTGTTGTTGGTCTTGAATTTCTCTTCGCTGCGCATCAGCTGCTCGATGGCCCAACCCTGCGCATCCAGCGTCTCTGTGGTGTCGTGTATCAGCTTGTCGGCATCGCGCAGCGCGCGCACATGTGGTCGCAGCTTCAGCGCCAAATTGCGATCTTCCGAGCGCGTTGCATTGCCCAGCGCGCCCTCGCCGAACTCGCTGAGATCGTGCAGCGCAGTGCGCAAACGCACCGCCGTCAATTTGACATCCATCAGCACGGGTTCCAGTTTCTCGCGCTGCCGCCAACTCGGCGTGACAAAGGAGAGCAATCTGAAAAAATATTATAATTATTAAAACATGCCGCATGCGGTCTCAAAAACGCTTGCACTACTCACTTTGTGATTGCGGTCTTGGCCTCGAATTGCAATTTATCCAGCGTGTACAGCGCCGAGGATAACTCCAGCGGTAGCTCCTTGCTGGCCGCGGCGGCCATTAACGTGGCGTTGGGCGATGATTTCTCCGCCAGCGGCGTACTCAGATTCGACGGCAATGGAAAGTCGTATGCGGTGCTCTGACCGTTCACGCTTTGCGTCGGCGTTTGGCGTTGTTGCAGCAAAAGCTGCTGTTGCTGTTGTACGGCGCGCACCGGCAATGGATTGCGACGCGGCACATCATAGTCGGGCATATTCGCCAGCGACGAGCGATTCGACGACGAGAAGGACAAACTCAAGCTGTCGCTGGTGAGCAACGAAGAGTTCGAGCTGCTCGGCGTCAAAGTGTGCTGTTGCTGCTGGATGAGCGTGTTCAGTGGACGCGGCACATCGTAGGACTCCTCTTGTATGGGTGTTGAGCAGCCCTTCATGTTGTGCAGCGTCGTGTCGCCGAAGCGCAGTTGTGTTGGTGTTCGACACACATTCTTGGGGCAATCGTAATTGACTGGTGTGGCCGGTTTTGGTGTATCGTAGGTCTCGAACTCGCTGCCGTTGCCGCTGCCATTAGACGCCGTCGCCGACATCATGCCGATATTCTGATATATACTTTGGTTGCTATATAGTTGTTGTTGCTGCTGTTGTTGTAACTGTTGACTTGGCTGACTGTGCCGACTGTAAGGGGTTGCTGCTGCCGCACAGTTGTAGATGTAAACATCACCGTAACGCTGCGGTGTTATTACCTGATGAAGGAGAGGCAGAACGAAAAGTAAAAGCGTTAATTATGTTAACGGAAATATATTGTATTTGTAATAGACAACCGGATATATACACATATACATACATGAGAGTTGCACAATAAGTGCATGCCACACAAACATTGACCGACTCGCACGCTCACCTACTCAAGCGCCACATCCGCTGTGTATCCTTATCCCATAAATAACGGGCACGTAGAAGAAGGCAAGGCGTAGCAGCGTAAAAAACAACTCTTTTTATCGATTTTCTACTCACCCACACACACACACATGCACTACATGCGATTCAAGGTGCCACACATACTCGCACAAACTTCAAAGGACACCGTAAACGTTCGCTTTTCCAGCTTACCTCAAAGAGTTACATAATTTCCGTCTAACGCATTATCAAAATTACAAAAGTACAAAATTTCTTATAAAAAATGCTACACTTAAAACTAAATCGCTGCCATTTTAGCTGTAAAAAAACCCGAAATTCTCTACAATTTTGCTGCTTTTCCGAGCGCCTTTCGTCTGCAACCACGAACAGCAACGCGCCCCAAACACTACTGTCGCACTGTCGGTCCACAAGCAAATAACAGTCAAGTCCATAGCTGTCCTTGCAGCGCATGCGCTACTTTCAAGGCGCTGCTAGATGGCGCTGCGCGCGTTAAGCGCTGCATATTTGTTGCGCTCGGTGCAAGGACCTGCCTGGCCGCCACTCCACTACATACAGTTATGTTTTGTGTTGCAATAACAGCGCGCAATGCATGTCACTGCCAAGGTGAGGCAAGTGTATGGTCCTCCCGGCCGGTTAATCCCGTTGGTTTGCCTACTTGGCGGCTTTTAGGGCACACATTGCCTTTGCCATAAAGTCACGTCGGGGCGTAGCCAAACGCTTTGTGCCGTGCAGCGCTGTGGCGCAACAAAGGTGCATAAAGTCATGCAACAGTGGGTGGTGGCATTCAGTGCATTCAAGCGTGTTTTTGTGCTTTGGTAGGTGCTGCAGGATGTGCTCCAAATGTGTGTGTTTCCTTAAAAGCGTATAAATCACTTTGTTTCTGATTGTGGCTGAGCATGCTAAGTGCTTTTTAATTATTGTTATCTTTAGCTGTTTTTAAAGCAAATTACTTTTTTTCAATGCCATTTAATTTATTGTGCTGAAAACATGTTTGTTGATTGTGAGAAACGTTAAAAACTTTAGAGGTTTCTGAAAGTCTTTGGTTGGGTTCTTTGATTTTGGTTTTTTTTTTTTTTGTTTTTTGTTAATTTTCATCGGAAGACTTTTCTTTCTCAGTTGAGAAATTTGGAAAATACAAATGGTATTGTACTTAACTTGCTCTCAAAATTTAGTAGCCTATCTTCTTCGAATATCATCTTTAGGTTAGTTTGAGTTACCCTCTTCAAGTTGTATATTTTTCGTGATATTAAGAATATGGTTTCTGCTGAAGTAGTTTAGTCAAGGTGTAACTTGAAAATAATTTGGGTAATATAAGATTGGTGCATAGTCAACACAGGACAACGAGCTTCGACTACCTTTTTAGTCATCCCTTTACGGAGGGTTTGTCTTTAGGTTAGGTTAAGTTAATCTGTTAGGTCGATAAGCCACGCATAGACTAGTTTTGGTCCTTTGGGATACCAGTTGGAGTTCAGTTGCTAGGTCCAAGAGGAGTAGTCATCCTTTACAATGCCTGCGTTTGACGCGAATTTTAACAGACTCTGCAGCCTCACTATCGATACCCTCCTCCAGAGTATCATACCGTGAAAACCTCAGTTGCGGAGTCCTGCCAATGCGAGACAAATGAGATGCTCCAATGTTTCCCGGGTGCCCTGCTCTAAACATTTTCTGCAGTCTTCTCGATCTGTCAGCCCCTTCATCTGTCGCCACCAGACAGTGACCAGTTAGTGTTCCCATCATTTTCCTACAGTCTCTCCTACTTGATTGCTGCTCAGCTGTCTACGTAGATGTTGACTCTGGAATTGCCTGACCTCAGCTTGAAATATACTGCAGTAGTCCGCCAATTCAAAAGGTTGCCTTATGCCTAAGTCTGGACAGTATGTATATTCCCGCACCAACTACATCGTACATTTTCGAGTCATCCGTATAGATGCTTAGCTAACATACCTTTACGTCAAGCATTTTTTTATGTTTAATTTGAACCTTCTTTCCCAGTTGATAGTGGGATCATGTAGTTAGTGTGTTTGCTCAACCCCCCACCACCGAGCTATGCCCAAAAGTTCTACATGTAGATTCTCCTGCAGCCAGTAGTCGTTCCGACGATTTTGTAGCGCAGTTTTCAGCGAAAACGTCTATATTTTGCAGGTTTAGTACCAGTTCAAGAGCTGTTGCCGTTGGAGTTATTCTTTGTTGTTCCTTGATAGTTCGTTTGAGTCTAGTCTTTTACTTTAAAAATGTCTACGGCATCTGGGAAAAGTGTTCTCCATATATCTCTATAGGTCTGAATATGCTATTCTTTTTGGGGTGAAAAAATACCAATCTTTCAAATATAGTTGTTTCGGAATGCTCCAAGAACAGTACCTGTATTCTCTATACTCTTTAGGCAAAAAATATTACTGAACTATCGATTTCAGATTATATTTGTATCCTTCAAGGTTTTTTGCGACTGCATTGAAACAATTAAAATTGAAGCATATTAAATGAAAAACAATAGTGAAATAAGTGAAATATTTCGGAAAAGTGGGGTTAGTTTTAAAAAAAAGTACTTTTTTATATTTTTGATTTTATTTTTGCTTTTATTTCTTATTTTTTTTTTTATTTTTTGTTTTTAATTTTATAACTTTTTTATTTATTTATTTTTTCTATTTTGGTTTTTCTTTATTTTATTTTATTATTTTTAGTATTATTTTGTTTGATTTTGTACTTTTGTTTTTATTTAATTAATTTTTTTTTTTTTGTATGTTTTATTACTTTTGTTTTTTGTTTTTAAATTTATTACTTTTTAATTAGATTTTTCCTAATTTGTTTTTGTTATATTTTATTTTTTCTAGTTTTTCTATTTTTTTTATTTATTTTATTTTTGTTTTTTTTTTTTTGTTTATTTAGAATTATAATTTTTTGTAAATCCTTCTTCCAATTCTTTTATTATATCTTGTGATAAAATTAAACACAAAATACAGTTTAATTTCTCCTATTAGGGTGAATACATACAGTGGTGAGGGAAATACTTTACCATTCTAGGAAAAAAGTTCATAACTTTATTTTGTACAATTGTAAATCACGTGATCTCTATCAATTATGGCCATAATAGTTCCCAAAAAAAGGAAATATATACTTTTGTTCCCCGACACCATTTATATGTAAATATGTGTAGATATGTATCTAAACGAATATTATTGCACTTATTTACTGCCGTTCCACTTTAGTAGACCACAAACTCGAGCGGCAGCACCCCTTTGCACTCACCCTTCTGCATTGGCATTCGGTCAATACTTGTAGTTTCGTTCGGCAATAATTGACGCGTAACACGAGTCAAATTTCCACTCCCCACAGACTTTCTTTCCTTTCATTTCGAAATGCGCTTGGCAAAAGGAAATTATTATTTTCGTACTAGCACACATATGTACATACGTGCAACATGCAACATACAGCTAGAAATTTCAATGCAACATGCAGATGCTCGCGTCTAACAGCTGCTAAGAGCTAAGCATACAAATCTATCGACTCATTTCCGATACATATGCACATATTTGTGGAGCGCACAGGGGTAACTGTAAAAGGTAAAAGCGTAAAATTGGAAAAAGAGGAAAAAGAGGAAAGTGGCCGCAGGCGATTGCAGTTTTTGTTTGGCTCCCTGTCTGCCTCCGTCTGCCTGCCTGCCGGTCGAAAGGCAAACAACCATTTGAAGATCAATAGAATTCGATAAAATTCCTGCAATGATGCAATGCAAACGACATCTGCACTCAAGTGAAGGACCGGGTAGTGAAACTGGGGTGAGAAAGCAAAAAGCGAAATGTGTTGACGCAATTCGAGGGGTAAATAGAGAGGTTAGAACAATAAGCGAATTAATTGCCGACTTCAAAGTAAAGAAAGCCAACATTAAGTAGCTCACTTGCAAAGTAAACTGCACAAATACAATTTTTGTTGGCATGTGTGAAGAGCCACAGCTGCAAAATATGGTTTTTGACATTTTTTGTCATAGCGGTATTAATTAACAACAACAATGGTTGATATATCAAATCTCTTTTAAATCGTTTTTGAGAAGAAAGAAAGTCAATTAAAAATTCGAGTTTGTATGAAAGGATCAAGATGAGTCTTCCATGGTTTTCTGACTCAGATAATTCTCATCCGATAAATTTCGAACTTACTCACCTCAAAACTACCGGTTTAACCTCATTACTTAAGCTATATTTTTCACTCTTAATTTATAAATTTATTTACTGAACTCAAGGTGTTTTTCTGGAGACTTACCCCCATCTAGAAAAAAATCTCTCAGTTAATCCTGTTAGATCTAACTAAAAATAAAAATAGATACCGCTGCCTCTTCTATTCGCATTTGAGAAAACTTTTCTTCTAGAAAAAGAAAGCGTGTCGACTGGTTACTTATGGTTTACATCGTTTTGTGACGGCCGACGAAGCATGAGTCCTTTGGTATACAGCCGAAAACAGGAAGCAGTCGAAACGAAGTGAATTTCACCCAGCGAAACTGCGCGGAAGAATGTGTAGACTGTTATATTAGCCCGAAAGCGGATAGTCGCCGTTTTCTGGGATTTCCAAGGTGTGGCCTAGATCGACTACATGGAAAAGGGCAAATGATTCTGATTTGCCGAATTAATGAGATAGTTCTACAGAATTGTAAAATAAAAACACTGCCGATTGGAGAAAAAAGAGCTTTTGCATCATGACAATGCATCGGCTCACAGCCCCACCGTTGTCCCTGCCAAATTGGCTAAATTAGTGCGAATATTATTGCTTCCAAAGTATCGGAAAGAATTTTGAGGATAATGGGTTGTTGTTGTTGTTGTGGTAAGATTAATATAGTAGGCTAATAAGCCACACATAGACCAGCTTAGTCCTTTGTGATAACAGATTGAGACCAGAGCAGGAATGCTGCCGGTTTGACAGTCCTTAGCCGGATAAAATCCGGGCCCACTCCGGTCCCTCAACAAATTATATTAAGTTTGCCACGAAGTTCGTGACACCCAGCTGGAAACGTCCGAGAACCCATAAAGTATATACTATATGTATATAAATGTTGATTAAGGCAAGCTGGTCGTTTGTCCATCTGCCTGTCAGCATATACACGGACTAGTCCCTCAGCTTTTGAGATATTGAATGTTGTGTATATAAATAGTATTATAGCTTCGGTGCAGCCGCAGTTGACGTTTTTTCTTGTTTTTTAAACAAGTTTGGTCTTATAGCTTCTTGAAGAACTATAAATCGAAAACTTCAAAAGAGAATTTTTAAACAATATATGAAATATCTTTATGGAAAGCTTTAGATATTCTTCGTTCATAAAACTACTTGTTTGTGAGCTCTTCTACTTTATTATAGGAGGAGAAACGTTAAACTATACTTGGACATGATGCAATTTTCCGATCGAATTGCTCAACCTTGCTTTCTTCACACCATTCCAATGGCTATAAAGCTTAGAAGCATGTGTATACACATCCGTAGATATATTGATAAATAGAATGAAGACGACACATGATACAATTACTCTAATGTAGTTTTCAATTTGTGCCACATCGAACGTTAGGTCTTACTCACGCCCATATCTAACAAAATCATACAATAATAACAATTAACAACCGCTACTCATCAAAGGTGAACAATCGATTTCATTGTTTTACCAATTCCACGAACACACAGCCACACATATGTACATAATTTTATATATTCTTGCAAATATAGAGCACTTTTGAAGAATACGAACATTCTTTGTCTATGCATTAGACTTACACACCATATAAATAAATGATTCCGATAGTCATCAGCATGAGTTGGCACATGCGCTCATATTCCATGCTCGCACATATCATAATATTATTACAGGCCGATACTTTGGGATCATTACATTTACTTATTATTGTTTTCATATGTATTTAACTGTTTTGTACATATGTATTAGACCATATGTATGTATATGAGTCATATAATGGGACTGTACCCTGTAAGAAAGTGCAATGTTAGACCCTTGATTAGACAATAATCTGCAGAAAAATTGATAATAAATACTTTTTTGATAACCTGAAGTTGGAACTTAAATCAAAAAACTTCCTATCTTTATCAACACGAAATATTTCCTACAGGGAATCGTTACTCAAACATATTCTCTGTTAACTATGTATGTAAATTCGAGTATGTAGCCTATTTTTTGTTGTAAAAACCCGCTAGTATACGAATTCGTATTGCGCTCATGACTTATTTAGGCCACAAAGGGGTCATAGCGAGGGCAGTGAAATGCGTGCGGTGTTACTTTCCATGTTCTGTTGACTTGAAGACAGCTAAAACTCATCGCATTTCTTCAGAGTCGAAAGCTTATAGTAACATTTATACTTTTCACAAAGAAAACCATAAAAAAGCAAAAAAGTCGCATGCAATTTTTATTTTTTTTTTTTTTTTCAAAAAGGTTGAAATGTGGAAGCTGAAGTGTTGCGGACAGCGCTAATTTTACTTTTAATTGCTATTGGAGTGTGTTGTTTCTGTAGTTTCAAATGTTGGTATAAAAATCAGGTTTTTCGCAGAAAGTATATAAAATAAGGCTAGGCTTAATATTAAGTGAGAGCACATACTGTATTAGCCAAAACTTTTATATTTTTTATTTTTATTTTATTTTTCTTACAACAAAGAAATTGAGAAGATAATATAATATAATAATTTTTGATTCTTTCTAGTTTTATATTCACTTTAACAATGGTAAAACAATTTTATTAATTGCTTCAGATTTCAAAAGTTCTTCTAAATCCCATGCACCATTAGTTTTTTCGGTTATTTTCTAAATAGACGAGAAATGCTTTTTTGCTAAATTTATTCATTACCCTTTTCTTTATCACTTTAAAAGTTGTCTCTGTCCCTTTCAAGAATGGTGACACTATACGTTGAAAAATAATAAAATGTGGAGAAAACCAAGGGACTATGCCAATATTTCTGGCGAACTGCTCATTTCAAAAAGGTGTTATAAAAATCGGGATCGTTAGACACTTCAAGAGTTATAAAATATTAGTAAGGAACTAACGAGTTTAAACAAACTGAATATCTGTACTCACAGAGCTGTTTGCAGTAGTGCTTAGAAATATTAGCGATAAAGATATAGTTTCGATAATTAGAAAGATAATAGTGTAAAACCCAGTGTAAAATTTTGAAAAAATTATTATTCATTTTTTTTCATATTTCGACAGTCTGCAGCTGTAAAAATACTATACTGAAATTTTAAATGAATATTTCAAATATTTTTTGAGTTACAGGCGTAGAAGTGTAGTCGCTCAGTTCAATAAGCTCCATCAGTTTACTTTTTTCATTAAACTCCATTTCTCGAATTTGCTTACATTTTTTATTTGGTGAAATATCGAGCAAAATTCTGGGTTAAGTTTTTTAAAAACACCGCTATTTTTTAGTTTTTGTCATAGGTTATTGTACGGACAATATCCTCCATAAATATTTGTTTAGGTTTCATTCACAAAACCACTTTAGCATGTGCCAGTGAAGGACCTGCTTTTTTGCGCTTTTGGAGATCGTTTATAACTCGAAAAATATTTTAATTTTTTCTTCAAAAATTTTGCTGTGGTTCTTAAAATATGTTAAACATATCCTTTCCGAAAATCGCTTTTTTTTTTGGCTATCACACTAAGTGCATTCTAATGTCCAAATATTTTAACCAGTAGACTAAAAAACCGAAAACGTCGACCTTTAAATTTAATCTTGTGTAAAAAACATAGAGGACTTGTTTTTATCAGTCCAATTCTATATCGATGAACAACCACAGGACCTAACCTAAGTTTTTTTTATGACCTTTTAAATTTTTTAAAACAATAAATCTTTAAAAACAAATAGGAATTGTAATTCTTAATTTTTCTAAATTTGTTTCATCAAAATCGGACAAGTGGTTCGCGAGTTATGTTAAACTACGTTTTTGCCAAAATGTTACAACTAAGCGAAAAAACATCAAGATAAGGAAAAACTGACACATACGAACGCCAAACCCTTTGAGGGTTTTACTATACTGACCTAGTACCATCACCCTGACTTGGAATTTCTCACCCCCCAGATTAGCTGTTGAACTGTGTTATCGAACAGAACTACCTTAAAAATTTTTCATCTCGATTTCGTTAATCCTTTGCTTTGACCATTAATAAACGTTTCGGAAAGGTTATATCATATTGTTCCTATAAATTCTCGTGTGTAGGCGAATTGAATGGGAAGTGAGTTCTTTTTCCATTATTATTTTTATCTCGAAGATAAGTTCTAAGTCCTTTGTCTTTATCAGCTCGTATCACTTGCCTTATCTTGGATAATTTTAGAACTGAAGAACCATAGCTCTAGTATATGTAGATGATTGATTTTATTTCGATATATAGTTTATTTGTTATTTGTATGTATTTTCCCAGAATTTCTCACCGGATCTGTCACATCGTTTCGTATTGTTGTTGTAGCGGCAAAAAACATTCCCAATATAAATTTTGCGAACTCTGCTGAGTTGAGCGTCCTTGAACGGATAGAAATCACGTTCCGTCCCGTTTAAGTAGACCCGGATATATTTTGAACGGTATTTGTTTTTATCTTTGAATCTGCTTCCTCACCATTTATCAAGATACTTGTATAGGATTACATGTGTTTTGTGTTAAGTGGTTACATGGACTTACGGTTTTCAAAAAATCTATTTCTTTCTTGTCTTATTAAAATCTATAATACCTCTAGAATATTGTCCTAAATTTTCAAGTTAATCCGAGTAATAGTTTCGGTGATACAGCCTTGAAAATTTGTGCGCCGAGGCTAGCTAGGCTAAGTGCGTCGGCTTTAAACGCGCTTTTCCCGAAACTGTGCTTTTGAAGCAAGATTTCTCGGGAACTACTCAACTGATCTTCATGAAATTTTGCACAGGTCTTTGTGATATTCTTAAAGACTTAGATGAGGGATTTTTTCGATTAGAACTATTTTAAAAAAGAAAATGTCGCGAAATTTGTAAAAATGTCTGCAAAAAATCCAATTCTCAATATTCTAAGTTAAGGTTTTAACTAACACAGGTATTGTTTTAAATTGGGCGATCCTGTAAGGAGTTATCCTCCCCACGCATATTTTTTCCGAGAGCTCACCGGAAATGGCGTCGCAATGACTGAGTTTAAAATATTTTTTCCCAAAAATTTCAGAATTTATTTCAAGATTTCAGTCCTGTTTTTAGCATTATTATGGAGTTATCCTTCGTTGTTCTTACTGAATTGATTACATTTTACATACATATGTACAATATATAGTATATAAATATATTCAAGCATTTGGTTACTACTTATGTATACTTGCTTGTCTCAAACGTGCTTAGAACGTTTCAAAGGTTCTGATGAAATTACGGTCGATGATTCACCAGCTACCTTACCAAATTGTTACAATAAAAAAATTTGGCATTCCTGAAATTCCTGCTTGCCATATATGTATACAAACACGAGTTCTTAGAAATGCATTGCACCTATTTATAATTTCTTTCTTGTTTTATGAATGCAATGCAATAATTTTTTTTATAAATACAAACATACAAACGTTTGTTGAATGCAACCAAAGGAAGTTGTTTAGTTTGTGCGCACATTCCACAGACACTGCCTTATTGCTGCTGTTTTTTCGCTTTAATGAGGCTTCTGTATTCAATTTAGATTTTGACTTCAGGTAACGAAAGATCCATGAGCAACGCACACCTCGGTATTGTGCCGCAGCGCGCTGAAACAGCGAGACATAGCCAAAAAAGAGCATAGAATCACTTGAATAAATATTTATGCAACCTTTTGCTGTTGTTGTTGTTTTTTTTGTTACTTTTGTTCTCGCTAAGCTGATGAACCATGCTTTCGTATTTCATGTTCGGTTGACTTGTTGTTTTTGTAGCACATTTCTTTCTTCCAACATATTATTACCAATTCGATGCCAAATCATTTCTTTTATATACGAGTAGATATTCATGTATATTTGTATGTGTATACATATATGTGTGTGTAGATATGTGCGCATATATGCACCATTTGTCCGCCATGGCCTTTTCAATGCTATTAGTCCGCGCATTCCCATAATGTGCCAGTCGGCTCAAGCAGCACGCACGTCCGAGCTGGCGAAATTTCTCTCACATGTCCATAACAAGCCGCACGTCGAAGTCGGAGCGCTGGCAGAGACGTCTGGACAGACGGGCGGACGTACGAGTAAACGGCATAGCGGAGAGGCCATCATGCCAAATGGTCTGCTGAGCTAGCGGCCATATATAGTTTAGTACAGTATAGTGGATATGGGAGGTTGCGCGGAAGGCCGGCGGCGGGGCGTGCAACAAGCATCATGCCACACGATACAATGGACTCATGTCAAAATACACACATTTCAGTTGAAAAAGAAGTTGTTACTTGCTGCTGCTGTTTTTAGCTGTTTTCGCTGTTAAAGTTATTGCTTTGCTGTTGTTGCTATTAACTTTGTTGTTGCTGTTGCTTCTGGCCGTTATTGCCAACTGCGCACTCATAAGTCTGTAAAATATAGCGCGAGTATTCTTCAAATGGCCTGCTGCTGCGCAATGGAGTTAAGCAACATTTACAAATATCTAATTCAACACATATGTACATACATGTAACGGGTGTTTCTTTGGACTTGTGGTTTTCAATAAGACAATACCTTTTTCAAAGTTGAACTTTCTGACACTTGACTTCTGCCACTTGATTTATACGCAGTTTGATTTGCCATTTCATGGTGAAGAGACTTAATCCGGAACTCTCGTTTAATGGTTCGGTTCGCGTGACACATCGCTATAACCGTCCAGCAGAGTCGATAATTCGAACAGCTATGGATCGGTTTCGTATCCAGGTTACTCTTGTGGATCCTCAGAGACGCCATACAGTGCGCATCGGAGACGCTATTGCTGCTGTGAAACAGATTATTGAAGAAGATCAACGTCAGTAACAATCGGAGCTGTGCCCATCCACTTTATGGAAGTTAGTTCGGAAGCATCTTGGTCTGCGGGCTTACGAATTGCACCTCGTGGAAGAATTGAAATCGAAGGATCATCAATAGCGTCGCACGTTCGGTGAAACAAAACGAGATAGCCAATACCAATAGCGATTTTCATAATCAAATTTTGTCAGCTATGAAACCCATTTTTGGTTGAATGGGTACAAAATTGTAGCATTTGGAGTGATGATAATCCACAAGCCATAGTTGAGACGCCATTACAACCATAAAAAGTCACTGTGTGGTGTTCTCAATGAGGAGAATCATTAGTTCATATTTCTTCGAAAATTAAGTCGACGATAATGTTACAGTCAAAGCGGTAAGACTATGGTCATGGCACTGATTGCATCCTCAAAAAGTCAATGTCTAGTGGGCTCTAAGCCGGCCGGAATGTTAGAGTCAATGGGGAATGCTATGGCTCATGGTTCTGATTAATAACTTTTTCGTGCAAGAATTGGAGGTTGTTGATGTGCGAAGACCTTGGGTCGAACAAGATAGCTCTCGATGCCATCGGGCAAACAAAACAATCAATTTATTGAAATAATTATTTGGTGAGCGTATTGTCTCGCGTCGCGGACCTGTGACGTGGCCTCCAAGATCGTGCACTGGACTATTTTTTGTGGGGTTATGCGAAGTCACTTGTCTACATAGATAAACCCGAGATGCCTTGGAAGATAAAGTTCTACACATACTGACATACAATTGGCCTCAATTGCTACATAAAATGGTCGAAAATGGGCTTCTGCGGAAGGAATTTATGCGATCCAGATAAGCCCAAGACGATTGACGCCTTCGAAGAAAAAGTTCGGGACATTACTGCTGACATACGGCCCTAAAGTGGTTGAAAATTGGGCCTCTCTGGAATATATGCGATCCGGCCGCAGGGGTCAGCTAGGTTAGCAGCTTAGATTAGTTAGCTTATAAGATCGATCCTTAGAACGTTCTCACTTGGATAGCTTAGAACACCGGTCAGCTGTGGTACCTATAAATTCCTAAATAGTGGATATACGGATACTCTTACAAATCGACAAAGGGCATTGAGACAGTCAGAAAGAAAACCACACGTCTAAAAGAAACACCCTTTATATACATATGGATGTGGGATGGCAAATGGTCACTGTGCGTTACCCGTACAAGCTATTGCGGCAGCGCGTCTGCATTTGGTCAAAACTTGGACATTTTTAGGCAACAACAAGAAAGTGGCCTATTGTACGACACACACATGCACACACACATCTATAAATTTGTCGAATACAGTTACAGCAGTGGCAACATCACCGCCTGCAGTCAGCAACATCATCATTCGGTAGTTCAACAGCAGCAGCAGCACTTTGATGCGTCGCCAGCGCAACGTGACAAACGATAACAACAACAACAATGTCATCATTTAAGCCAACATGTAGCTGGCTGCAACTGCTACCACTCCATTTAGCGCCCGCCTCATGTTATGCCGATAGTTATTATTCCTATTGCTGTTGTTGTTGCTATTTGTTTTGATTTCCTAAAAGCTGCACCAGCTGCCACTAGCCATATGCGGCCTCAAGGAACTCAACTGTTTCGCATCGTTTTGCCCATAAAGTTAACTGTCACTCAGCGCCATAATGGTCAGCGGCAGCGATAACGGCGTCAGGCAGTATATGCGCCGCTATATGAAGGCTTTATCTATTTTTCCACTGATTTTTATTTCTTTATTAAATTGCTCTGCATTTTTGTTGCCATAAAAGCTTTTATTTCTATTATTAAAATATTTTTTGTTTTTTTGTTTTTGTTTTGTAAAATATACATTTCCTATGAAAACGCTGTGCTATGCTACGTTTTATCGCTCTTTGACGCGTGTGGGCCGCTCAATTACTCAATTTACATTTCCGCTCCAAATTCTGAAAATTTTTACATTTGATTCTGACCAGTTTTTTATCACCTTTCGGCCAACGCGCGCCGCCAGTCACTTTATTTGCTTAATGTGAAATTCAGAGAAATAACACATACATACACATATGTACATGTGTCCATATATAACATACATACATATACTAGTATGCAAATGATAATTTTTTCCTCAATGAAAATTCACATTTTTCGTCCAAGTGCCGGTGGGCGTCGCATTTTTCGTCTGATCGACTGCTATTTTTTTCTTGTATGTGTTTGTTGTTGTTGTTTTTGAATGCACTCAATTGCATGTTAAATGCAAATTCATTTTTTTGCCCAGATTTCGTGCGTTGATTTATTTTTATTATTTTTTTACTGCAATGTTGACTGCGCAACAGCTACTTATGTGGCATATGTGTAGGAAAGCAACAAAGAGGCACAAGGTTAAGAGTGCAATGGTTCGGATAATGCCAAAATTATTAAAGAAAAAAATATTTTCGATAATTAAAAAAAACACTAGTAAGGCAGAGCTAAGTTTGGGTATAAGCGAACATATCATACTCTTGCCAGAGAAGTCCCTTCAGGTATATAAGGCTGTTAGTTATATGGGGTCTAGGTCGAGCTCTCACGCGATTTTATTCATTCTAAGCCCAAATAATGCACCGTTATAAGAAAAACACGCTCTCTCGATTTTAAGGTAACTCACATATTCGCCGGGAAGTTCGAAGATTATTATAATAAGTACATATATGGGGGCTCAGGGAAGTATTAACCCGATTCAAACCACTTTTGATACACAGAGATATTAATATCAGGAAAAGATTCTTTCTGAATTTCTATTGTTTTGGGTAGTCGAAAAAGTCTTTTCGTATTTTGTCAATAGATGTCGTTGCAGTCGTTTATCTCCAATGCTACCAATCGCATTGTGTTATACTATATATTGTTGGAAAGGTGAGAGATTAAGCTTCATTTAACCAAAAAATTAAATTCGGGAAAGTTGAAAAAAGTTAGAGCTTTTCAAAAATGCGTGAAAATAAGGAAGAAATTCGCTATATTTTGATTTTTTTTTTTATAAAAAAGGGAAGAATGCCACGCAAGTCACCAATTAAATTTGTGAAGTTTACGGAGATGATGCTGTATCCGTTCGTGTAGCACGACAATGGTTCGCTCGCTTCCGTTCTGGAAATTTCGATGTGAAGGATGCATCTCGCTCTGGTCGAACTATCGTTGAAAATTCGACATAAGCAGCCATGACATCGCTAAGAAACTTAAGCTTCATCATCAAACGGTTTTGAGCCATTTAAAAAAGGTTGGCTACAAAAAGAAGCTCGATGTTTGGATATCATATGGACGGAATTAATATATGCGATTCTTTGCCGAAACGAAATTAAGTTGAACCATTTCTGAAGTGAATGGCAACAGGAGACTAAAAGTGGAGCAAATACGACAATGTAGTGCAAAGCCAGGACTGACGCCTCGAAAGGTTATGCTGAGTGTTTGGTAGGATTGGAAAGGAATCATCCACGGCCAGAACTGATCAACAGAAAGGGCTTCGTCTTCCATCAGGACAACGCAAGACCGCACACATCTATGATGACTAGGCAAAACTGAGAGAGCTTGGCTGGGAAGTTTTGATGCATCCACCATATCCCTTAATGGAGTAAAATTGGCTTCAAGAGAAGCCTTTGAAAATTACTTGTCGCAGTTTTTCGCCGAGAAACCAGAAAAGTTTTACATTGATGGAATAATGTCTCTAGCGGAAAAATGGCAAAAAGTGGTCGACCAAATTGGTGCATATTTGGTTCATTAAAGTTCATCATAAATATAAAAAGTTGAAGTTTGATTAGAAATATGAACTTTTTCGACTGTCCTATATTGCCTGACCTACCGATAGGATAAGATATCGAGTTGCCTTGACAAAATGGCGAGTTAATCGCAGGTAATTTCTTTAAGAAGAAGAGAAGTGTAATAGGAGAGAGAGCGAGAAAGAGAGTTTCGGCATTATTAGTTCATCACTTTCAGCAAGTTTAGAATGAAAGAAGTCGCGAGCAAAACTCATAACTCAATTTTTCCTCCTATGAAAGCTGTCTACGAAACCTGTCCGAATGTGTCCGACATCGTTTTGAATTTTATGCGATTTTTAAGAAATTAAAGTCAAATTTTATTGCATTTGGCGTACATATAGGCTGACAGACATTACTAAAACTGTAAATCTTGCATATTTGTTGACCGCAGCGCTGCAAGTAAAAGCGAAATACGCGGCCGCAGCCACGAGCGGTTAGTCAGTACGAGTATTTTACGTGTTCCAAGCTCATAGAAAAAGCTGTGTGGCACCGGCTAGCTCCACTCTCCACTTAGACCGTCGCTGCTGCTGCTGCACGCGTTAGCTGCCACAGGCGTACAACAAATTTTGGACACTCAACTTTTTCATTTACAATTGTGTATGTGTGTGTGTGTGTGCTTGATTGCTATTATTTTTATGATTCCGTGTGCTGGTTAACTGCAATTGCACGAGCGCTGGTGGCCGAGTGGCATCAAGGGGTCGCCTGCTTTTCTTGCTGTGGCTAGTACATATGAATATATGTATGTGTGTGTTTAGTGAAATGAATTTACGTGCCTGAATGAGCTTTATGTGATTTCCAGATTGATGATTTTTGATATTGAGTATAAACTTTTATGAGACTATAATTTTCATTGGCGAGTTTTTCACTTGTCTTTTTGGCGTTGCGCTCACTGCTGAGTTTCTCACTTTTTCTTGAACGTTTTGCATTTGATTTGTATTTTATAGGAGAAAGGGAAAGTAACATTTACCGAATTGCAATTGCAAGGCGTTTGCGAAAGTACGTGTGTTTGTATGGAGTTTTGTTGTAGACAATGTTTTGATAGGTAAACAGATAGTGGGTGTATTATATACAGATAGATTTCAATCGTGATTAGGTTGTCGATTTTTCCACAAAAACAAGAAAAAATGAACTTAGGTTGCACCTTAGCTGCAATACCCTTCACCGTTTAAGAAGATTTCCATTTAAAAGCTTGATTTTAATTAGTTAGTTTGTATGGTAGCTATATGCTATGGTTGTCCGATCTGAAATCAATTCTTTGGAGATTAAAGCGTTGTCTAGGAAAATATTCTACGTGAAATTTCGTGAAGATATCTAGTCAAATTAAAAAGTTTTCCATTCAAAGACTGGATTTTGACCAAACAATTTGTATGGCAGCTATATGCTATAGTGATCCGATATGAAATTTTTTTTCGAAGATTAGAGCGTTGTCTTAGAAAATACTCCATGCCAAATTTCCTGAAGACATCTCGTAAATTAAAAAGGTTTTCCATACAAAGACTGTATTTTGACCGTTGAGTTTGTATGGCAGCTATATGCTATAGTTAACCAATAAGACTAATTTCTTCGAATTTCCGAGCGTTGTCTTGAAAAACATTCTATGCGCAATTTTGTGAAGATATCTCGGAAGTTAAAAAAGTTTTCCATACAAGGACTGGATTTTGACCGATTACTTTGTAGGGCAGCTATATGCTATAATAGTCCGATCTAAAAAATTTCTTCGCAGATTATAATATTGCCCTGTACAATTATCCTTGCCAAATTGTGTGAAGATATCTCGTAAATTAAAAAAGTTTCCCATACAATGACTGAGTTTTGAGCGATCAATTTGTACGGCAACTATATCCTATAGTTGTCCGATATCGACGGTTTCGACAAATGAGCAATGAGAAAAGAACGTGTGCGAAATTTCAGAACGATATCTCAAAAACTGGGGACCATTTCGGGTATAAACGAAAAGGCAGATGGACTAAATCGACTCAGTTTTCATATTGATCTTTTAAAGGTGTAATAAACTTCATGACAAACTTAATACTATATATTCAGGGTATAATAAATTAATTGAAATAAAAAGTTTATTTTGCATAATAAACTATACGATTTTGCGCCGTAAATTTGCATTGAACCCCCCCACCAAAGCGGGTGCATTGACCAAGCCAATATATTTTATTTCACTTTTTTTTTTGCTATTTTCAGTGAAATGTAAGCGAATCCGGTTTTACGCTTTTAATTTTCAATTACATAGCGCGCCCCAAGCGCATTTACATTTCCAAATTATCTAAATAATAGTTTTTTTTCGCACTCTCCTATATCGCTGATCGTCGGCTGTCTCATTTTGTGATCCGCAAACATGATCTTATCGAATGTCAATTGACACCTTTTCACATTATTCACCTGAATACACACCACACCACACACTTCGTAATCAAATTGATTGGCGTCGCGCAAAATCGGATCAAGTGGGCTTAAAAAAGCCTGCGAGTCGCCGCTGCAGCAGCTCAAGCGTCAAATGCCAATCAGTAGTGAGCAATCAACCACCACTAGCCACCAAACAACACTCCACTGGCCGTCTGCTATTGATCACATACACACTTGGCCAGTTAACGGTGTCTAAAACTTAGACACTTAATGCACAATTCACAATGAGTTTGCCATTTTGTGAATTTATTTTTTTTTTGCAATTTTTTGGCTTTGCATTTTTGGCTTGCAATCTAGTTGAAATGCTCTAATTAAGTGTAAATAATGTGGTATATACATATATATGTAGATAAAAAGTTTATTTGTTAGTATATGTGTATATACATATGTATGTATATACATATAATATGTACGATTTTGCTGTGTCGCTCACCACGAGCGCATCACATGTGTGACCTGCTTCGGTTTTAAGTTGTAGCATTCGTAAAAGTAGGTGGAATTACCACCAATGTTTGCGAATGATAACAGAAATTTGTCATCAGCTTAGCGAAAAATGGGCGGAGTACAGTAAAATTCAATGTTTTCTATGAAAGTTTGATCGAGGTTATATTTTATATAGATTCAAAGTGTCATACGTGGTGTGATATATACTCAGTTCTAACATTATGAAGTACCACTATATTTATATGAGTACATAAAAATATATATTGCGAAATAGGTACATATGTACGTTTAGATAAAAGTATGTAGAATACATAATGACCATGAAACTCGGTCCACTAGGTCCAGGAGAAGTAGTCATCCTTTAGGATGTCTGCACTTGACGCGAACTTTAACAGTCTCTGCGGCCTCACTATCGACACCTCCTCCAGTGTATCATACCGTGGGGACCCCATATGCTTAGAGCGTAGTCTTGCCAATACGAGACCAGTGCAAAAGAGATGGTCCATTGTTTCCCTGATACCCTACTCTAGACATTTCCTGCAGTCTTCTCGATTTGTCAGTCGCCAAGAGATAGTGAGCAGTTAATATTCCCATCATGTTCCTACAGCCTCTTCTATGGAGTGCCAATAGGAATTTTGAATACTTCCGATCTACTGTTTTTCATATGACTTTGACAGTTTGGCACCCTGGTAGCTCGTTCCTTTGGGTTTTGGTTTTCTCTACCATGCTTTTGTCGAGGTCGGCGTATAGACAATGCAAGGGTTTCCTAATTTTTTTGTTAGCTGTACACCATTTTTTGGCAGTCTCGCCCATTATTTCTTTGCTCTTGATGTCTTTGTGGCCTGGCACGCAGTAGAAGTGAAGTTGCTTACTTCTGGATCTGCGTTACGAGGTTACTGCCTTGATTGCTGCTTGACTGTCTACGTATATGTTGACTCTGGATTTGCCTGCAGGTACATTAGGGACCAGCTCCTCGGCTTTTGCAATAGCAAAGACCTCAGTTTGAAATATACTGCAGTAGTCCAGCAACTTCTGCCTAACTCTGGACAGTATATTCCCGCACCTACTCCATCGTCCATTTTCGATCCATGCGTATAGATGTCTAGAGTGTTGGACATAGCTAACTTACCTTTAAGCCAAGCAGTGCATGAAAAGTGGAGTCATGTAGTCAGTGTTTGCCCAACCGCTATTACCCACCGAGCTATGCACGAAGGTTCTAAATGTAAATTTTCCTGCAGCCAGTAGTCGTCCCGCCGATTTTGGTGCGCAGTTTTCAGCGAAGAGGTCTATAGGTCTCAGGTTTAGTACCAGTTCAAGAGCGCCGTTGGAGTTGTTCTTAAAGTTCCCGTTATGAACAGCGCAGCGAGCCTCTGAATCCTTTCCATTGGCTTCCGGTAGGTGGATTTCAGTACGTCTATCCACCATACTACTGCAACATAGGGGGGAATTGGTCTAACAATAGCTGTGTAGCCCCAGTGCATGAGAGAGGAAGAGAGCCCTCAGGTTGTATCCTGGCCTAGACGCATATAAAGCATTGCTGGTTTCCTCACTCTTTCTTCCACGTTGTGCTTCCCCAGTAGCTTGCTGTTCAAGACTACCCCAAGGTACTTGTTCCGGTTCTTGAAAGAGAGTTGTTTTCCATTTATGGAAGGGAACCTCCATTGTGGAATTTTATGTGGAATTATTGAAAACCTGCTATAATTTCTTTAAGATAATATATTTTTTATTCCAAATATTTCGATATTTATAATTAATAAGACATAAACTGGCGATTTAGTTCCAATCCCATATTTTTACTTCAGGCAGAATATAGCAAGCTTGCCACAAAGTTTGTGGTAAGTATGCTTGTTCGTATTATTGTCCAAGACAATGCCAAATATCTGCACGAAATTTGTCATAGATTATTGTTCAAGAAGTTTAACATATGGTTTTGATCGGACCACTATAGCATACAGCTGCAGTAAAAAATTGCCGATAACTAAACAAACTGTACCTTTCATTCAAAATAGCACAAGACCTGAAGTTCATTGGCACCTCAAGAATAAAAACGTCATTTATTAAAGACTTAAATAAGACTTCACATTTTGCACGAAGTTCTATAAGCCTACAACAGAGAAATAGACCTCCTCTACTGCAGCAGTTATGCTAATTTTTAGCTTGCATAACGCGCTAAATCCCTTTAAAAAACGAATTTCCGCCAATCACGTCCTTGCTGTGCCTTATTTGCATCTCAAGCTCACAGTTTACTCAGCCATTCGCTCTTCAACACACACACAAATACATCCACACATACAGAGACAACATAACAAAGCCATATGGTGTCGCTTACCTTATTCGGCGATACATGCCAGGAGCGTCGTGTGCCCTGTCGCTGCTGCTGTGTCAGGAGGTGTGTCTGTTGATTGTCGCGCAGTCCGACACCGTTGTGGGCGTTCGCATGGCTGGCATGATGACTACTGCTGCCGCTGCTGCTGATGGTGCCACCGCTGCTGTTAATGGACAAATGATCATAGCAAGCGGTGGAGTTGCTGTTCAAGGTGAGCAGGCTGGGTGCCAGCGAGGGGCAGGGTGAGGCCGGTGGCGACAGCGAATAACAGCCGGAATCGTAAGAGTTTAATATGCGTAGCCGATTGCCGGGACAGAGGCCCTGAAATGAACAAAACGAGGAAACATATAGAAATATGTAAAATATAATATATAAATAATGTGCATAACTGTATATTCCGCTATTTAATTCCTACAACAATTAAGTAACTAGCTCAAATCAATGGCGAAAAGTTAATTGTGATTCATTGCCTTTGCTTAAATGGCCTCAATTGCTTTGTTCACTTGCTGTTCATTGTTAGAAAATTGCTAACAATTATTTGATAGATTTGCGAAATTAATATTTATATGTTTATATGAATTGATAAATTGTTGCAATATCGAAAAATCGGTGGCGCAGTCACGACAATAATTAAGTGGCGGACATAACCGTCAACCGCCATGCCATTGCGCAAACGATGAATTATTATATTGCAATTAAGGAGAATGCACACATATAGAGATACATAAATATACACATGCATGTTTGTATATATGTATGATTTACTTGTAAGTAGCTGTTCGCCCTAGTTACACCCAGTTTAATTTCGGTTTTTCATACAAACCCTTCAGGAAAATTTTCAAAAAATTTACATAATTTCATTCATTAATTTGGTCTTAGGTGCGTGTTTCTTTATCGTTACGTTGCGTTCTGGTGACTAACGATTTATGCTGCCTCATTTGGATATCCGAGAATTCATAACATTTTCTCAATTCTCTCTTTATTAATTTTCCTCGTACTGTATCTACATATAAATATTAACCAGTATTGCCAATATTTCTTGGTCTATGCTCGACTCATCTCATTTCTTCAATGTTGCTCTAAAAGTTTCTTCGGTTTCTCTACTTGGAGTTTTAATTTTGGAGATGGAAACTAACGGAATAGCTATCTATCTTTTGCGTTTGAAATAGTTGTTTTTCCAAAGTCAGAACTATGCATAGAGCAGTAGAAAATTAATTAACCCGTATAAGGTTTTTTCAGTATGTTAGAATCAGAATGTTACTGTGATCGATTCCTATATCCACATAGCCAAAAATTTTCGATGAGTATTTAATGCTCTTCTAATGTTACATGTGGTGTTACTCTTTCGAAGGAGTATTTTCTAGATGAAAATCAGCTGTGATTTGTATCCGTAAGTGAGGGAGGGAGTTTTTCCGTTTTACAGGGATTTTTGTGCGAAACTATACAACTCTTCTTCATACCTTGTATCCAGAAACATTATGAAAAGTCGTAAATTAAGCAAAAGACAAAATTGTCAAAGTCGTTTGATCACTCTGACTAATCTCCCTAACTACTACAACAATAAATATTTCAGCGTCTTATTTTTTTCCTACAAGGAAGCGCTCAATTTTCCGAATATTTATTTCATCGTCCTTACTTTTTTCCTGCCCTTTAAATTTTGCGAAAACGATCTTACTTTTTTCCTTCTGCTTTCGAATTTCGAAAATTTATTTCATCGTCATTACTTTTTTCTTATAGAGTGCCGATTTTCGAAAATTTCCGGAAGGTCAATTCGATTTTCCGAAAATTTATTTCAGGTCTTTTACTTATTTCCTACAGAGCAGCTTTCGATTTACCGAATATATTATCCAACTTCTTTCCATTGTTTTACAGGGAAGCTTTTGGTTTGGAAAATATTTCTTTCAGAGTTCTTACTTTTTGCCTCCTCATCGTCCTTACTTTCTACCTGTAATTCCTTTGTTTTACGGGGAAGCTTTCGGTTTTGAAAATATTTTTTGCAGGGTCCTTGCTTTGTTCCTACAGGTCAGCATTTGATTTTTCTAATATTTATTTCATTGCCATAATTTTTTTCCTACAAGGCAATTTTCGTTTTTCCGAAAATTTGTTTCATGGTCCGTTTTCCTGCAGTAAAGCTTTCGATTTTGAAAAAAAATATTTCAGAGTCCATACTTCTTTTTGCAGGTCAGCATTTTATTCCTCTAATATTTATTTCATTGACATTAATTTTTTTCTACAAGGCAGCTTTCGGTTTTCCAAAAAATTATTTCAGCTCTTTTACTTTTTTCTATAAGGCAGCTTTCGGTTTACGGAATATATAATCCAACTCATTTTCTATGCTTAACAAAGAGGCTTTCCATTTTCCAAAGATTTATTTCAGAGCCCTTACTTTTTCCTACAGGGCAGCTTTCGATTTTTCGAAAATTAAATTTTTTTTTTATTTTTTTCTTATAGTGCGTGGCAACATTGCAAATATTATATGTGCAAATTTATGCTGCATTTATGTATGTATTTGTGTTGTTGTTGTGGTTTTAGTTGCGGCAGTGATGCGACGAATGTTGTTGATTGCTCCAAATTCGCGACAAGCGAGCAACAAGCCAACCCACCGAGCTGTCAACAAGTCAGCACACAACATATGTTGCCAATAAAAGCCAAAAACAACAACAACAGCGATATAGCCGCAGACACGCCAACATATGTGTGCGACACGCCACCACATTGTTGCCAACGCTTGCGCCAATCAAGCAGCAATAATGTTTTGCCGGCGCTTTTGTTTCTAGGTAGCAGCATACATACTAATGCCGTTACTGCAGTTGCTGCTGTTGTTGCTATTGTAATTGACTTTTGGGTTAATTGTTTCTATTAGAGTGTGGTGTTGCCTTTTTAATTAAACTTTTCCAATTTTTATTGCCGCCAGCGTGTTTGTTGTAGTGCAGCAATGAAAGTGTTGTTGTTAATTTTTTATACTTTTTATTGTTGTTTTAATTTTTTATTGCTTTTGCACCGCTTGACAAACTGTTTTGCTGGCCAATCATTCACGCGAAACATTAACGCTGATTATTTCGCCGCTGACAAGTGGTTTCTGCGCGGCTTTGACGCTAAGCCGCCGCCGCCTGAGTCGCTTGGCGCCGCCAGCTTTGTGGCTGCATTGCTCGTTGTGCAGTTGATGCTTAAATGCGACGTTTGTGTGTGTGCTTTCAACTCGCTTTGTGGCATGTGGCGCATTTAAACGGCGCTTAATTAAATTGTTAGCAAACACACACACTCTCATACACTAACAACGTGACGCACTGAAATCAATGCCCCAGTGTATTAAATTAAAATAAATTAACGTTTTGTCTGTCAGTTTGACACTGCCAGCCATAAATATCCATTTGGTACGATTTTTGGCAGTGAATCGATTATTTTTGAATTTTCGCAATAGACACTCAAGGTTGCGCGCTAATGCGAGATAGTGCATTGACAGATACGTACATATGTACATACATACATACATACAAATGTAAGTATGGTTTTATGTACAGTATTTAATTGCATTAGTGAGAACTTATTTCGGTTTTTAGTGAGGACTTTATACTCAGTCTGGGAAATCAAGAAATTGCAAAAAAAAAAAAAAATTAATTAAAATAAAAATAATTAACTTAAAAAATGGAATGGAAATGTAAACATGAATAGATATGAATTGGGCTGGCAATGAGCCTGGCAGTGAATGAGGGCAAAACGAAATATCTCCTGTCATCAATCAAACAGCCGTTGGACTCGCGATTTGGCTCTCACGTCACTGTTGACAGTCATAACTTCGAAGTTGTTGATAATTTTTTCTATATTAGGTTGTGAAGTAAAGTCCTCTCTCGACGAACAAAGACCAAACTCTACAAGTCACTCATCAACGCCGTTCTGCTATATGGTGTAGAGGCATGGACGATGAAAATACTTCAGCTCTGAGAGTATTCAATGCAGTACTGCCAGGGGAAGCAGAGGAAGACAACCACTTCGTTGGGAAGACCAGGTGGAAAAGACAGAAAACATTGGCCTAGAGAGCTGTTTTATACGATAATCTTGAAATGGTTTGCATGATAATCACAAATGTTTCACCCTTTTCGGTCGTTTTCGTTAGAGATTAACTACCTTATCTTAGGGAACTGGAGAACTGCAGTTTTTTAGTATAATGAAATGAACTTTTTCGCAAACTGGAATGATCGGAGGTGGAGTTTTCAGCCATAAAGTTTCTTTTAAGCTAAGTTATAGGCTATCTGAACACTCTAGTGTAAATCAAACCCGAGGTAACATCGATTAGGCAAGGAGTGAGACAATAGCAAAGCAATGTTTTGTAGCTGTTGTGTTAGGAGGCGTTGCCGCGGTGATAGTTTTTGACCCAATCTAAATCAGTTTCTGTTCTGGTTACGAAGACCCGATTGTTGTAGTTATTAGATATTTATCATCGATGATTTTCCGCTGGCATTCAAGTCAGATGAACGTTTTCCAGGTGGCATATTCCAAGTCGCCCAATCTGGCAGGCGAGACCTGAAGCCCAGGCCTAGACAGTATTCAACCAATTGAGTGAGCTTTGATCTAAATACGAGAAGAATTGGTCGCTCCAATTTTGACCAATAATCGTCACAATTTAAATAACCATGTAGTAACGAGTATATGCCAGAACTTAGCTGAGTAGTTTCTTAAATTATCTTCTTTGTGGCACTCAAGTAGTTAGGGCTTGCTAGTGCTGCTTAGATCAAAGGAAACTGGGATATAAAGTGATATAAAATGTATTTCCGGCTTGCGGATTTTGTGATAATATTTATGCTGTGATTAAGCATACATACAGACATATATACCAATACATTCCCCTAAACTCACAGATCTCAAAGTGCTTGTCAGAAAATTAACACCACACTAACCCCTTTAACTTCATTCCAAAGTGCTTGCATGACTCTAGGCAGAACATGCGTCCAATTACAGCAGCAACAACAATAGCTGCAAATTGAATGTCAAACATTATGTTGAATCCCACAACAAAAAAAACTTTTGAAATGTTCTGCAATTTGCGTGCAATTAAAAACTAAATTCCACTGCGTGACAAGCAAGCGCCCCGCAGGCCCCCACCACAGACACCGCAACGTTAAAACACTTGCAACAAGTTGACTACCTCTCCGTCCGTCTGCCTGTGCAATTGCTGTCACTTCACACTCCTGCGGCTGTTGCTGCCACCGCAGCTACTTTGTAATTATCCCTGCGCTAAAAATAGCAGCAAATCTAAAATGCTGTGAAATTAAAGTGCCGAGTCAAAAACAACAGCAACACCCTTGCGGCTATGTTGCTAATAGTGCTGTTAGTCGAAAACGCATGGCTGGAGAGCAGCAGAGCTGAGCGCCTGAGCGGATGCGTTGCTGATGCATAGATTAAGTAATTTTGCATATTTTATTATTAACAAAGCTGTCACTCAGCCAATCAGACAGTGCGTCCTGCAGTCATTCAGTCCTTTAGAGTGTCCGCTTTGCGCTCTTACGCACGAAAATAGTTGCTGCCACTTGTACCTACAGTCTGTCTGTCTTAATATAATATTTTGTGTGGTTGCTTTTATTGTTCTACTTCTGCCTTTGGCCGCAGCCAATTTAGGCATTACAAATGGTTTGCTGATAAAAATCTGACAATGCTGTTAACTTCGCGTTTAAGTTTGTTGCGCCGAAAATGGCAAATGCTTACCTCGCGTCCACGCAAACAGCAGAGCCACCAACCTTTCAGGCCGTCTGTGTCCTGTTCTATGACGGTGAGGACATCGCCTTTCTTGAAGGCCAACTCATCGGGCGAGTCGGCAATGTTGTCATAGATCGCTTTCGCATAAAGTTTCTGCAAATGAAAAGAAGAAGTTGAAGAGTTAGCTGATTTATGAGATTCTGGGATAGATATGGGTAGTCTTAAAACTATATTTTATGTTCTCTTTTTTAACTGACAAAAGTACCACTAGTGGTAGAAAGAGTAAATCTGCACTATTTGAAATCTTTGCTCTTTAGATGAGCTTGGAATAATAGTAGCATAAGAACGCGTTCACGTCAAAATTTCGAGTTATAGGTTAAGGTTAACGAACAGCCGTCAAATTTTCTTATTTAAGAAACTAGTTAGTACTAGTTAAGTTATGGCTAACTTAACCAAGATTACTTCTTTCGGTAAAGACTGTTTTTTAACGTTTTCTCAATGTCTACTTAACTGCCACCTGCCTGTTAAGTTTTGGTTAACTTAACCAAGAATCCTTCTTCCGGTAAAAAACCTTTTGTAACCAGAACTTAACTGACAGATAGCTGGTAACCAGAAATTGAGAAAACGGGTCTTAATTGAGTTTCCATATTTTTCCCCTTACCAGCATTCCAAGCCAAAGAGTGGCATGAAATAAATGGATTCTGAAGTTCTTATAGACTTAAAAAGTTAGTACTTAGTAAAAAAGAGCTAGTCAGACATAGCTCTTCAAAAAAAGAGACCTCGAAAACCAAAACCGTATACAAGGGATATTGTCGGTTTAAAGATTCTCAAGTTGTTTCACTTTCGTGAAGCTTATGTGCCATAAGGGTTTGTCTGGAAAGTAATAGGACTGAATTTCTTCCGCCGCGACTATACTTCGGATTCGGTAGAGGGCGCTCCTAGCTAACGAACGAACAGCTGGTCAGTTGTCTCCGAGCACCTGGAGAGCCAGGACAAACATTTTCGCGCAACGTGTTTCTGTGGGTGGTGCAAGCCGAAAACGCAGATGTACGGGGTTAAATTCTGTGTGAAACTCGGTAAATCTGCGACAGAGATATTTGATATGACCAAGCAGGCTTACCCAGATGTTTTTTTAGCAAAAAGTGGTGTGTTTTGGTGGCATTAGGCCTTTTTGGAGGGCCGGGAAGAGGTCGCTGATGAAGACCGGAAGAATGAGCAAATCCAAAGTGAAAAGGATGCTCATTGTCATTAAAGGCATCGGCCACCATGAATTTGTCAACGCCAAGTTTTACGTGGAAGTCCTCAAGAGACTCAAACGAAGGGTCAATCCGCTCCGATAAGACATCGCAGCCGATTGGAAGTTGCATCACGCCAACGCCCCGGCTCACACCGCCGTCTGGTGAACAGCTACCTAACCAAAGGCCGGCACCCAAACGCTGCCGTTCCCTACAGCCCAGATGTGGCCCCGGACTTTTTTTTTCCTTACTTGAATAGGTGAAAGGTGATGAAAGACAAGAATTTTAAGACGACAGCGGGGATCCAAGCAGCATGCATCTCGGCTTTCAAGTCTATGCCTTCCGTGACTCCTTCAGGGCTTGGAAATCGCACCGGCCGCGCTGTATCGACGCTGAAGGAGCTTATTTGAAACTTTGGTTCAATAATTTTGTTTAAATCGACTCAGTCCTATTACTTTCCGGACAAATCCTGTATATCTCTTTACGAAGTACTCCAAAAGGCTGTGAACGAGCGGTAAACTCAGCATATCTGTATCTATGGTAAGAAAGGGCTCAGATGCGAAGTATTAGTGATCCAGATATTTCTTTTATTTCATGTTTAAGAGGTTTTAAGACAGTGTATAATATTTTGGTTTCATAATTTTTTCCTAAATCTTCAACTATCAACTCTATCTACATATCCATGCATATTCTTAAGTCTTGTCCTCATCGAAACTGAAGTCGACTAACTGACCTTCACGATGTCAGCATACGAAATTAGATTTTGCATTTTTGACAGTTTTGTTTTCATTGTTCTTTTTTTCACTATACAACCTACATATTTGTCTGCCTCCCTTCTTCATCTGCTCCACCTTTTCGCAATAAAATTGTGTGCACTCGGTGGTTTTTGCTACTTTATTAAAAGGTAGAAATTCCAAGAATCCAAACAAGTTTGCTTGAAATCTGAGCAGATAAAAATGTTGAGCGCACGATAATGGATTATAATAAAGGCAAGCGCGGCTTTCATTAAGCCTGGCACTAACGCCACACAGTGTATGTACTCTGCACACTTGTATGTGTGTTTATACCTCACAGGCTGAATGTGGAGTTAGCGCCGAAGTTGTGTATCGTCAATTGCTGCAGAATATGAATGAATGAATAAATTGAATGAATTGTGGTTGTGGCTTACTCAATACTCTCCTATCTGAGACTCTATACGCTTGGCATTTCCTGTTTACGTCTAAGCCTTTACGAATATTTATAGAAGCACAGTTAGATATTGGTTTAAATTTTTATTTTCTCTTTGTGTGAACCTTGTCTTTCTGAAGTTAAGGTGTGTTTGTAGATTACTTTTAGCAGATCTGAGTTAATGTGTATGTATGTATGTGTGTGCTAAGTGAATTTTCTCCGAACCCAATAAAGCACCGCTCCACCTTTTGGGGCTTGCCCTGTGACTGCTGACGTACATATATATTCGTTTTTAGACACTAGAAGCCTGTCATTCGTTTCTTCTTGATTTTATGACTGCACGTTTTCCTAGAGAAACTTGTTTTTCTTTTCATTTGTTTCTTTATTATTTTTAAACTATTTGTTTTTCTATTTTTTTAGCCTTTTATTTGATTTGTATTCGAAATAAAACTCGCACCATTTGCATTGTTTTAAGTGATATAAAAAAAACGAAAAAAAAAAATCGAAACCAAACCGCACTTGAATGCCAAGTGTCAAGAGTTGACTGCAAGAAAACCACTCAAGACCACGAATGCGCTTCAGCGCGGGGCATGACACCACACACTTTCGTAACAAAAGTAAATAAATTTCTATTTTTTCCAATGTAAATTTCAATAGGCGGAAAATCGCCTTTGTCTTACACTAAAAGCCTGCGTCTAATTTGTCTAAGTCTGAACTTAATTTGACTTTGTGAAGTGTGGCGTGAGAGTGACTCTCGAAATGCGTGTCTCAGCCAGCATAAGTACACATACATAAGTGCGTATACATAGCACCAATGCTAATTGAAAATGTCAATATATCAAAATGTCGAACGTTTGAACCGTTTTGTTCGCTCGCCTGTTAGGCGTTTGGGTGGCATATGACAGCCCTTTTAATTGCTTGTTGCGCTTGCGCAAAGGCTTTTGTACGCGCTCGCCACGTATTTGCTTTGTGGCGAAATTGTAAATAGTGTTTCGGCTGAAATTCGACATCTCATGCATCATTTATGGTGTAAAGTTATTTGTTGTTTGTAATTTGTTTATTTTGCACTCGTTAGTTGGCGGGAAATACATACATATTTACTTGTGTAAATGCGCATATTGGTTTTAGCGTTTAAATGCATATTCTTCTAAGGCTTGAAAAGCCATACTTTTCTTAGAATTCGCTACAAGTTATAGATTTAAATATTTGTACGAGTAAACACAGTTTTGTGCAGCAAAATGGAGACATACATATGTTAGAAAGTAAAATTTTTTACTTAAAATTTTTAAAGCAGGAAACAAAACTTTTTAAACACTCAAATCTTCACTTAGCGCATTTAAAAATATTATACATTTTAGAAATTAAAAAAAAAAAAAATAACGGGTTTTTCAATAAGAGCGCTACAAATTTTTTTTTTTTAATAAAATGAAAGAAGTCCAGACGCTGTACCCAATTTTGGACAGTTTTCAAGCATAAATCGGCCGATACTGCTACAATTTCTCGTTCGATATTCGTACGTGGCTCATCTATCCTCGTTGACATGTTGGCATAGATGAAATACTTGACGTAGTCCCACAGGAAATAGTGTAATGTGATCAAATCGCACGACCGAGGCGACCAATTGACTGGACCATTTCGTGAGATAACACGTTCACCAAACTTGGTTTTCAATACTATACATCGATTGTGACACTCGTTGTATGGCCTGTGGCGCCGACCTATTGAAACAAGATATTGTCCTAGTCCATATCATTCACTTCGGGCAAACAATATTCAGTTATCGAAGCGATTCAGCTAGAAATGAGCCTCATCGCTGAAGCAGATTTTTCGATGACAATCCAAATCATTTTCAAGTTGTTGCTCGGTGCAATTCACGGTCATACGACGATTCTGGTGGTTTCAGTTCTTCAATTTGATCTTGTAAGGATGTGGGCCAAGAACTTTTCGCAAAATTCGCCACAACGACGTCACAGAGATCCCCAACGCTTGAGAACGACTTGTGAGAGACAGATTTGGGTCTTCCTCAATTGATACGCTAGCTGCAGCATATTCTCGACAATGCGGGGACTTCTTTGTCTCACCAGCACGGAAACATTTTGTACTGGGCCTGTGTATTAAAAAATTGCCACTAGACGCTCAATTGTTAATCTGACAGGACGATTATGACGACCATAAATTGGGTGTAACGCTCTTAAAGTATAGGCCACTGACTCCGGGTTTCGGTGTTAATTTTAATAATTTCGACTCGTTGTTGGATCGTATATCTTTTCATGATGAAATGGCAAACCTTACTGAAGAGAAATGTCAAAAGTGCGAGAAAAAATATAACGTCGTTTGCTCCCTATCGGTCTACTTTTGTCCGCCCCTATGAAAATACATATATAGACAAAAGATAATAAAAAAGTGTTTAAAGAATAGTTTTGAAGATGATTTGTGAATAATCGGTAAGACCTAACTGTGTTTTTTGGACATTCTACCGAATGTTTTTACAACTTTCGGGTCATTGAATGATTGTTGTAATTGTGAATATATATATTTTTTTAATAGTAATTATTTATATTTTCTTTGAAGAGTTTCAATTTATACCCTCTTTGTATCATTTTAAGCTTTCCATTAAATTTTTACGCCGAAATGTAGGCAACAAAAACTTCGCTATATTGCTTTTCTAGTGACTATTTACATTAAAATAGTCTTGAGTAATGATTTCACCCTAACTGACAGCACTAATAGTAATATTTTTAAATATTTGAAAAACAAGAAATCCTAGCGAGATCTACAAATGCGATTGCTTGGAACCAAGCTTGCGCCAAAGCATTTGTCGGGTTATATTTTCTTAAAGAAAACGAAGTTATTGGTTTTAATTTTTATTTTCTCTTTGTGGTTATATGTTAGCCCATTCTTCATTTCCCCAAATGTATTAAAAAACTCTTCATGGTTACTGGTTTGGACAAAACGACGCGTCTTTTCAAGCTTTCCATTTTACTTTTACGCCGAAAGGTAGGCAACAAATTTTAATTTTTTAATATTTTTTTTTTTTGCATTCCAAATCTTGCTAACTTTCAAAATTGTAATATTTTTCAATAATATGCATACAAGCGTACATTTCAAAAAATATCTAAGGTTTGCAAAACTTTATATTTTTTCATTTAAAAATATGCTATTTTCAATTTTAGTTTCGCATTTTCATTACATACAACACTTCTCTTACAGCAATCGCTTTCAATTTGTTGCACAGAACCGTAAATAAGCAAAAATTCTCATTAATATTCATTAATGTTTCATGGTCTCTTATAGAATTAGTGAAAGAAGCTTACTGTAATTCATAAATCCATGAATATTGTTTTTCATTTGGGTCATTAGAATATGTTTTTCTGACTAAATTGCGCAATTTAAAATTATTTACAGTTGGCATTGAGCAGCAACTAATCATTTTGAAAACTTTAAACACTTTACGCTTAAATTTTTCAATTTAATTTTATTTCTAAAATATATTTTACTACATACATGGTAATAAAGACTCTATATACTCATAGTTCTTGCTGCAAAAATATCAAAAAATTACAAGTTCTTTAACTTCATGCAAATCTTCTTTCAACCAAAACATGTTTTTCTCGCAAATGTTTTTCTATAAATCACCTCAACCATGATTGCGCAGTTATTTGAGCACTCAAAAATAATAACAGTAAAAAATTGTGTTCTAACAACAATAACCGTTACTGCTTCATTAACGCTACCGACTACTTGCGACTACTTCATTTATTTCATATTCATACGAGTATTTTGATGGTCAAAGAGCGCGTGAAGAAAAATTGTGAAAACTGAAGCAAAAAAGTAATAATAAAATATTAAGTGGGAAATAAAAACTATCGAGTGCAAACTTTCTGTCGAAAGGTTATTAACCAACAGCGCGAAGAAAGAAGAAATCAGCAAAAGCTCAACACTCGTTAAAGACGCTCACAAAAAAAGTGGGGTTAATGAAAAGGTGGGAAAGCACAAAAAAGTGAATATTCAAAATGACTTCATATTACCTGCGTACATAAAAGTAAAACGCAAGTTAACGCTTAATGAACACTTTTACAGAATATGCTGACTGAGCGAACGCAAGAAGCCGAGAAAAAACCCCATTACACAGCTTGGGCTCTAAAAGTATCAGCTTACCAAATTGCGCCACAGCGCAGTGGACTGCCTCAAGCTGGCGGCCAGAGTGGGGTACGTGCGGGAAGCGCTCTCCACGCTTGAAAAAAGGCAACGGCAAAAGGCGAAATATGATGAATCACGTTGGACTAAAGTGTTGGCACTTTGTGTTATTTAAATATTGTCATAACTTGTTGATTGAGGTGTTGCAAAGCCGGTGAGAAGTTGATGCATACTTTTTTTCGCTCTTGCAAAGAAAAGAGTACGAAAACAAGTGCTCTCGGTGGCCTTTTGATCAGGAAGCTGCTGAAAGCATGAATGGCATTCAGCTAATGAACTTGCAGCTGCTGAGGATTTAATGTCCTTTGGCTTTTGCCGCGGCTACTGCAACTTTTTGTTTGCAAAGGTAATGAGTAAGATGCTTAGGAAATGTGTTAAAAGAGATTGCATCAAACTTATGTTAAAGTCATCATTTTTGCTTTGCGTTGCTCTTGGTTATATCACGTTTGACTCCTTGGATGAAGTAGTCATTCACTTCTAATTAAATAACTGACAGTTCTTAATCTATTGAGTTGATTATACCAGTTTTAAAAACCTTACTTAAGTACAATTCTAACCTTGAATCATTTCACGTGCGGAAATAATGAAAATTTCTTATCAAAAATTGTCCAAATTGAGAGTGAGGACCATTTCACATTATAGTAAAAAAATCCATAGGAGAGCCATAAATTTGCACCAAAGCGTGTATAGAATCATATTTTCTAGAAAAAATATAATATTCGAAATTTTCTTCGGAAAAAATATTTTTCCTATTACTTCAGTTAAGTTTCAAAGTAGCCAAAAGTCATGAACTTCAAACGTAGCAAACTATTTTCTTCCATTAATATCCGTTTGACTGCAAAATAATGCATCGTCTACATTTCTACGTGATAAAATACACGAATAAACTGTCAGACAGACAGTCAATATCGTCATTCGAACACTTTCAAAATTTTGCACTTTGTTCGTGCGACTATTAACGACGAGCAGCACAAAGAAATCGCAAACTGTTTTCAAATTTGCATAGAAAGAAGTCTGGTCACGTTTCGAGGTGTCGCTTGCGATATTCGACAATATAATTAACAAGCGCGCAATTGATGATTAATTTCGATTGTTGTTGGTAATAATAGACGAGGGCACTTTGAACGCACCTGTTGCAAAGTCGCAAAGTGCGAAAATTATAAACACTACAAGTTTCTTTGCCTAGAAATCGATGACAGAGATTTTGTGTGCTTTAAGTTTTGTTTGGGGTATTGGAGGATCTCGAGTTCTAATAAAAAGAGTTCTAGAGAACCTCTAAGTAGATATATAGCACCTCTATTTATTTTCTTAAATGCCTCGAACCGCCCGAATGCAACATATGCGTCTCAAAAGCTTACATTTTGTTTCAAAAAACGTAAGCAAATATTTGTTCTCAGTCTCGAACATTAACCTAAACACAATTATGCGCTTATTGACATACAAACATGTGGACATATAGACTTAAAATGAGTACAACGACTTATTGGTACGTGATCTTTAGACGAAAGCCTCAAAAATTTATGTTTTTCTTAATCTAAAATGCCATACGAACGACATTGTGCTGGTTCAAGTTCACAAGTCAATTATTTAGCTTGTTTAAACAGATAAAGTACAAAGTGTTATAAATCATCTTTGTAAAATTTTATACTAACAAAGTGAGTGACATTTTGCTTTTGAGAAATGTGACACATTTACAAGGTAAAAATTGTGTAAAATACCACGAAACGTAAAAAAAATCTTGGCATGATAAATAAACGGTGTGCAGGTATTAGGGTGGGTTAACTGTTTTATAGTTTCGAAAAAATTTCTTATCTAGCTTTATCGGTTTTTGCAGTTAATTCTAAACCTAAATACATATGGTTGTCGTTGCATTTAATTTAATCCTGGAAAATTTTAATGTATTGAAAAGTTTTCATTCATCCGCCTTGCCTTTTATATTTCGGGATTTGGCAACCCTAGTACTGCAATCTAGCAACTCATAACTTTATCGTAAAGTTTGACATATTTGATGTTATATTATATTTAGAACGTTTTGGCATTTTTTTTTGTCTACAGTAACTTGTAATATTCATCTCGGCCAAAAAATGGAAATAAATCACGTGTATTTTCGCGTGATTATGTTTTACAACTTGCGACATGGACTAACTCAGCACCAGTGTCTCGATGAACTCAATTCAATTATTGTCAAAGAAAGCTCCGTCAAAGACCAGTGTAGTGTTCATCGATGGTATAGTGAATCTAATCGACGTCGTAGATCGTTGCAAGAATAATTTCGTGAAGATCGTAAGTTGTTTTTTTCGGAAACTATAGATGCTGTGCGCAAAATAATATGTCGCCAGATCGTCATGTGACCTAACTTGAGATAGAGACAAGATGAAATGTGAATATCGCGTAAGTAAGGAGCAGTCTACTGTATGGGTGTTTCAAGATACGCAAAATCCAACAAAAGTTGTTCGAGCAATAAGCGCTTCTAAGCAAATAGTTGTTTTTTGGGAACAACTGGATATATCACAATAATCATTTATTTGTCAGATGTCTGTTAAGAAATTATGAAAACCAGTCACCGAAGACAGATCACTCTTCACCACCAGAATGCAAGCTCTCTCTCACACATCGACTGAAACAATTGCATTTTTGAGCACTCAAACCATCAATTTGACCGTAAAGTCTTGGCTTGGCGGCCAATGACTTCTCTTTATACTCGTTTGTAACAGGTCAACGATTTTCGACAGCTGAAGAGCTGGTTGACGAGTTCAGAAAGCATGTTTTGGAATTAACTCAATCAGAGTGGCAAAAGGGCTTCGGCTATTACTTGAAACGCATGCAAAAATGTATCGATCTTAATGGAGAATATTTTGAAAAACAATAATACCGATTTTGAAAATTAATTTTTTTTGTGCTGTAATCCCGAAATATTAAAGGCTACCTGCATATTAAGATAAAATATTGTTTTTTTTTTTTTTTATTTAAAGGCAATCAAATAGCCGAATGCTGTCTCGTAGAAACGGATCTTGTGCTAATTTTGAGAGTTCCTACTTGTCAGAACTACTTTTTTGAAAGGATTATATTTCGATACTTTTAGTAATTATTGAATTACCATATATACTTTAAAGCAGAAAAAACTTAAGCGTTGTATAAGAACTTGTGGTGATTGTTGTCTAATATTTTTCTATTTTAAAACTATGATAATGACCAGAAAATCGGTTAGTCTAAGCCAAAAGAGATATATAACCTTTGGGTCAAAATGACCCAGCGGCATTTCTAAGGGGTTAACGAGAATTTGAAGCATTAAATATAGTAAATTCCATTCGTAAAAATCAATTAACCGTAGTAAACCCCCAAAACATTCTCAGAAATAGAATATAACAAATACTTGCTCGCTTAAGTATGATGAGTTTTAAGCGTAGCTTCGTTCAAGTAAACGCAACGCATGACTCATGCACACAATTTAAGCCGATCAGTAACATAAGATCAGTACAATAAAAAAATCCGAAATCATCAAACGTCAAATTTGAAAAATTTCACTTCCATCAAAAGAAGCTGAAAAAAGATGAAAGATGCTTTAAGAAAAAAACCGAATTGGAATGTAAGTAATCCATCAATGGACGCTGTGTAGCGATACACAACGGTGTAAGAAACATTCCAACGCTTCAGCGAGTGAGTGTGAACACGCAGACAAAATCCATTAACAAAGCGGTGGCACGAAATGCAACATAAAAACACTTCAAAGGGCTTACTTGGATTAGAAACATATTTACATAAGCTTGCACAGCGGCGCGTAGATATATCTATAAGCCGTTGGAGATATCTGACTGCTTCGATAAGTGACTCATAACCCTAATCAGTCCTAATCAATGGAACAATATTTGGAAAACACACCGGAAGTGCTAACAAAGTGGCTGCAGATACAAAACTATAAGTACAACAGCAGTGAAATGTCGAGATTGAAAAATATATAAACAAATTTGAAGCCTCAAACATAACAAGCGCTTAGCTTGGCATGTGTGTGGGTGTTAAGCTTGTTAACCATGTTCTTAGCCACATCTTTGTTGTCTACTCAATCACTTCCTTCATTATCTCGACGCTGCCCCCTCTACAATTATCAACATTTAAATATGAGTGTGTCTACTTCTTCGGCTGGTCGAACGATTTCGTATTTACATATGTATCTACATTCTCGAGCGCTCAGTGTACTCATTCAAGATTAGCTTTGGCTTAGGCGCCTCTTTACATACCGGCATTGTTGAACCGGTTAACTGAAGACCGTCGTTTCGCGTCGCTTTGCGTCGTGTTGTTATGCTGCGTTGCGTACCGGATGCCAGCAAGTATGCGTCACGCGTATTGTGTGTAACGAGGAGATTCCAATGGTTTAATTTACTTATGACTCTTCGGCGGTGCTCTTGACGAATTCGTCGAATTTTACGTGATTAGCAAACGAACTATTTACACACGTAGCTTTGTAAGTATGTATGTATTTAGTTAAGTGAATTACGCTTTTTGAACGCTTTTGTCGCAATTGATTATCGATATTTGTTCGAAATAAAGCCTCACTGTAGTTTTGGGACTCATTTAACATGCATTAGAGTACTAAAAATAATTATTTACATTTTTTTTGTGATTTTTCACAATAATAAAATTATTCACCACGTGGTGAAAATAGTAATCATGCATTAATTTATTCTCCACGTGGTGAAATTTTTAATTTAACCATAAAATAATTTTTTTAAATTTTCTCCAAAAGGTTGAGCACGAGCGTCGTCGATGCTTTCGTTAGAAGAGTGATTTGCCGTAATGCTTTCATTGCAAGCTCAGTCACGATTTTGATTGTCAACGAGCACTAATGAACTGCTTTGAGCGATACAACTTTTCGTTAAAAGCAATCATTATTTAATTTTTTTCGTTTATTTGTTAGCTGATTAAAACCAAAGACGTGCGATCTCTCTCTCCCTCCCCCGTTTTTATTGCCCGCTAGCGGCGCGTGGCCGTTTACTAGCATTTCTCCACGCTTTCAAGCCTAATAATTGCATTTCATTCATTGTAGTTGGCGCTGATTAATTGCCGCTTGTCGAAATCTCGCTTGCCAATCAATTGTCTTTGTATTTGTGTGTATGTGGTTTTGCAATTTTCGGCCTTTTATCCGCACCTCTGCCCCAATTTGGCTTCCAGGCTTTGTGCTCCAAAGGCCAACGCTTGCATGCCGAACTCAACAAAGCCAGCATACAGCCGGGCGCGCTAATTGATTTGTTCGCTAAATATTATTAGCGAAGTTGCTAAAGTTTACGCTTATGCAACGCTCTAGACTTTAATTGTTTGTGCAAAGATTTTTTCGGCGCTGCTTTAGCTCGTTCTCTTGCCGTTTTTATTGGCTTCAAGGTCACATGCATAACTGTTTTTTGTTATTTTCCTTTACTTTATCTCGGTTTCTATTGTTTGCACACTCGTTGCGGACTTTGCATATTGCATTTTTTTAACAAGTTTATTTTTAAGCGTTATAATCACGTAGGAATACATACATGTATGTATGTATATATGTATATATGCACCTACCGAGATGCTACTTATAAAATATATTTTTACCTGAATATGTATATGCTTGATTTTATAAATGTTTCTGATATGCCAATTAAAGTGTTATAATTAATCGATCGAGATAATGACTGATAATAACTTGAAAATTTATTAGCATCTCGAAACACGTTATTTAAGTTACGGAATCCCGATGTTTTCATTTTTAACTTTTGTATTTTTTACTTTTAAAAACTATTTTTTATGTAAATAATATTTTTTAAAAATCGTGATTTCGGGATTACATAATTTTCATTTCGGGATCCCGACTTTTAAAATACTTAATAAAAACATTGTGTTTTGTCTAAATAATATTTTAGGTTTGCATTAAAAGAATCAAGACTTCGGGTTTATACAATGTTATTATCGGGATCCCGATTTTTCAATTACTAAGTAAAAACAATGTTGCTTTATCTTATTAATATTGTTAAGCTATTAGAAAAATCAGTATTTCGGGATCACAATTTTTTTAAATTTCGGGATCCCGATTTTTGAAACATTTAATAAAAGCGATATTGCTTTATCTAAATAATATTTTTAAGTAATTAGAAAAATCAGATTTTCGGAATCCCGATTTTTAAAATACTTCACAAAATATGTGTTTTGTCTAAATAATGTTTTTTTGTTGTCATAATTTCGGGATCATACAGTTATATTTTCGGGTTCCCGTTTTTTGAGTTACTAAATAAAAAAGATCTTGCTTCATCTAAATAATAATTTTAAGTAATTCAAAAATTTTGTTTTCGGGATTACAAATTATTTAAATTTCGGGATACCGATTTTTGAAATACTTAATAAAAAACAATGTTGCATTATCTAAATAATATTTTTATGTAATTAGAAAAATCAAAGTTTCGGGATCACACATTTTTTCCCATATTTTTAATCCTCATAATCTAATGAATTGTTCCATTTATTATTTTATGTATGTATAGCGCTATTTCTCAGAAATGAACTCCCTGTAAACATTTTTTAATTGCTTCCTTTAACTTCTTGCTAATTGGTACTAAACTTTTATACGGTTTTGTACCGGTTAAAATTATCATAGCAGTAAACACTTGACATCAACGCTAAAATTAACTGTTATAACTAGCAGTACTAACTGCCTTTGGGAAGTACCTTCGATAAAGCCGAGTTACTCTTATCTCAAGGTGTCTACAATAAACGTACGCGTTCTAGTGAAAATATCATTTTTCTTCTATTTGCACTTATGTAATTGCGATACAGTTAAGGCTACACGGATTTTTGAAATATATGATATTGATTTAGTTTTTAATTATTATTTTCGGTGCCTTTTTGATTTGCAGGATTTTATGTTTCGAAATTTTGGGTATAATTACGGTTATCGTCTAATATACTGTGCTACAGTTGATGAATTGTTTTCTTTCTATCGTGTGTTTTTAAATTTTTGACGATCTCGTAACCCCGGAAATAAATATAGAATATTCACAAACAATTTGCAATTTTTTGGTATATTTAGAAGATAGGAGTTTTTTGATTAATTCCCGAAGAAATTATAATATCGTAAAACAAAATTAAAAAAAAAAACAAAAGAGTTTAGCATCGAGCTCTATTTTTTTACTGCCAAAAATGAGCTTAAAATTTTCGAATTTTCTTACTCTCCATATGCTTTTTCTCCAAACGAAACAAGACTTTATCATAATCATGTTTTTTTTTATTTATGCCACAGAAAAGCTGGTAGTAATGGCTACCTTAACCACACTTACTACTTGCTTCACACTTAATTAACGCTTGGACTCGTAAGTACGAAGCAATTAGTGCGATAAGTACATATTATTTGAATAAGGACTGGAAATGAGAACGCTTTTGCAATTACCTTAAATATGCTTATCACTTCGCAGTGCGAAAGTAGTGCAAAGCGAATGCAAGTCGGGAATGTTCTAGGTAAATAATGGTATGCATTTATTGTACTTTTACATACATATATCAGTAATTATAGTCGTAGCGTGTAGTAAACGATAATGTCGACACCTGTCTCGAGATTCGCCCAATGTGCTTTTGAAATGTGCAATAAGTAAAGGACGATAGAAAAAGTAATTGCATATGTATGTACACACATATGTATATATAAATTTGCATATATTCATAGATAATATTCATATGCGTATGTGTACATATATCTACTTGTGTACATAAGCTCTTGGTATTTAATATGTGATTATGAGTTTTTCGCCAAAAGCGACAATTGATAACGAATCTTGTGACGTGAGTGGCATAACTACAAGCATTTACGTCGTTTATGGGTAACACAACATACATACCTTTTCATACATATGTATGCATACATGCAAGACCGTAATATGTATATAGTATAATTGTATAAACTATTTATGGAATAAGCACAGAACTGGATCATAAGAGCTTTGTCGCTAGCTACTCTGCTACCACTTACATTTTAACAGTATTTTTTTGGTAATAATATATGTATGGTAGTTAATGGGGTTTCTGTCCGTTATTTTGACTCACAAGTATAACTCTAAAAACCAGTTATTATTATTCAATAAAATGATTGAAAAATGAATTTCAAATGCAATAAAAACTATGATGGTTTTGAAACAAAATATGTACCTAATATGCTAATAAAGCTCCCACAATATTTCGGGATTCCTGAATTCTATATATAAATGTACGTATGTAAAAAATATTGCATTTACAATGCAAAAACACTCATATCTTTTCGGGATCCCGAAACTATTATTTTCTGATCCCGGAATTTCGGGATTCTCAAATTTAAATTTTACTTTGAAAATGTATTTACAAGTAGAAGCTAGTAAAGCTCCAACAACATTGCTATTATTTTTCCGTTCCAGAATTATTAATCCCGAAATTTCGGGATTCATGAATTATACATACATATATATAAATGTTTGTAAAAAAATATATTATTTACGTTGCAAAAGCACTTTTATTAATTTCGGGATCCCGAAACTATTATTTTCCGATCCCGAAATTTCACAAATTTATATTTAAAAAAGCACTCTTATTAGTTCCGGGATCCCGAAAAATTCGGGATTCAAAAATTTAAATTTTACTTTGAATATTTATATACAAGTACCAGCACAAATAATAATTTTAGTAGTTGCTTTTAAAATGAAATGCCCATCACTGACGGTATATGCTCAAATAGACAGATAAACAGATATGTATGTATGTATATATGTATGTATGTATGTATGTATGTATATAATACATAGTATGTATGTAGATAAATGTTGTTTGAAAAAAAAAATTACTAAAACCGATTGGTAGAAAAAAAAGTAGAACCATTGACATGGCGTAAGCAAAATTATAACTTCATGTCACGTCGCGTCTGGAATGCATATACAACTTCTTCATTTCACACAGAGCAACATGCTGGCGGCAACTTGCAACACCTCGACACATGCGTTGCCGCCTAGCCCTTGCCAATGCAGACATGCCCATTGATATGCATACAGTTCATAAACTTACAAAGGTATAACAGAGTATTTACGATTAGTTGCAACACACACACACACACTCAAGCATGCAACATGTCATAAGCAACGTAAACAAGGAAAGGAAAAAGTAAAGTAAAATAATTACAAGAAAGAGTAACTTTCAACAGAGTTCACGCTGCATGATAAATACATAAATAGCGATATATATCGGTTTGTGTGTGTGTGAATGTGTGTTGCAAGGATTTCTTATGCGAAACACAAACTCATTAAAGCTGCGTTGGTATGTGCGTAAAGTGCATGAATGACGAGAATTTCAATATAAAATTTATTTTAAATACAAAAAGCAACAAAAATACAATAAAAATCTTTAAATATATACTTATGTACATGGAAACATATCTAAAGATAGTTGTAAACAGCGGCATTACAATTCGGTCAATTTTATGCGCCGTGCTCATTTGCTAATTCTCGTAAAAATAAACTTTTTCAATAAACCAGCTTCCGTTTGGAATTCCAATAACATTTTTCATGCATAAATGCCAGACAATTTGAATATTGGCGGATTGCGGAAAAAATGCGCTTAAAAATCAAGGCAATTACGCAATTGAAAGTTCTTCAATACTTGGACTGGCCGGCACTACTGTTTGCATATAGTATATATATGTATGTATGTATACATATGTGTGTTCATATGAGTGTGTGTGCTTATGTCCAGCTCAACGGACATATGCATTGCATAAGGTCACGGTTCTCAAGTGCCTTCAATGGAAGTCTTTTGTAAGGCAAATTATTGGAGCATGGCATATAGCATTTATGACATACATACATACATACAAAACTATCATCAACTAAAATGCAAAATAACATAACATCACTTTTCAAAAGTTTTTGGTTATAAATTGGTTAGCAGACACTTGAATGTTGGTTATAAAATGGTTATATATTGGTTATCAGACACTTGAGTTTTGGTTATAAAATGGTTATATATTGCTTATGATGCACTCAAGCAAAAAAAATTGAGTTTTGGTTATAAAATGGTTATATATTGGTTAATCATACACTCACTGATTGAAACAAAAATTGAGTTTTGGTTATAAAATGGTTATATATTGGTTATCATACACTCACTGATTGAAACAAAAATTGAGTTTTGGTTATAAAATGGTTATATATTGGTTAATCATACACTCACTGATTGAAACAAAAATTGAGTCTTGGTTATAAAATAGTTATAAAATCGTTATTATATCTGATAGCGATTTCCGATTTTTTTTTTTTTTTGTTGATACGCGGTTTTGCATTTTAGGTGTAATTGTATATTGATATACATCGATGTATTTGTATGTATGCGCATAAATATTTCATGTCTGCATAAGTTTGCCACCGTTTTTGCGGGTAGTCTCGTTTTTAACAATCAATTTCAATATATTGTATATATGTATGTCCATTTAAATATGGAAATCACATGCAAAATATCGAAACCTCGAAGAAAACCTCAACCCGGTTGTGTGACGTAAAAATTGTGGCAGCAACAGTTGAACGATTGCGGTTTTTCAATTGAGCAGAAATTAAAAAGAAGACAATAAAAATACAACAAAAAAATAAATAAATGAGCGAAGCCAGAGACGTCAATCTGACAGCCAGACTTCGCATGAAAGCCAAGCTAATTTTTTTCATAGTTAATTTAGTTTCATACGAAATCTACATACCTACATACTATAAACATACATATCTAGATATGTATGTACATATATATACATATGTACGTATGTACATTCTTACATATAAACTCACATCGGCATCTTCATTCATCATTTATAAATTCACTTAAATTAAAATTTATTTTCTTATAAAGATGTACATACATATAAGCATGCATGTATGTATATGTGCATACATTTTAATTGAACAATTAACTTTTCCATCAAATAAATAGTTGCTGTTCAACAACAATCATTGCTAGCGGCAGTTTGTCATAATTGCAAGCCATGAATTGCTATGATCTCTTTTTGCCGTAAATTTCAGTTATTATTCGCCGATATTGCATACAAACCCCACACGTATACATATACATACATATTTATATCTACATACATACATACATATATGCTCATGCAACTAGTTATTAGTATTAAATGGCAGCTTTAGTCTAATGGAAACCTCTCTTCTCAAACGCTAATCTATTGCTATTATCAATCTAAACATCTGTGTTTGAATTTCTTTAATAATACACATACAGATAGGTTGGGTATGAAGATGTTTGATAAATTTTTTGCACACATTTGAGACATTTTCAAAAACGAAAAAAAAAATTTAGGAAATACAGCAAAAAAAAATTAATAATAATTGTAAATAGTCCCTGACCTTTACCATATTGAGTATAAAAAACTTAGATGCTAGGGTATAGAGCCCATGAACGTATGAACCCTAAAGAAATAATACGAGTATGTTTCGTAGAATTAGTAAAAAAGTGGACTCTTAAAAAGCCAAGAGAGAACAAAGAATTGTATCATTAGTTATAGTAAATCAAGACGATCTCTGTATGTGATATCTTTGCCGATTTATAGATTGAATCACTAGAAAATTTTTATTAGTCATCGTCCAATTCCTCCCATTAATTTTATTTCATATACGTATCTACAAACGTTAACCAATTTAACGCTATGCTTACGAGTTAGAAGTGCTTTCCGAACAATATCAAGCGACGCTGCCGCCCATTGACACCCAGGGAGATGAATTTACTATCAGAGCCGTCTGTAGGCGTAAAAAAGAGGAGAAAACCAAAAGTATCACAATGTGGCAGCAAAGAACGGTAGATCCACAGACTAATCTCAGGCTTCCATTTATGAATAGATAGGCAACATAAGGACCTAGACTTCCACCTAACCCAAATACTGATACTGATTGGGCATGGATGCTTTAGAAGCTGTCTATTCTGATTCCTTCATGACTTTAGTCCGTACTGTCCGACGTGTACAGAATGCATAGAAGACTCTTAGCGGGTATTTTTTCAATGTCGTCGTTTTTAAAATCTAAGGAAATGTTAAGAACCTCACTTGCGGCAGTTTTTCGGTGGACAATTTGACTGCACTCATGTGTCAGTCCTCAGGGAAGTGGGAAGCGTTAGCTCTAATTATGACAAAATTTAGACATATACAGTATATTAGGCATCAGTCAGTCCCTATGATAGATGAGACTTAAAGTCTTTCTCTCTACCATGAAGTAATATTTAACCCGGTGATTCTGGAGAAATATGAGTTGGGAATAGGTTAGGTTTAGCGAATTAAAATTCTGCACTCCGGCTTTCGATGCTTTCTTTACTATAAAAAGACGTTTAACGGTTGACAACATGGGTTCGCTAACAAAACAGTTGTGAATACATATTTCGTCTTATTTGAAGCGTTTTCTCTACTCTTCTACACAAAAATTTTAAAAGCATTTATTAAGTGATACTTCCCTGACATCTTTCATATCTCTTGTCTTTTCACCTACTTGTAAAACGACGTCTCTTTGATACTACGTTTCTGACTGACACTTAATCATGCGATTTAGGTTGTTGAGGAGATGATTTAACTAATGTACTTGATTTAGCAAGATTTCGCCATACCAAAATGCCACTTGTTAAGCTCGTAACCGAGCAGATTTGATGCTAATCTACGCGAAATATCACTGTGCGACTCTTTTTTAGCGTCATTTGTTTGTCAGTAAGGAAATCAATTACATTATCACAGCTGATTAAGACAAATGTCCGAGGCCACATCTGGGCTATAGGACGGCTGCGGAAGCATTAAGATGCCGACCTTGGTGATAGCTGTTCACAAGAAAGGCGGTGTGAGCAGGGTCGTTGTCGTGATGCATTTTCCAATCGGCTGCGATGTCTTGTCGGACCCGATTGACCCTTCGTTTGAGTCTCTTGAGGACTTCCACGTAAAACTTGGCGTTGACGGTTTGTCCAGGAGGAACAAATTCATTGTGGACGATGCCTCTGATGTCAAAAAAGGCAATGCGCATCGTTTTCACTTTGGATTTGCTTATTCTCCCCTTTTTTTGGGCGAGGAGACGTGTGCCGCTCGGAAGGTTGCCTATTTGTCTATGGACCCAACTACTTTGTGATGCCGAGTTGTATATAGACACTTTCCTACTAACAGCTGCAGATACTCACAGATATTTACTATATATGAAACATTCTAGCGATTGCTAATGAGTAGCTTCCTTCATGTCACCAACTTCAGTGCGCTTTATGGCACATTTTAGCACAACAACACTAATTGCAATAACAACTGTGGAGAATGCCGCGATTTGCTACAGCACCTACCCGTGTCCTAAATTCTCCACAAATTTGCACTAGACTCGGAAAAATACAAAAACAATAAAAAATGGGAAACACATTTAGCACTTATCACATCACGTATTATCACATATGGTTATCTATGCCGTCGAGGTTAGGATGAGTAAGCGCGCTGGGGAAGAAGTGAAGGGGCAGCACGCCATAGCAACTGTTTCTACTTTCATAACAATAAACCGATAACAAACAGTATTTTATCTGCTTGTAACCTCGATACGATATCTCCATACATTAGTGGTGCAACGTGCGCGCTTGATTTAAGCCTTCTCCCCAAGTTATTGACTACAAATTAGATAAATAACGTCTAATTAGTGGACCACGTGTGTGGTGTAAATATGCGCCGAGTGCAAAATCGGTTAAGACAAAGCCGCAGCAAGATGCAAACAAGAACGCGAACATGCGCAAGAACATGAGCCGATGACGACGACGACGAGCATGAGCTGGCGAGAGAGGGCTAGCAACGCCGGTAACTAACAACTTCATGGAGCCGTGAACAGCACAACAACACACATGCCATATATACATACATACACATACATATGTGTGATCGCAGCAATTAGGCCTGTGGCGCTGCTTTGCGATCTCGGGTGGAGTTGGTCGGGGGTCTTGGGCGTGTTGCACACCGCATCCGGAGGGTTTCAATTACACAACTCCTGTTTTAAGCTAACAGCTGCTGACACTAAGTACGCTGTAATTAAAGGCGTACAGCGTGCAGCTGAATACAATAGCTACAACTACAATAACAACAAATATTACTATTTTCCACATTGTTGGTGTTGTTATTGCTGTTGCCTGTTGCCGATCGATAGTGCAGACACATAAGTGCTCAGATAATACTCAGGTATCAACAAAGCGATTAGATATAAATTACAACAACAAAAACCATAGAAGAGCAGTTACAATGTTACGCGATGCTGCTGCTGCTGCTTCTTCCACTTCCTCTTCAACTGCGCCAACGTAGATCAACAACAACTCAACAACAGAAATTGTTATTGTTGGCATTGCAAAGATCATCATTGCCTATGTCTATGAGCGCACACATACATATGGTATATATGCAACATACAAGCTGTCTTTCTACAAAAGAGGAGGCAAGGCGGCAGACACCGAGCGCTGCCCAAGTGAGATTAATATAAATGGTGCTCCAAATGTGCGCAAAAGCGAAAAGTAATTGCTGCTGCCAACGCCATGGTTGCTGCTGCTGACGGCGCTGCCTGGTCCATGGCATGAGTGACTGATGGCTTGACAGGCGGGCAGCGCGGGCTCGAGCGCTCTTGTGTTGGGTATCAGTGTCGGATGCGGTGCGAGATGCTGCCAAGCAAGGCAAGTCTAGCCGGCTGATTTTTATTAGCATACGGATACAATAATAATAACAACAACAAACAATTACAACAACATGTATGCCATAAATAACTAGGCAGTGAGATAGTAAACACCGGTCTGATTGACTGACTGCCCGACTGAATGGGGGGAAGTACACACACACACACTCGCACACGCCATACACACACATATGCATTGCCGGCTAGCCTAGCGCGCTGGTTCGCTAGCGCTGACTAACTTGCCAACTTGCAATTAATACATTTGTGCGAAAATGCTGCCAGGCATTCTTCGATTTCAGCCTTCGATGTAGGAAGGCGCAGCCGCAAACGCCTTTCTTATGTGCAGCATGTACCACGGACGTACATATATACATATATGCATATATGTTTGTATAGAAATATATCTGCACTTCGACATGGTTTCGCAGCGTTTGAGTAGCGCGTCGCATTGGGCGGAGGGATGCGCTCGATTTAAAAGCGCTTATTTAATTTTCTAAATGACTACAATGTGCCCCGATCAAGTTTCCTAGCCAGCCTAGTGGCCACCACAGCGTTCGTCTGTTGCCAGCACAAGCGATGATGAATAACTATGCAGATGAGGATTTGATTTTTTTGCTCTTTCTTTTTGCTGCTGTCTTCTGCTGCTTTTTGTCGAGATGATCATTTGATGTATTGCCATTTTAATAGGGGCGGAATATTTTGCACAAACGCAGCATTGATGCTTACATGCATGCATACACACTTCAGTATATGCGTGTGTGCGCCACTTTACAGTGTGGGCTATAAATAATGCGACAGGTAATCTTTTGAAGTAAGGTTCTTCAGCTCAGCTTTGAATTGGTGTTTTATTTGAACTGGAAATTATTTTTATAAAGTAAAATGTTAACTTCGGCAACGAAGCTGTAAAAACTTTCACAATTTGCACTTTTTTTTAGCACAAAAGTGTAGAAAAATATTGTATTTTTATTTTGATCGATCAGTTTGTATGGCAGCTACATATGTATATGCTAACGTGGTGTGATCTGAACAATCTAATCGTAAATTATAAAATTATCTTAGATAATAATACTCGCCAAATTTCGTAAAAATATTTTCTCAAATAAAACATTTTTCCATACAAGGTCATGGTTTTGATCGATCAATTTGTATGCCAGCTATATGCTATAGTTATCCGATATGCGAAATTTCTTCGGAGATTAGAGCGTTGCCTTGAAAAATATTCTATGCGAAATTTTATGAAGATACCTGGTCAAATAAATCAGTTTTCCATTCAATAACATGTTTTTGATCGATCGGCTTTTATAGAAAGTATCTGTTTTAGCGGTCCGATATCGGCGATTTTGACAAATAAGCAGTTTTTTTTCGTATTAAAGGGACGTCTGTTCAGATCAATCGATTCAAAGATCCTTTGTTTTATTTCAGCTACCTATTATTTTATTAGTAGTACCAATAAAAATGAAGTTTTGAATCGTTTTGTGGGGTCTGAAAGGGAGAAAATAAATATTTTAAATAAAAAATACGGTGTGGTTGAGGCATGAGAAAGTAAGACTTCAATAAATTTTCTAAAAAAAAAAATTGTGGAAATTAAAAATAAAAAAAAAACCAAAAAGTCAGTTATTTGAATTTTTCACATAAATTTTGAGGTTATGTGAAAAAAAGTATGTATTCAGAAGTTATAAACCTTTTCATAAACTACAACATTGCCATGTACATGTTTCCTGTAGGACTCGTAGTTTTGCTGGAAATCGTGATGAACCATTTTAACCCACCATTTTCAGCCACGCCCCTCTTTTTCCTTTTCACGACCTCAAATTCCCCGTTAATAATTTTCGCCTTAATTTTTGTTACCTTATCCTTCGTTTCTTGTGGATTTCATCCTAATATGATTTTTTCGTTTTCAAAAATTTTCTTCTCTGGTCTAAGTCTGTTATCATCGTTTCTTTTTTTTTTGGAACCGCTATACAAGACACTATTTCTTTGTGATAATGTCGTGAAATGATGTTGAAATTATATACGATATTTCCTTTAAGTTTCATAACAATTATTAATTTTATTTTCGCTAACAATTCCTACCCATCCAAGTCATAACCATATTAAAGCTGTAAGTTTTCCATAACCACCAGTGTGTGACTGGACAGAAATTTCATTATATGAGACTGCAGGTAATTTCTATGATTTATTTTTTTTGAAATCAAAATATCGAAGTATATATTTACTTATATATATGTATATATTTTAGTATGCTATAACATTAATTTATTTTTATTGTATGTAAAGTATAATTTAAAACATTTATTTTTTTCAGGCCTTTGAATTCATATTTTGAAAGTGAAAAATAGTAATACTGAAATAGTGATAAATGATTTAGTGGAGCAAAAGTGTTGTGAAATTTGTGGTAAGTGATAAATTTTACTTTTACATACATATATATATTGTATATGTTTGTTTTCTTCGATTAGTACTTTCTTTTTCAATTATTTTTAGCATATGTCTATATGTTGGCTCTGCTCTCTTGTCCAAAAAAAAATTAAAAAATTTTAAATTAGCTTAAGAGATTATTTGGTTAGCTTATTAATCGCTTGCTTTAGTCAGTAAATATAAATTAAAAATACCGGTATAATTAGTGGGAAAAATTATACCTTTAAGATAGCCAATTATACCAAATTATTTGGTGAAAAAAATTAGATAGTTATATTTAAAAAAATTATACAACTTTACTTGGTTTATGCCAGTTTTTGTTCGATTCATCACTGTCCAGGGTGGAAAAATTATACCGTTTGGAGAGCCAATTATACCAAATTATTTGGCGGAAAAATTGGATAGTTATATTTAAGAAAGTTATACTAGTTTTTTTGGTTTATGCCAGTTGTTTGCTCGGTTCGTCACTTCTAGTGTGGAAAATTATACCAATTAGAGAAATATTTATACTAGATTTATTTGTGGGAAAATTAGACAGGTAAACTTAAAAAAATATAGTAGTTTATTTGGTTTATGCCAGTTTTTGTTCGATTCATCACTGTCCAGGGTGGAAAAATTATACCGTTTAGAGAGCCAATTATACCAAATTATTTGGCGGAAAAATTGGATAGTTATAATTAAAAAATTATACCAGTTTATTTGGTTTGTACCAATTCATTGTTCGTTTCATCATCCTCGAGAGTTGTAAAACAGATGCCACGCTATCAAATTTTAATTTTTTATTCATCAGGCTTTTTAAAAATTTTGTTTCCAATTTAATCATAAAATTTCATGACACTTCAAAATTCCTACTGGGCATATTGCATATCTTACTTATACCCATGTATGCAATATGCAATTCCCATAAAATCATAAATAATCTTCAACTCCATGCCACTGGCATACAGACGTGTTCGAAATAATAAGAACAACCAAAGTGAATATCGAAATCATTGAATAAAATTTTCTCAGTAATATTTTATTGAACCTTTTTTTCTTAAAAAATTTATACATTGAAAAAATTGAAAATCTAGTCATCAAATACGCACTAACTTTTTTGTACTGCAAATTTTGTTGCATTGGGTCTTAAACAGCCTGTTCGAAAAAATAAGAACAAAGCATGAAAAATTATAAAAACACACGTTTGTTGTTTTGAAATGCATACAAATGGCCTTACATTTAATATGAAGTCGCTCCCTCACGATTTTTTATTACTTCGGCACATCTGGACTGCATGGAGTCTACAAGGTGCGGCATCTAGAGAGGGGTATATTTTCCCAAGTATTCTTTGCTGCTCTCCATAATTCTTCCAAATTTTGTGGCTTAGCATCCCTTATTCCCTTTTTTACATCCATCCATAAGTGTTCGATTGGGTTAAGGTCCGGCGACTGCGCCGGCCAATCCATTAATTTCACATTTTTGCTGCGAAACCATTCCTTAGCCCTTTTTGAGGTATGCTTTGGGTCATTATCTTGCTGATAGACCCAACGCAGTGGCATATCCTCTTCTGCATAAGGTAAAACCACGTCATCCAAAATATTATTAACATAGAAAACTGCGTCCATAATGCCGGTGATCTTTATTAGAGGCCCAACACCATTCCACGAAAAACAACCCCACAACATCAACTTGAGACCTCCATGTTTTATAATTTTCGTTGTGTATTTTGAATTAAATAGCTGTTTAGGAGGACGTCTAACGTACTGTTTTTCTTTTCCAGAGTCGAATTGCACAACCTTTGTCTCATCGGTCCATAAAATATTACGCCAAATTTTTTAGGTTCATTAATAAACCGTTTTGCAAATTCGAGTCTCCGTTTCAAATGTACACTTTTCAGCCAAGGTACTTTTCTAGGACTTCGCGCTTTCAGATTAACGGCGATCAACCGTTTTCTTATTGTGCAAGTCGCTATTGACAATTCTAGTTCATCTTTTATCTGTTTGGCAGTTATAAACGGGCGCCTTTTAACAATTCTTTTGATGAGCTCATCTTGCCTATGGGTAGTTTTTTTGCGTCTTCCTCTCATTTCAGCTTTCAACGACCAATTTTTACAGTTTGTTATCATTCCGTTTGAGACTCCTAAAAGCTGTCTTATATTGGCAAACGTTTTTCCCTCGGAAAGTAGTTTTTTTATAATCTTAATTATGGAGAGCAGCAAAGAATACTTGGGAAAATATACCCCTCTCTAGATGCCGCACCCTTGTAGACTCCATGTAGTCCAGATGTGCCGAAGCAATAAAAAATCGTGAGGGAGCAACTTCATATTAAATGTAAGGCCATTTGTATGCATTTCAAAACAACAAACGTGTGTTTTTATAATTTTTCATGCTTTGTTCTTATTTTTTCGAACAGGCTGTTTAAGACCCAATGCAACAAAATTTGCAGTACAAAAAAGTTAGTGCGTATTTGATGACCAGATTTTCAATTTTTTTAATACTCACAATATGTATAAATTTTTTAAGAAAAAAAGGTTCAATAAAATATTACTGAGAAAATTTTATTCAATGATTTCGATATTCACTTTGGTTGTTCTTATTATTTCGAACACGTCTGTAATTGATTATTGTGATTACGTCCATGAAACGTTTGAAGAAATTGAAAAAAAAAAACTGAAATCTACAATATTTGATTAGCAGTGCTCGTGGCTGTTTGGCGAAGCCACATTTCTTTTATTCGCCTAAATGGATATTTTTTAAAAATTGTTGCAGCGCGCATTCGTCAATGCTTATCAGCTAATTTATTAGAATTTCGCTGGCGGTCCGGAAAACAGCCCTCAATACTATCATACATATGGATACTTTCAATTTTCATTTTTCTTGCGGTGACAGATATTTCATTACTTTTAATTAAGGCGGTCGATGAGGGTATATAACATACATACATACATACATATGTAGATATTTATTACAAACAAATTGTGAGCATTTACGAAATGAAGTAATAAATTGTAATTTAAAGAAAAATGCTATTAAAAGCATTTCTGATTAGATTAATGTGCATATTTTATAGCCACACATACATAGATAAATATGTATGTAGTTAGATACACATACATACATATGTACATGAGTCACTATGTTACCCCGCGAGTTTGAGTAATTTTCCCACTTTAACTCTCCTCAAACGCATTTTGTTGGTCGCACGCCTTCCCGCTTTGATTGTGCCCACTTTGTTTTATCGCTTCTTGGTAGCTATGAAGTTGACCACACGTTTAGAAAATTGTCCTTTAATTTCTTGCACTGTTCTTTCTTTCTTTTTTATGTATTTTCTCCACAGGAGATAATGTGTGTTTAATGAGCAGAAAGTACTTTCTATTGTATTGATTACACTGCATTGTTGTTGTTGTTATTGTATACACTCGTTAGTTGTGTGTGTTTCTAGACGACCTCAACCTATTTATCTCTTTAAAAGCCTACTTCTCCAAACACTTCGCTGTTGTTGGTAAATGAGCTTCGTGTGCGTGGAGTTCGACTGTGTGTTTTGGGTGCGCAAGAATTGGGTTATCCGAAATATGAAGCAAGTCAAGAGGATCCCTTAGCAATAGGGATGCCTTAGCTGACGAAACAAAGCGGCGCCAGCAACCTTAATTGATTAGATAACATTAAGAGCGGCTTTGTCAATTTTAATTGCCGAGGCGCTGCGGTTTCAAACGAAGTGTCTAATGTTTTGCGGGGTTTTAATCCCATAATCTCGTGTATTTTTGGTAATTAAATGGGACAAAAAGAGTAATCTTCTGTTTTGTGAGCATTAACCGTTTGATTTCGCTTAAAGTGTCGAGTTATACTACTTATAGCTTTGCTGAAGAACTTCAAACTGCACAATTGAATAATTTGAACTTCTTCAGCAAAGCTCGTTATATAACAATTTGCGTTTAGAAAGGAAATACAGTACTACATTCCTCAAATGTTTTTAATTTTTGTAGCTCTCAGACCAAAAGGCCCATAGAAAATCTTTCGCACTTCATTATTTGCCGCTATCCAATCTTAATCTCAGCCAGGGCAAGCATTACAAGGCAAATAATAATAGAGACTTAAAGCTGCCTTGTCAAGTAATGCTCTAATTTTTTGGTTTTTACAATTACTATATGTATCCAGTCTAGTGTCGTCAGTGAGATTATTTTGACTTTTATTAAGATAAGAAACATATTATGCTTGTGACTTACCTCGGGACATGACTACAGTTTTACGTTTTTTGTCAAGCGTTACGGGTTATGAAACAAGTTCTGAGAGTCGTTTCGATATTTTGGTGTAGAACAGATCGCTACGGTATTTGGTAGAGAACTCAGTGCTTTTAGCTTGCTGCTCGACACTGATGTATGATTGTAAGGAATAGCATATTAGAATATGAGACAGTGAGTTTTCAAGTCGAAATTTAGTAATACATTGTGACAAAAAAGCACCCGAAAATTGTAATTAAATTCCCTGAATGAATGATATTACAAAAACACAAGCCTACGAGTGGGACAAAGTCTTCAAAGATGGTCAAGAGATCGTTGAAGACATGCTTCGTTCACTACTACCTTCGACCTCTTCAACTGATGAAAAAATTAAAAAAAAAGTGAAGGATATGGTACTTGAAAATCGTCAGGCAAGTGTTAGAGAGATGGCTAGAGAGCTCGACATCTCTCGCAAGTCCGTTCGAATGATTTTGGTGGATACTTTGGGTATGAAACGCTTCCTTTCTCGACTCGTACCGATAAAGATAATTATTTTCAAAAAGATCAATGAATACCATCTATCAATCATCGTATTCACCAGACTTGGCTCTGTGTGATTTTTTTTTTTGTTCCCCAAACTAAAATTGCCGCTCCTTCGAAAACGTTTTTAGTCGATCGAAGAGATAAAACAAAATTGGGTGAATGAGTTGAAGGCCATCCTAAAAAGTGCTTATGAGAAGTGTTTCGTGGACTGGAAAAATCATTGCCATAACTGTTTTACATCTGGTGGGTATTACTTTGAAGTAGGCAAAATAAATATTGATGAATAATTAAATATTTTGCGTTTTATTTACAATTTCCGCGTACTTTTTGTCACAATATAATTTCCGAAAAGGAGATTTAGCATATTTTAGCTTTAAATATACATATTTCAGACATCTTAACAAACTATAATGGACTCCACTTCATAAATTGTTGCGTAAAAATAATTTCAAATATATGGCAAGATCGTCATTTGCATTGATTAAGTTAGAATAATGCATGAAGACCTAATAAATCTCATTACATCCGGCTAAGTACTCCTAAATCTTTCTCTATATTTTTATATTCCAAGCACATCTACAAGTATAAATATATAAATATTTATATATCCAACTCTACAGATATGTCCAACTCCAAGCGCTCAAATATTGCTTTAGATATGTGCTGTAATCTCAATAATTCAATGTAAATGCATATTATGCACATATTTACTACCATATTTATATGCAACCGTAACGAATGCGCCTAAATCAATGCCAAGCGATTTGCATAAAAATGCATAATCCATATTTCATGGCGGCCCAAAATGGCGCGTCTTTGGCGAACCATATTTTTATGCGATTATTTCAATTAGATACAAAAAAAATCGATTTCCCAGCGGAGCAGCGCGATGCGAAATGCGATTCACATGTCCGATTATCGGCGGCTAAGCTGCGAGCTATACTTTTGATCACACACATCTGTATCTATACACATGTATACATGTATGTATATATGAATGTGTGTGTGTGTGTGTTCGCATAAATGTTTATAGATCACTTAGCCAGCGAGCGGCAATATGTCGCAATTATGGATACTAAATAAGCTTGCAACCTGCAATTGTGCGCCGCCTGCCCAGCACCAACACACCTCCCCCATCCGGCAAACTGCCAGCAACAAACAGCAAGTAACAATTCTTGGCGCCGTGACTCGCGTCGACGCGTGAGTGAGCAAAATATGGCAGCAGGAGCAAAATACTGACGATCATAGAGGCGCGATAAGAACTGCAGCGACATGGCAAATGGCATCAACAACTGCCAAAGGCGGCTCAATGAAGTGCAAGACACATACACAAAAAACACACATACAAACATATGAACATATTTCACAAACAACAGCTCAATCGTTGCAGCGCATTGCTTGCAAGCTTCGGTCGCTGCGGCCGGTCATTCGTGTGTTCGTTGGCTTGTTGTTGCTGGCGGTGCAGTCAAGCATATGCTACCCCCATTGTGTTTGTTTGTATTGGTGTCATATGCCAAATGTGTGCTGTCAATTGCTTAATCGCGGTTTTGATCTAAAAATTGCAACAGCAATAACAACACAAACAAGAATTAACTGTGCTACAACAACCATAAGTTATCGGCTCAACGTCTTGTGTCTAACACAATCGGCGCGCCGGTCGGGTCCCTTATGAAAATGCGGGAATGCAAATTGCCTACAATTAAATAGACAACTTAACAACACAACAAAAACAACAACAACAGAATTACAGTAATAGTTGTACCCTGTAATTAAAACTGCCATAATGCGCGTTCGTTGCTAAGCAGCTACAAACGTTTTGCGCAATCATTTTTATACCTTCAATGGCTGTGTTGGACGGCGTTTGATTTATACTTTTTGTTTAGTAGAAATTCGGAAAGTTTTTTTTATGAATTTGGCATGACGAAAACACTGTTCTTCCACATTTTAGGTTATAAGTCGACCAACGTGAGCTTACAGCTGAATTTTCACTTCAGAAAGTCCAATAAGTGCGTATAAGAAGAGTATATATTATCTGTTTTCAAGAAGATAAAATATGTGAATTCCAAATCGAAAATATCAACTAAATGAGTTTAGTCTTGTAAATCGAGCTATTATTATTAATACCTATAAATGTGTCCTTAAGGATCTTATCCCATAGCTAGTACCTTATCTTAGCCTAAACTTAAGAAAAAGGCAGATCCTGTGTTGGGATCTCAAAAGAGAACGCTGACGTCTAATTTTTATTTTTCTTACGAAACATGCTTTTCCTGGGAAAGCTAAAGTGAGACCAGATTTTTATTTTTCAACACAAATTAGAAACTGCATAGTTTTACAAGATGATCGTTCAATTTTTAGCACTGTTAGATATCATCTCTTCTTAAGCGGGTATTCTACTCTAAAATTTTGAAAAATTCAACTTTTTTTCATATATGTATTTAAAGTTTAGACCCTTAAGAGCATATCCTCCAAAGGATTTTTAAAAATTAAAATTATTTTAAGAGCTACAGTTACTTTAGTGACGCAGTACCTAGCCCGCTAGGTAGGTAGACTCACTTTTTTAAACGCGTTTTTCTCGAAACTACTTTTTTCCACACGGTACCGGCATTATCTCAAGTTCTATACAACCGATTTACTTGAAATTTTGTGTGAACCTTCTTTATATAATCCTTTATCGTTCCTACCAGCATCGTGTCAAAATTTTTGTTTTTAATATTTTAAAAAAATTCAGGAAATTCAAAAAAAAGCATAAAAAATGATTTTTATTTTCAGGCAGTCGCCATTTTTCATTTTTTTTCGTGTTCCCTGAGGTAGGGACTATAACAGCATCCTTACTGATTAAGAATTTCTTTTGGTTTCAGATCATCAGGAGAGTCAGGATCAATGTCACCAGGATGCGCCATTTTTTTACACCTGTCTCTCCCCCCTCTAATTATTTTAATTTTTAATATTTTTTTGTAGAAGTTTTTTTCTGTATTCTTAAGATAAAACGCCATAAAAAAATGGATAGTAAAAATATTTTTTTTTTTTTTTGAATAAAATTCAAAAAAACTGCCCAAAATTTGATTTCTAGAGTAACTTAACTTATTTGTATGGCAAAATTTATATAGAATAATTCTATATTGTATTCAACTGATGACAATTCAACTCTGTACCTTACGCTGCAATATTTTATTGACTATATGATGACTAAGGTATAAATCTTTAGAACAAATGTAGCTTCTTTCTAAAGTATTAATAGGTTTTGTGCAAAGATGACAATGTGAAAAATTCAACTGAGACAACTTGAGGTAAAGATTTTGAGACATTTTCGAGATTGAAAATTTGGTTGTTTTCGAGATTAAATATTGTGGGTTTCGGCAAAATTGTCAACGTAGTTTTGAAAACTTAAAATAGGTTCCAAAATATACTTATAAGCAGCATCTTGTAGGTTAAAAAAAATAGTAAAAAAGTTAAGAAAGTCTACACTCAGACCTCTTAGCAGTTTCTAGGGTTTAAAATTTGTTAGAGTTGGAATAATATCACTCAGGTTTTCGAAAGTTTTTCAACTTTCCAACAACTTTGTCAACTTTTTTTTAAATAAACGCGAGTTCTCGTTTCGTATTGGCTGGTTTCTTGGCTATAACGGTACATTTTCGAATTTCAACGAATCAAAATTAATCAAATTCAGCGAGCATTACTAATATTGTGAAGGATATACGAATTTTCATTATATATTTACATATGTACATGTTTATGCCAAGCAGTAAAGTTTTTATGATTATTTGCTAGCTCATTTCACAACTGACATTTAACTGTGACATTAGGTTGTACTTTGGTAATTATTATTTTTTTTTTAATTTTTCCTATTGCTATTTGCTTTTTTAATTTTTTTTTTTTATTTTTTATATAATTATTTTATTTTTTTATATGTTTTTAACTTTTTTAAATTTATTTTTTATTTCTTTAATTTTTTCCTTTTCCATTTTAATTTTTATTCATTTTTTTTTTTTTTTTTTGTTTCCATTTATTTTCTTTTTTTTTTTTGTTTTTCATTTTGTTTTTATTTTTTTTATTTTTATTTTTATTTTTTTTTTGTTTTTTGTTTTAATATCGTCATTTCTAACTACTTCAATTCAGCTTTGACATCATGTGCGGCTATAACTAATTGTCATTACATAATATGTGTTTAGTACAGACCTTTTGAATTTTTATGGCTTGTGGACGTGGGACATCATAGTCCTGCAAGTAGCTGGCATCCAACATTTTGTTGCAATAATTCGAATACAATTTTTGAAATTACGCCACACAGTTTGCTGATTTCACCAAGCACAATTCATCAAAGTGACACAGGTGTATGCTTCCAGTTATGAAGTCATATTATTTACACTTTGTTTTCGTGCCACAATTTTTAATCTTTCTCTTTTTCAAACCGCGCACAAAATCGAGCTATTTAAGTATATTTAATCCAGGACAATATAAATAAATGAAGCTCGATTTGAAAAAGTTAATGGCTTTAGCACAGATTTTTTGTCGCTGAAAACACCAAAGCAACAACACTAACGCGTCGCAATCACTTCAAACAATTCATAAATCTTGTTAATTAAAAAATTTTTTTGTTATTATTATTTTGTGTTATTTGCGCACTTTTTTGCCTTTGTCACTACACAATTTCACAGCTCATAATCGTAAAGCCCGCTAACAAAAACAGACAGACAGACTTGTTTTTGCGCTCGTATATTTCTTTTCTATGTGGAATTCGCGCCCGTAAACACTATGGTTTCATATTTTTGTTTTTGTTTTCGTTTTTTGTTTTTTTGCAAGCTCAGCTTAAAAATCAAGTTTAGCATGAACGGCAAGTCGACTCGAAGTTTTATTAAAAAATATATATGCACACATACACACTGTCGTATATTCGCTGCAGTAACAATTCACTACAAAAGACTATAACGATGACTGCGACGTTCCAAAAAAAAAAATAATAATAAAACACAGAAACACCGAAGCAACACTTTATAAGACCCCTATGTGCACGGGTATCAAATTGATGCCAAAAAAGATAATGGCAAAAATGAAATTTTCGCCAAAAACCGCTGAGCCAATTCGAAATTTCGGATGCTTCGCCGTCAACTGGCGTTGCTACTCGTGCGGACGACGGCGCAAATGCGGTTAAACTTAACCAAAACGTACCGAAAAAGTCAACACGAGATTTCGTGTAGCTGCGACACTGGCTAACCAGTACGGCGAACGAGCAGGCAAAACGTTAACGTTAATGGCAACCGCAACACAGCACCGATGTATTTGCTGCGGCAACGTTTCTCAAACGACTGATTTGGTAAACAAGCGTAGCGACGAGCCGACTCGTTTCACACAGCGCTGTTGTGGTGTTGCCATCGCTTTTGTGTGTTTCGTAGAAGTGGTGGATTTTTGAAATGATATGCCGCATTGGCGCACGATTGGTGGTGCCAAAACTCTGCAAGTGACTAAATGTAGGTGATATTGAGGTGAAGTACTGGTGGTACTAACCAATAAATTCAACTAAAATTCTTTTGGTGAATGATTTATCCCATTAGTAATGCAATATTTTTACTAAACTTCTAACTAACTGCAGCCGAATCAGATATTCTTGTGACTAAACTGATGCAATAGTTCTATAGTTGAATTGTTTACAGATTTTAAATGACAACATGATTAGCTAAATTCGATTTTCATTAAATTTTTTAAATTTCTTGGCTTTCGTAATTGTTAAAAGGAATGTGTCTTATAATTTTCTGATCTGTTTCCTCAAGAAAGTATGTATAAATATCCTTGTAAGAGACATTTAACGAGCAATAGAACTACAAAAGAGAGTTGCTTGGCCGCCATGGGCACGCTTGAATAAGTCCAGACGCTGAACCCAATTTTCGACGGGTTTTAAGCGAAAATCGGCCGATACTGCCACAATTTCATCTTCGATATTCGTACGAAGTTCATCAATCGTCGCTGGCTTCGAACCTTAGACTTGACCTAGCACCACAGGAAATAGTCTAACGGCGTCAAATCGCACGACCGAGGCGGCCAATTGTCTGGGCCATTTCTTGAGATAAATCGTGCACCAAACCTGGTTTTCAATAAATCGATTGTCACATTCGCTGTGGCTTGTGGCGCTGTTCTGTTGGAACTACATATTGTAAATTTCCACATCATCCAATTCGGCCCAAGAACATTTGGATATCATTGAGCGATAGCGCTTCCCATTCACAGTAACGTGCCGGTCTTGATCATCACGGAAAAAAGTGCGGCCGATGACGCCGCCAACCCATAAACCGCACCAAACCGTAATTTTGTCGGGATGTTGATCTGATAGGATGATTATGACGACCATAAATTGAACGTAGCGCTCTTAAAGTTGAGGCCACTGACTCCGAATTTTGGTAGTAAATTTTAATAATTTGGACTCGTTTTTGGATCATTTATCTTTCCATGACGAAATGGCAAACCTTACTGAAGAAAATGTCAAAAAAGCGCGATAAAATATGGCGTCGTTTGCTATCCCTATGGGTCTACTTTTATAGTGTCCCTATTGAAAACCCGTAATAAGAACCAAAGAGCGTACCCTGCTGTTATAGTGGTTATCTAGGCGCGATTTAGTTATTTTGTCAAAGTTAATTGTCGCTGAGGGTTTTAAAAAAACTGAAGTCCACCATGATTGATATAAAAAAATTTATGCTGTGAGTCACCTCAGTCGCAAGATTAGAATAACCTGATCCCGTGATGCTTCAGTATTATTTTTAAACTGTGTTTACTCAATTGGTGCCACGCATCTTCATTCCACCTATCTTTCCAATGTATTGGTTTCCATCTCCAAGATAGGACTTTAATTTCATAGGTTTGAACAGTAAGATCAGCCCTAAATCATGTTATTAATATATGTATCTCAATCGTCAAAAATCAAACTTTGTTTTGTGCAACCGCCATAGTTGAGACAAGTCTCTCTTTTGGCTCAAAATGAGTGATTTTCTATTTTTCGTAGCGCTATGAGAAGGTCGAGAGTAAGGTTCTAGGATTATTACATGTGATACGCAGAAGGCACTCGATGTCTAACTTGTGAACGTAGAGACATTTTGATCTGATCAAGAAACTAACGTCTGAAGGCTGAGATATGTATCCCCAAGCTTGTTGTTGTTGTAGCGGCAGAAAACATTTCTAAAGTAAATTCGACGCATAGTACCGAGTTGATAGGCTTTGGCCGGATAAATAGCTGGCTCCGTTACTTAGGCCCGACTGTCGTGAGAACGGGTATCCCCAACCTTATTAGTGCAAATGAAGGAAACCTTTGTTGAAGAAGGTTGAAGAATTATAGACGGCACACTTTGCCTACTGGGTGCCTCGATGATATGCAGATGTATGACGGACGTCTACACTCGACCACATACACATTGTATATGCTGTGCCACCCGCAGCCGTCGACGAATGTCACGTCACTCACAGGACGGACGTCGTCTCTTGGCACTCTTGTCGTGTGCACAACTCCTGGGCAAGTTTATTGTGATTTCTTTTTATGCGGCAAACTGGTTTTGCATTGTAAACAAAGGCGCTGTACATGGAGGCATTTTTACAAGCACGCACACACACACCCATATATGGAATTACGCACATGTGTGTGAATTTGTATAAATAAATAAAAAGAAGACCACTTGGAACAATCAAAATGTAGGGGTGGGTTGTAGATCTCCGATTGCGTGGCGTGATCAGGATTTCGAAGGCAAAATGTAAACTTTAATGATCTCAACAAACTGTTGCTGTTGCGACTGCGTTTGCTAAAAGTCAACCCAGCACCGGCGTTGCATATTTATTTTCCGAAACTCATGTGAGTACGCGCCCCAAATGCCGGCGGATGTGAGGATCCACAAGCTCCAAATCTTCGAAATCATGTCAAACATTGGTTGGTTTGATTTTACGAGTATTCTCCATTAAAATGAATTGCACATCTAATTATGTATTTCCTATGGTTGTACCACATGCTGACATACATACATAAGTATGTTTTCTTATTTCTAAGTTCATTACAATTTAATTTTATGGCACACCTCTTTCCCAGAACTCGTCGAATTTCTAATCAATAAAGCGCGACCGCTGATAGGAATCCGTAGAGATAAGAATTTATGTGTGTGTTTCTTTTTATTTCTGTAATTTAGCTGATAATTTCAAGAAAATATTTCCAATTGCACTTTATGGTTTTACAATCGATTCCTTTTCTTGTTTTTTTTTCTAACATCGGAAGTGAGTTTATACTCATTCATTTGTGATTGTGTAATAATTGACAGCGCATGTCAATCACTCGTATTTTTCAACTAAGTGCAACGAAACAACAATCTAAACGAGGACAGTCGGTTAAGACAGTAGCTTTTTGTTAACGCAGAAATCGGTAATATTTGTGGAGTCTTCATTTTTCAAAAATACACGCTTTCTCCTCAGAAAGTGATTTGATTATTCTTATATGAGCTTTCACATCTATTTGGCTATTTCTTCGCGAAGACATAGCCTTCATGTGGTGAGTCCTGTTAGAAAAGCTATGATTTTCTCCCGACTTAGGTTAGATCCAACATATTTGGCAGATGACCATTGATAGGAATACTAAGCAGAGTAAACTGATATAGTCTTCTACTACTGCAAGTGTCGGTATCCGCTAGTTCCATCTTTCAGCTTTATCAGCTTTCGAGAATACAAAAAATGGCGGTTTTGAAAGTTTGTTTACTAAGTTTCCACAGCCTAAATGAGGTAGGTGAAGTTCATGGTCGGCCAATAGAACGTCTGCTCCATCGTCATCAATTATGCCTTGATTCACTGCCATTCAGCAGGCTGAAAAAAGTGTTCCCTGCTAAATTTTTATATGATCTGGGCATCGGTTGCTAGATGACCTCTGAAGGTTCTTCTCCTTCTGTTAGTCGCCGCATCTTTTCGTAGAATTTTCGAGCATTACTCCTGTCGGCCAGCTTGTCAAACTCTTCAACTCACGCATTCACGCCTCTCTCTTTTTTTGTCTGCAAATGCGTCTCGGTTCCCTCTTCAACTCTCGGTATCTATCCCATCCCGCACGTGTTGTGGTCGATCGTAACGAGGTAAACGGTCTATTTTATCTCCGCTGCCGTGTAGGCTGTTCTTTTGCCTTTTCCGAAAACCAATGGTTTCGTTTGCAGCTGTACGTAAGGAGCTTGAAATGCCGTCTCACAGTTCCCTCATACCGAGTTGCTGACGAGTACTCTCAGAAAGCAGAAGTGCAAGTTGAGTAGAAAACCTTTCGGCTGTCTGTTGTGATTGCAATTGTTGACAATATGATCGATCTGGTTGGTGGCTTTTCGATCTGGAGACAGCCAAGTAGCTTGATGTATTTTCTTATGCTGAAATCTAGTGCTGCAGATAACCATATTTCAAGGCACGGCGAAGTCGATCAGCCTCAACCCATTTAGTGATGTGTCTTCATGGAGGCTGAATTTTCCGAAAGATACTACCCAATGTTGCCACATATTTGATGTTGCTAGATTTGTAGACCTTCACGGTTATGCTGTGAGATACTGTGTAAAGTATGTGCTGAGGAGCACTTTAGAATAAAAAATGGTTCCAGAAATAAATAAGCCAATAGTATATCGAAAAGAGAGCTTTTTTGGATTTCTAAATACTATCTAGTAAACCATAGAATATCAAAGCTGCTCTACCAGAGCCTACAAAGTCTTTATAAAAAAAATTCGAAGATATCAAACTTCCGGAGTCTCTTAAACTGTCAGCTTACTATTACATACAAAAACTATAATTATTTCCATTTATTCATACTTATAATATATACATATGTATGTACATAAGTATGTATCTGTCATTTCTCGTAAGCACATCTCAATATGCCCACTCGAAACGGCAGCAGGCAGCTGTCAATTGGCATTGTGCAAGTAACAAGTACATGTGTACGAGTACATGCCAAGCCATTGTTTTACGCTCCTTTCTTGAGATATTATGATTGGAAAGTTTGGTAAGGAGTGTCCCACACTCATAATTTATTATTGTATAGAACACACCTTCGGCAAGGAGGCACAAACAAACCAGCCGGCCTGTTTGCCTAGCGAACCGGACAAGCAAACAACACTTCAGACACAAACAACTTGAATCAATTGTGCGCATTGCCTTTCGGTGTGCCCGTAGTTGTGATTACGACTGTGTGACATCGCCAACTTTGACACGGACGAACTGATTGACTCCGCTATCCACTTTCACAAGCCAAACAACAAAATTTGCTGAAGAGCACAACATTATTTCCATTGAAACAGCACTTTGAGGCTATCACGTGACCTACTCGAACGCGAAACTACTCAAATTTTTAGCCAGACTTTGTTCGTTTCGTTTTCCTTGATTGGTTTCGTTGCCGGAACGTGTGAGTTTGTTCGTGGTGACGATAAACAACAGGTCGTCGAATGTCTGTGGGCTCTCCTTCCTGCAAACAGGTCCTTTGTTGCATACACGTAATTCGATACTGACCAAACAAGAAACCGGTGGCTGCCGCAAGTTGCCGTTAATCGTTTGCTACTTGCTACTTACCGTAATAGCTCGGTTATGGTCAATATTGTACACACACAGACACACACCTATTTGTTCAGTAATGTTTGGTGTCGCACACGAAAAACTCATGCGACTCTGGGAAGTGATTTACCATTTGCGGTCAGGGTCAATAAAGGATGTCATTGACACTAAATATTTTCTGCAGATATCAAATTCAAGGAGGAATTGAAGCGAAAAAGTTTCGATAAGGTAGATTAAGTATTTTTTTTTTTTATATGGAGTCACCTCAACTCTAATGGATTAACAATTTTGATAGAATTACTGGTGAATTTGATATTTTAATTCTTCAATCCAAAAGAGATTTAGTCGCCAATTAGTCAGTTGCTTGACTGTTTCCTGTATTTCTGAAGGAGTTGCTTGGTTTACAATTACTTTTAAAAGCACTTACCGAACTGATAAAGCGAAGAAGGGTTCTGTAACAAATTCGTTCACATTATTTTCCGAAAAAAAATTATTATGAGAAGAATTTGACTTCGGTGATGATCTGGATTTCTAAATTCCACAACCACAGCTGTAACATATGTTGATGGAGTATGTCGATTTCTTAGCTTCCAGGAACCCACATCATGTTCTACCTACTGTATCTAGTTTTTCCATTTATTTAACTTAAGGCCAATATTATTTTATAAATCATCGTTTCAAATCGTTTGAGATTGCGTGATAATATTTATTTATTTTCCGGATAGGCGGAAACCCCTTTAGTAAAATGACAGCAACATGATAATATTTCAGGGATAAATTTAATTGAAGAATAAAGAAAAAAAGAATAAAGTAAACAATCGATTTTTTTATTGTCTTATTAAATTCTACAACACCTCTAGAATAGTGTCCTAAATTTTCAAGTTGGTCCGAGTAATTGTGCGCTCGAGGCTAGCTGGGCTAAGTGCGCCATCTTTAAACACGTTTTTCTCGAAACTGTGTTTTTGAAGTCGGTTGACAAGATTTCTTGGGAACTACTCAATCGATCTTCATGAAAATTAACGCCGGTCTTTGAGATACAATCCTTAAAAACTTTGACGAAGAATTTTTTTTCTATTACAACTATTTAAAAAAAAACTGTTTCGAAATTTACTTTGAAATTTTAATTTTTTTTTTATGTCTGCCAAAAATTCACTTTTCAGTATTTTTTCCTTCGTCTTAGTTCTAAGTGAAGATTTTAACTAGAACATGTTTTTTTTCACTTCAGATGATTCTATAAGGAGTTATCCTGCCAACGCGAGAGCAACTATTTTCCGAAAGGTCACCGGAATTCTCATTTTTGGTATAATATTTGCATCAGTTGGCAACTCCAACAATTTTTTTTTTTTTTCAAAATATTTGACTTGATATCCACACTGTAAAATTTCATAATAGAAATTATGTGTCAAACCTTTTCAGAAATTATTTTATTGTTTCGATGCTCATAGAAATATAAATGAGAAATTTTTTAAAATTATTTCTCAAATCTATACATTGAACAATTCCAGCTCCTCAAAAATAAATTTAAAAAAAGTATATATTATTTTAATATTGATATAATATTTGAATCAGGTGGCAACACCAACAGCATTTTTTCAAAAATTTTCAGTTCGGTAGCCATTCTGTAAAATTTTATGAATTTAAAAAAAAAATATGGGTGGCAACCCTTCTCGGAAATTATGTCGATGCTCATAGAAGTTTAAATATAAAATAAATATATTAAATATAAATAAAATAGTTTCTCAAATCTAAACATTATACAATTCCAAGTCTTAAAAAACAAAATTTACAAACAAAAAAATGCAACTCTGTATAGCAATCAACTTATTTATGGCTCATTTCTAAACGCGTATAATTACAACATTTTATACAACAGACACCAAAGAAAAAACTTCTCGAAAACTGATTTCATTGAGAATTTGAGTCAATAATTTCATTCAGCATTCCAATTATCTGGATACTTATGGGTGTTCATACATATTGCTTCCCACACAATTTGCCCTTGAATATTAATCAGTTCCAGTAAACTTTGCGCTGAGTTAATAAATTCATCAACTTTTTGGAAATTTTACTTCTTTTATTCTCGTTACTCAACTTTCGGGTGACTTATTAAACAAAAAGAGGAAAGAAAAACATAATGACGTCAAATGGATAAGACGAACTTACAATATAGTCTTATGAATTCGCATATATTACTTGATTGAGTCAAATAATTATTTAGTATAACTCGCTGACGGAAGTCGCGGTTCAATATCAAGAATCCTCCAGCTAAGCTGGCTAAAGATCGCAGCAAGTGCAAGGATTTTTTATTTATTTTTTGCACATAAAATTTATGTTCTTTCTTAATTAAAAAAATATACATTCCTATATAAAAATTTACATTCTAGATGCCTACCATAGCTTCTTGTGGTCGGTTAAGGCGAGCAAATGCAAATTTTTTACATAAACAATGAATTACTCATTGGCGGTCACCTGTTTTGTGTAAACAGAAATTGCAAAAAAACAACTCCAAAGTACACACACACAAAAAAAATTTTACTTGTATGGAGTTAATATTTAGTGCCTAGAGTCCATATTTATAGGAGCTTCTAAGCAATCGCCCATACATATCTGTTTACAAGTGATGATAGCAGTCGAGTGATGATATGAGTCGAGTCACGTGTATGTGTGGGTGTACTTGCACTTCACCTTCTTTTTTCGCTGTGAGTATCCACAGATGTTGCTTGTTAACACCGCTATGGAAATGGGCACGCGCGAACAGACTTGTAAACACTTTCCGATCTCGATCGGAGTCATGTTAATTGAGTTGTTAATATGCATTGCGTATGCTAAACCGTATGCCCTTAAAGTGTTCCATGTTCCAAAGAAAAATAAAACACATTTGCTCGAAATAATTGCGTTGCATTATAGGTCTATTATATAAACATCGTCCGCATAATGATTCCATACACATATTAAAACCTCCCCCGTTGCAGTGCTGAAATACTATATGAATCCATCGCCCCTCAAGTCAACTGTCGACTGTAGGCGGATGTGACAGTTGACTTCGGCAATGCTAATTGCTTTATTGATTTGCAGCTGTTCGTGTATATATGTTTTGGGGGAGTCAAAACGAATATGAGTCAGTCGAAATTGTCAGCAAATGGGAATTCCCAAATCGATTGCTATTCGTTGCAGGTCGCTAGAAGATCCACTTAAAAAAAAACTTGGAAAGGGTCTAGTTTGTCTATTGATCAATAGCTGCGCGCCCAGTTTCTAATGGTATTGACGACACTGACCGAACCAAAGACTTTTTGAGACTCTAAACTTCTGTGAGGTCATCGATGGCCAATCACTTGCTGCTATGTAACCAATATTATTGCTGTTGTGTCCATTTCTTAGAGTCAATGGCCTTTTTGTATGCCTTTAGCTAAGTTAGCAATTTTCATTTACAATTTATGGGGTCAATGACCACTTTGTTTATATTTTAGGGAGTCACAATTGTTTACCTCGCAATTACTGACCACTATAGCTCCGATCTAAACAATTTCTTCGGAGATTGCCCACTTAGATTGAACATTAATATATGTGACCTGGTCTACAAAAAGGGGGCTTAGGTGTCAAAAAATCAATTTTTTTTTATTTATTTATTTTTATTTTTTTTTATTATAAGCCCCCTTTTCGTAGACCAGGTCACATATGCCAAATTTTCAAAAGATGTAACGTAGTATACAACAAATTTTTCATACAACGACTTGACTCCAATCGCTCATTTTGTATGGCAGCTATATGGCCTGTTCTGAAGACTTTTTTGGAGATTGTACCACTGTCTTGGACAATAATGAGTCGTGTCAAACTGTCATCTTTATTTTGTTCAGTATTGTTTGGCATTTCATCATGTAAAGACTTACGTCCGAACAAAGTTTACCAGTCGTTCAACTTTATTGCGGAAATTTACGTTCTGTGGAGAATGGTCATCATAATCAGCCTACTGAGCATACTATTCGCAACACCATCACCTACCTTGAGACACAGCATTCAATATTGGATAGTATTCGACCGAATAGACCACGTCCAGCACGCAATGAAGAAAATATGACAACCGTAGCTGAGAGTGTACACGAAGACTGTGAGAGTCGTACTATCGTATGGAACGAGTTGCGCGTTTTACGTCGAGATCTAATATTGAAAGCGTACAAAATATAGCTCGTGCAAGAACAGAAGCCGCTCGACCTTCCAAAGCGACGTCGCTTCGCTCTATAAGCTCTTGAAAAGTTCCAAGAATATCCGGCAATCCGCTCCAAGATATTTTGTTCAGCGATGAGGACCATTTCTGGCTCAATGGGTACGTAAACAAGCAAAATTTCCGCACTTGGGACGAAGAGCAGCCTGAAGAGATTCAAGAGCTGCCATTTCGTCCAGAAAAAGCCACGGTTTGGTGTGGTTTGTGGGCCGGTTGAATCATCGGTCCATATTTCTTCAAAAATGATGCCGCTGAAAACGTAAACGTTAGTGGCGACCGTTATAGCGCCATGATAACCGACTATTGAATGCCTGAAGCTCGCGATGTTGGCACCATTCCCTACACATCGCATCAATCCATGGATTTATTGAGAGAACACTTCGGTTAGCAGACAATTTCACGTTTTGGGTCGATCGATCGATCATTAAGATCGTGGGATATTACATCGCTATACTTTTTCCTGTGAGGATATGTATGTAAGTCTAAAGTCTATTTGGACAAGTCGGCTTCGATTCAGGCTTTGGAGCAAAACACCACGCGTGTCATTCACAAGTTACCACCAGTGGAAATGTTTGAACGAGTCATCGAAAATTTTACTCACCTGTTGGAACATCTGAGACATAACCGTGGCTAACATTTGAAGGAGGTAATCTTCAAAAAATAAATGCCAAGGAAAATTCTTTCGAATGATATTAGACATTCCTCATTTCATTTTAAGTTTCGGTGTTTTTTTTAAGTAGGGAACCTCGAAATAGATCACCCTTTACATGCCAAATTTCGTGAAAGGGTATAACAGCTATATGTACGGTGACCATACGTACTGTATTATACAGAACAGTACTGTTTTTGGAAGCTTTGCTCTGTGTAAATTATTTTGTACGATAAAATGCGAAAAAGTACTCTTTTTTGAAAAATTTACTGTTTTTGTACTGTAGTTTGTAAATTTTCTTGCGCATTTAAACCTACTAACACTCTTAAGGTCGTTTTCTAAGCAAGTAAGTTGCCTGTACTAACTTGTCGGATAAATTGCTCCTCACTTTAAAGTGCCATTTAAGTATTTTCATTTTCTCATCTCGCTTGTAAAAATATATTCATTATTTCGAAATTATGGCAAGGCCAAAATTAGAATGCACTACGTTGGTGTGGTGACTATGGTAGGCAATGCGATGCATGCAAAACGTAAACAAAAGCAGCTGTTTATTGAAAACTTATCTTGGAAATCCCACAACTAAAAATAAATTGGCAATGCTTAATTTAAAGCTGGCTTCAAGCACATGCAATCTGCACAAATTTTATGTAGCTGGACTTCCATTTCAGGTAAATTTGTTGAAATAAAAATGCCTTTGTAACTGTGGACTTATCAAATTTATGTAATTGTTTATTAGCTTAATGGCGTCCAGGAGAAAGTGTGTTTTTAATACAGAACTTCGAAAAGAATTCAACTTCTTAATAGAAGCAACAAGAGCCAGTGAAGTAAAGTGCGTTAAATGTATGGCAGTTTTTTCCATTGCAAATAGCGGCAAACTGCATATCCTGCAACATTTAAAGACTAATAAACACAAACCCGCTGATATTTCTGCAGCTAGTAGTAAAACCATTTCTGCATTTTACTTATCTAAATCGCTTGATGGTTGTCGAAAAGTGACATGCATCACAGAAGGAACATGGGCGTACCATACGATTCAACACAACTATTCTTTTCGCTCAAATGATTGCACAAATAAACTTATCAAAAGCTGTTTTGATGAAAAATATTCATGCGCACGCACCAAGTGCGAAGCCATTATTTGCAATGTGCTTGCCCCCAACGCCATTAAGGAATTGGAGAAGGATTTAGAAGGGGTACATTTCATTTCAATATATTCTGACTGCTCAAACCATGGAAGTACAAAAATATGTCCAATTCTTGTTCGATACTTCACTCAATACCAAAGAATTCAAGTAAAAATTCTGGAAGTTGATGAGATTCCTGGCGAAAAGTCTGACATATTGAGTGAATATATTCTAAAGCTGTTAAACAAATTTAAATTGGAAAGAAAATTGCTTTATGTGCAGACAATACGAACGCTAATTTTGGTGGTGCATCCAGGCGGGGTAAAAACAACCTTTTCACAAAACTTCAACAGGCCACTGGTAAAACTTGGAATTAATTGTGCTGCCCACATTTTAAATAATTGCATACAATGTTCTGTGGAATGTCTTCCAATTGACATCGAAGTCATTGTTGTAAAGATCTACTCTTTCTTTTATATTTACACAGTCCGTGTGGCAGAATTTAAAGATATTTGTGAAAACTTAAACTTCGAATATTGTAAACTAATGGGATTTAGTAAAATTAGGTGGCTCACTTTGAAGCCATCAATAGAGAGGATTCTGAAACTTTTCGATCCTCTCAAAAAATATTTTTTGTTACAACCAAAGTGTCCAACTGTCCTAAAACAATTTTTTGAAAATCCTTGCGCTGAAGTTTGGCTTTTATTCGGGCATTACCAAGCATGTCTCTTTCACAGCTATATTTTAAAAATAGAGTCGCAAACAATTTCAATGATAGAAGCAGCTTTCCTCATAAATGAACTAAAAAACAAAGTTATTGCACGTAAAGAAGAAAACTTTGTACCATTAGAAGTTAAAAACTCTATTACAGTCTTAGAACGGAACGTTTATATCAATTGTGTTGACTACCTAAGCCTGTGGGACAGTGCATTCATAGAAGTTCAGGTTTTAAAATGGATACTACTCCAGAGAGTGCCGTCATGGAATGAAGTGGAGGCCAGTTTTTCATATATTTTAGAAAAAAGAAATGGTATCAATATAAAAGATAACGAATTATTTGATGAATTTTCTTGCGTTAAAAGTTATGCAACACCTAGCAAGTTTAATGAATGGAACGAAAATGAAACCAATGTTCAAAACAGGTGGTTGGAAATTTTCAAACATTTTGAAGAAAATAAAATTTCTTTTTCTAATATTATAAAAGTTGTTCAGTTTTGTTTGTGTTTGCCCGGGTCTAATGCCCCTACGGAAAGGCTGTTTTCAATTCTTAACAATATGTGGACAAGTGAAAAAACCAAAATAAAAACCGAAACAATAAAATCGATATTTTAATTACCAAAGTCAACTACGAGTTAAGCTGCCTAGAATTCAAAGAGTATTTAAAAAATAATTTTTATTTGATTAAAAAAAAATACATTCCGCTGAAAAGTATGTATAAACTGTGTAAATTATTATTTACTATCTAGTCATGAAGACTTCTGCTATGTTTGAAGACTTTTTTATGTTTTTTATTTATGTATAATGTAAATGAAAAAAACATATGTACATGAATTTCTCAAAATAAATGAACATAAACTAATGTATCTGTTTTTTGTTTTTTTATAAAATGAGGGTTCAAAAAGGTGTACTGTATTTTCATTTTGAAAATATGGTCACCGTAGCTATATGCCATAGTAATCCGAAATCGGCGGATCCGACAAATGAGCAGCTTCTTGAGGAGGAAAGGTCATGTGCAAATTTTCACATCGATATCTCAAGAACTGAGAAATCATAGCTAAATCGACTCAGCTCTTAACTGTGATAATTTATAAACATATGTATATATTTTTAATGGGGTCTCCGACGTTTCGTTCTGGGTGTAAAAAATTTCATGGCAACCTTATATACCCTATTCAAGTTACATTAAACAAAAGTGATTGGGAAAATTCAATTAAATTGTAAATACTTAAATTAGTTTGTCCCTAACATAAAAATATAATTTTCAGTGTAACGGCTTGGTTAGTTCTACCCACATCTGTTGTCACTTTAATCTCTAAACATAAAATATATTCACTACTGCACGTCCGCCTGCTGTCTTGGGGATGATAAACTTAAGGGCACTCTTAAGAACATACAATCAACCACCACGCTTTCAAATGCTCACATTTTTATCTTCAGAAGTGTTACACCAAATTAAACTATTGCATTTCTGCAACTGTTGCGCAGCGCCACCAATAGTATCACATGATTCAGGGCATAAGTGTGACATTAAATTCAATAACCAGAACCCTAGAAGAAGTGTTGAATAAGTCGCTTCGTATTTTATCAGCGCCTCAAATGGATGCAACAACTGGGTCATAACTAGCGCTGCATTTTGAGTACAGGAATAGTACGAGGGCAGGAGCCCCGTCGCATAGTTGCCATTGTTTGGGGTGATTGTCACAGTTGTAAATTTAATAGTTAGTTATTGCCACTTGAGTTATCATTGAGTTTCTTGTTTGCTCGCTTAAGAAGCAGTAATGGACCACACTCGCAGAAGGCATTTGCTCTCGTTAGTGGCATATCAAATGCGCCTCAGCTTGTAACGGCAGCAGCAATCAGCCGTGGTTCACCAAATATAATCATAAAAATTTGTTGTTGCTTTTGTTCTTGTAATCACTTATCGTTTGCATTCGTTAAATACAATTATTCAGCGAACTCTTTGCAGCTGGAAGGAAAGTAATGTGCCATACATCCTCCACAACGCGCATGCTTCCTGCATGCATCCAGTGAAATATTACTGTGAAAATAATAAAGGCAAAGCGATTTGACTCCGCGCACGTTTTCCACATTTAAAAAATGCAATATTTATATGCCATTATTGCTGTTGTTCCGTTGAAAGGGTGTTTGCCAAATATGATTAGAGCTTTGAAATGCTTTATGTGCTTATTGTTTGCTTATTTGCAAATACACACATGCACACAAATAGAAATTGTGTCGGATAATGGGGTCGTTAGGAAAGGGTTAGGGCTTAAAAAAATTTAACAGCGGAAGACACCTTCAGAGCAATGTGTGACGCAGCTATCCAAAGGAGTTGCTGAGACGTCTCGGGACCGCGGGCGAAACATGGATTCACTGTTAAAAGCAAGGGACCAGAGAGATTGATCTTCGTCTGATTCTGCTCCAAAGAAGTCGAAGACAGTCCTTCTGGCCAGTCAAGTGATGACTATAGTTTTCTGAGATCTACAAGGTGGGTGAATTAAGCTAATCCCACCAACCGTTTTCTCACTATTTGTCCTTGTGCTACCTTGAAGAATTCAATAGCCGAAAAGAAATGTATTTCTTCCTTCTTAATAGACTTCCACAAATATATTTTCAGACGGATAAAGAAGTTGGAAAATTGCTCGGTCAATCACTTGATCTAAAAAAAGACTCTACTGAGAAATAAATAGCAAATTTTCCCCAAATTGTCTTCTTTTCGTAGGCTAACCACTTATCGGATATGTTTTCTATGAACATTTGCGTTGTTGTTGTTGTTGTAAGGGCAGAATTCTGCGAGTTGACAGTCCTTAACTGGATACAACTTTCGGGTCTGTTCCGCTTACGTAGACCCGGCTGTCATGGAACGGTGAACCTTTGTGTCGTTATAGTCACTCAACACTGGTTCTAAACGTCATCCAATATTCTTATAGAGCAAGGCAATTGCTCTTTCCTATTTAATCAGTTTCTTCCAATAAATTACTTATGATTCGGTGATACACTCAAAACCTCCAAAAATTTTCTCCGGAAGTTCAAAGTTCTAATGAACTTCTTCAGAAAATCCCTGAAGCTCAGACATAACACCTTGTCTGGCAAGTTCTTTCGCCTCAGAATTAACGAATACATCATTGCGACGTAAACTTATCAGAAGACTTAATTGGGTAGTTCGGTTGAGCAATCGACTAAGGAAGTCCCCGAAGCCTAGTCGGAATTAACGAATACATGACTGTGACTTATACTTATCAGAACAAATACTTAATTGCATAGTTCCGTCGATCAATCGGCCCACCCTTCCTTTATTGCAATGGTCGGATATTCTAAAGTTGACACCGTTAATAATTCAAACCATTACATCTCACAGTTCAAGTACTCATCCATCTTCGAACAATCGATTAATAACTTGGTTGATCCGCTTTTACTTGTGCCAAATCCCGGCCTTATGTCTTATACCTTACTTCATTGGATTAGGAACTAGTTGCTAGAGACTAACACCAGTATGCAATGAACTTAAGGACAAGCTTAGTTTACTGAAAGAGTAAACAATTAGTGAATAAATGTCAATTTCCCTATCGGGTCTTCGCTCGTAGCACCCACTCACAAGTGCATATAGACTTAATGTTGTAAAGCATACATACTTGTATACACTTACCACACCATTGCCGCATTCAATTTGGCCTGTATGTAGGGAAAATCGCCTGAGGATTTGTATGAAATTCAATTCCGACCAAATTTTCGCGCATGAAATTCATCTGCCCTCAAGCGGAACATTTACACTGGCACCTCCGCTTTTGTATAACGCGCAATTGAGATATGAAGAGCGCTAGCAGCGAACTTCAGTCACTAACAGGCAGCTTCCTTGCAGCAGCAGCTGCGCGCCTTGCACGAAGTTCGGTGTGGAGTTCAACACCCACTAACGTCATAAATTTTCGCGCTTCTTTTGTTGCTTTCATATTCCTAAGAGCGCTTTAGCACTTCATACATTGCCAGCAACACATGCGTTCGAGTGCCCACATGATGCTCGACAGGATTGCTGTTTGCACTCGTATTGCGGTTTCTGGTGGCATTGCAGCTGCAGTTGCCACTCTGTATACACCATTGTTGCTTTTATTGCCGGCTTTTTGAATATTTCGATTTATTTGCTTGCGAGCATACAAATATCTCAATTACATTCCCGACGATATGCATTCCATATTGCCAGCCATTTCACACATTGCGCGCCATGGCGTCTTGGCTTTGAGTTTTCAGTGGCGCTGAGATGATGGCTGATGCGAGCGGTTAAAGTGTGAGCGCCACAATTACATTGTGTTTTATGGTAGATCCTATTGTTATACCCGACGTACGCTAGAGGACTTACAGGCAACAGTGCTTAAAAAACCTATTAGCAGAGAAGCTGAAAAATTCTTATTGATCGACTCAAGCATTTTGGTTAATGTTTTGGGTATGAAGGGTGTTAATGCTAGACTCGTATCATGGACTTGATTGCGCGGAAACTTTGGCCAATAACGAAACTTTTTTCTGATTTTGAAACTGACACATGAAACATGAGTCCATCGTAAACAAAGAACTGCCGAACATATACCAACTGACCTATTGAGATCAAAATATTGTACCCAACTATGAAAAATTATTTGTCGAATCGTTTGGCGTGCAGTTTAAATGATCCAGTCTGAGTGAAATATGACCTTGAGTTTGTATAAATCCGACTAAGATTGTCAATTTCATTTAATGAAATCCGGGCGTGATGAAATAATGGCTTTATCCAAAACTGAGACCTTAAAGTACTTGAAGCTCATATGTGATCTTATTTCGCTCTGCCTTCAGTATTCCACAACTGTTGCCATTGTTAATAAGTATATGTGCAAATATTGCCGGTGGTAAGTTTGACAGCAAAAGTAATCATTCTTTATATTGTCTGCGACTGACGTGACCTTTAAAGATTCTGTGGCCTTATTATCGAGACCTTTTCCAGTGTATCATACTGTGGGAACCACAGATGCTTACAGTTTTTCACCCAGGTAGCTCGTTCCATCGGGTCGTGATTCCAATAAACAGCCAACACTTATGAAACTGCGAATGAAAGCATATCAAAGTTCATTTGGTACATGACTAGTGCTCAATAAAATTTCAAAATCCGTCTAAAAGCCGCAGTGCAATCCTCAATTTTAAATATCCAACTAGGGTCTGATTGATTTGCTACTTAAATTATCCTATTTGTCTTGCGAAGAAGACTGAATAAAACTTCATAAACTCTCCACTCTGAGGTAATTTCAACCAAAAAATAAAAACTGCTTAAAAAATGTCGAAAACCTATGAACCTACCATGTGGAAGTACATCTCTTGAGTTCACTTACTTCGGGAAGCTGAGAATGTTTACATTAATGCTTTTTTTGATTACAACATATTTTCTAATGCCGCAGAAGGTACCGATAAGAGGCTATAGGGATGGGTGGACAATCTAGCTCATCCGCAAGATTTCAATAATTTAAAAGGGATCCGATTGGTGTTGCTGTTATTGTTATAGCGGCAAGCAATATTCCCGCCAGACATTTTGAGGAACGCTGCAGAGTTAACGGACTTTGGATAGTTGTACATTTGGGTCCTTTCTGGTTACATAGACCCGCCAATCCTGTGATAGTTAGATGTTTTATTACTCATTGTGTTTTCGTATACGAGTATTTAGCATAGGAGATAGGACTATTTTTAGACTAGATAAGTAATAGCGGAATTCATCATCATGATTATTGGCATTACGTAATCGATCTAGAATAGATGGAACTTCAGAGACAGAGCTCTTACAGACAGATAACAGAAGCTCTGAACGATCATTTGTAGCATATTTGAGGTAAGCAGGGGATTTGTTTGCTAATAAATTAGAAGCAACTATTTTTTCATTACATAAATCGTGATACAATACTCTGAGTAGTACAAAGCCTTCAAAGATGGCCGAGAAATTGTTGAAGACATGCCTCGTTCTAGACGAGCTGCGATCTCTTCAACCGATGAAAATATTAAAAAAGTGAAGGATATTTTGCTTGAAAGGCAAGTGTTAGAGAGATGACAAGAGAGCTCGATATCTCTCGCGAGTCCGTTCGAATGATTTTGGCCGATATTTTGGCTATGACAGGCGTTCTTGCTCGATTTGTCTCAATAAAACTAATTTTTTTTTTTCAAAAAAAGTACCGCAAACAGGTCCCTTTGTCCCTTGTTTGATCGTGGAAATCCGGCCCCACATTCATGAAGCTGGCGATCATGTCGCATATGAGTTTGTCATACAATCAAGTCAACAATCACCAGAATGGAGTAAAAACGAGCAGTTTTTTCGATATTCGTGGTTTGGTGCATAATGACTTTTTCCAGAGGAACAGACGGTCAATAAGGAATTATATTTGGCATATTAAGGCGTTTCCGTAAAAACATCCGTCGAAAACGGGCGAAATTGTGGAGGAACAATTCATGGGTTTTACTCGATTATAATGCACCATCGCATCGAGCCAGGATTGTGACAGAATTTAAAGCCAAAAACGCAATGAATACCACCGGATTAACCAGATTTTTTTTGTTCCCGAAACTGAAATTGCCGTTCCTCGGAATTCGTTTTCAGTCGATCGAAGAGATAGAACCAAATTCGCGGAAGCAGCTGAAGACCGTTCCAAAAAGTTTTTAAGAAAAGTGTTTCAAGGACTGGATAAACCTTTGGCCTAAGTGTAATACATCTGGTTGGGATTACTTTAAAGACGACAAAATAAATATTATTTACAATTTCCGGGTACTTTTTTAGTTCAAATTAAGTATATTCATTTGTTCTGGTAACATCAACGAAACCTCATACTCTCTTACCACGACATTGATAATTTGAAAACACTATAATTTATATTTTTGCCACTACAACAACAATAAAAGCTTATTAATTTAGGATAATAAAATGTGCTAAGAGGAAATAATTGAAATTTTGCTGCCTGGGTGCGTGAGTTTACTCAAGAAATGTATGGCCCTTACTGCTAAACGAACTCAGCCGCAATTCTTATATCGCTATTTTACATTTAATACTTAAGTTTGTGGATTTCCGCAGTACATGAAATTTTGCGCAACGCCAATTTTGCAGTCAAAGGAATCGTTTTAAAATTTTTAGAGTCAATATGCTTCTTTGCGTATATATTTTCCGCATTACTTTTGTGTATTACATATTTTTGTTTTCCTTTTCGATTTTGCCTTTCTTTTTATGCACAAGTAAAACAAACAATTGACTGTTTCCGTAGAATCTGTTGCAATTACTATTGACTCTAACAGCATTGTTGTTATTGTACATATGATAATTGTTTTCATTGCGGCGTTGCGCCAAATTGCTGCAGTGCATTTTTTCTGCTTCCTTCCTACGTGTGTACGTATGTGTGTGTGCCGCTGAGTCGGCGTGTCAAAGAGATTTAACAGCGTTTCTTCGACTTTTGAATTTTTGTGTGTTTTATGCCGTTTCTTATTTTTGTTTTTGGTCGCCTTTTTGACTGTCTCGACGGGTGGCAGCGCTCTGCAAGTGCCGCCTTCACCGCCAATCGACTGACTACTTGTGTTTTGTCCCGCCGTTCGTTGTAATGTCCGCCGCAAAGCAGATTCGTCTGTGAATTTTTCGAACTGTCTGTCCGTCCTTCAGCCTGTTTGATGCTTGTTTTTTTTGTTTTTTGATGCTGGTCAAATATTTGTTTTCTTGTTTTTAATAATCTGTACATTTATTTATGCTCGAAACATGTCGCCATTAGCGAAGTTGGCGACAACATAGGCATCACAATTTACTGCTGCGTTTGTCATTTATTATTGTTCATCATTTAATGTTTTCCGCTTTTTGTAGACTTCTGATAAAAAAGTTTAGGCAATTCGCAATTAAAAGTATTGATTTTCAGCACTCGAGTAGCCAGGTGGCTGAGTTCGTAACTATCTTTTGACGGGCCTTAAATTATGGAACCAATCTTTTAAATGCTTTTTGTCATGCCAAAGTTGCTTGTAATTTATGATTCCAAACTTATTGTTAGGCTCATAAGTAGGATAGATTCAATAAATACATAATAGTTAAGTTTAAATAAAAGTAAAGTTGGTTGAAGCAATTCCCAGCAACAAAAGATTTAAAATCCTTCAATCCAGTACCCCTCACAGGTGTAATCAGAGGTTCGCGTTCAAAAATTAATTCAAGTCTTAAACCTTTTATACCGCTAATTACTAATTTGACGATGCAGTGTCAAACCCTTTCTCTAATAATTTTTACTTACGGTACCCAACTCCCAAGTATTTGTTTACGGTCGGGTTTTATATACATGTACGAGGTGTGACAATTAAGTAATGAGACTGATTCCATAAAAACCGTATATTTGAAAATTATTCTACAACTCTGCCATCCCCTTCAAAGTAGTCCCCTTGGGCAGCTTCGACTGAGATGTCCGCGAGTATCCTCGTCTCGGCCGCCTGGATGTCCGTAATCGACTCAAAATGGGTTCCTTTGGCCACCGATTTTGTTTTAGGAAACAAAAAAAGTCACAGGGTGACATGTCGGGCGAATAAGGTGGCTGTTGCAACACGGCGATCCCTTTAGAGACCAAATACTGGGACACGCTGAGGGCGGTTTGGCACGGCATGTTATCGTGATGAAGGATCCACTTACGAGCGATGTCTGGGCGCACCCTGTTGACTCGTTTTCGCAATCTTTCGAGTACTTGGCAATAGTAGACTCGATTCACAGTTTTCCCCGGTGGAACAAATTCTTTGTGGACGATTCCACGGCTATAAAAAAAGGCAATAATCATCGTTTTCTCCTTCGACTTGCTCATGCGAGCTTTTTTCGGGCGGGGAGCACGCGGAGCTGGCGCAAAATTTTATCGCGACGCGTTGCTCTTGATTTCGTTTTTCCATTTTTGTGACGAGCGCTACAAACACACGTCTACTCAACTTGACGCAGCAGGCGAACTAAACAAGCTAGAGCGATGGTACATATATCAATGGAGAAGGGAGGGATGCCAGAAAAAAAGAGAAAGGGAATTTCAAGGTCACAGGTTTACCACAAGCGCGGCAATAAAATCAATCTCATTACTTAATTACTGTCGAACCTCGTATCAATGCCATGAATATTATAACCAGAGACTTATATTAAAAAATATCGGAATGTCTTTCTTCTGGTTTCATTATCGACCCGTAACAATTTCTTTTCTTATTTGTATGTCCAAATTCTGAGCTTTCAAGAAACTTAATCTCTCATATGAAAACCACCACAAACTGTTGGTGAAGCCTTCTTCCCAATTAAAAATCGGACTCCAGTAACAAAAAGCAGTTTCAATCATTTTTCAAAATAGTGTTTAATATTGGAAATCAATAAGTTTAGGGGAACATTTTCCTTGTGATTACTATATACTAGTGTGGGCAAAAAATAGTAAGATCTGTTAATCAAATTTCGCCCGAAACCCCTTTCGTCGGAATATTTTTTTCTGGAATGGTATGACTGGCGTGACATCTGTGTCAAATATTATATCGAAATAATAATTACTGTGTAGTATACACTTGTCTTTCTGAAGTACATAAAGTGGATTCGGTGATTTTTACGACGAGTGAAAATATTCAACAAAGAAGTTCCATTAAATTTTGTGTGCGGAATCAAATTTCTGGTGCGAAAACGTTAAGAATGTCGGAAAAGACCGTCGAGAACGCTTTGGAATAAGCTCTTAAGGATCGACGATTAACAGTCAGAGACTGTACTGGAGTCGTTAGAATATCGATAGGATCAGTGAAAACCATTTTGAAAGATCATTTGGGCCTACGAAAAGTAAAAACACGATTGGTTCCAAAATCATTCCACTATGTCGAACAACAAGAAGTCATGAAACATATTATTACAGGCGATGAGTCTGGGAGCTATGCCTACGTGTGGGAAACGAACGATCAATCGGTCGAATATCGTGGCAAAGGTGAACCGAAACCGAAAAAACCACTTCATAGCAGGTCAAAAGTCAGGGCTATGTTGACAGTTTCCTTTGATAATCGAGGTGTGGTATTTCCAGCAAAAAGGGATACTGTTTGGGTGTTATGAGTCGTTTGCGCGAAGCTATTCATAAAATGAGGCTACGCGTACCGAACGCTATTCCGGAAATTTATTTTAACAATTGTGTCGAGGATTGGAAAAAACCTTAGATAGGGACGACATTGGTTTTAAAGAATAAATCAGAGCCTCATATAGTACATACATATGTACCTTGCCTAAACTAACGTGGACTTTTTCTGAGCTTAAGTAAAAAAAACGGAGCAGATATGACATTTTCAAATTTTAAGTAACAATATAAATGTGTTATTGCTGATGGATAAAGAATCATCCAGGTAATCACCGCTTTACATGTTGCGACCTCTTCCTCTATGTGTCCAATAAAGGTATGCTTTTCTGACATCTGTTGCTGTTAACTTTACGTGAGAATCGTGGCGTCTTTATGGGTGGAAGGCACTTCCAAAAAATTTGACCATTGCCACGCCCGCAAAATGCCATAACTAAACACGAAATTAAGATATAAAATTGCCATTTGGCACAGGGGACCGCAGTAGCAAGTGGTACCCGGGGGTTAAAAGCTAAAAAAAATTGGTAATCTCCTCGCCCTAGAAGAAGACACAATATCCAAATATTTATTCGGAAAAAATTCTATAAGAACCTTTAACGACAGTTTGAAAATTAATAAAATAAGAATATAACCCCGCCCTCTCCTCATATAAGAGACCCGTTAAAAACTACTAAAAGCGCGATAAATCGGTAACTAAATACGCCAGAGTCCTTTAATTTTACACGCAGAATGATATAAGAGGATGCTGTAGAAGCCAGGGTTCAAATAGGCCGATAACCGCGGACCCGTGTAAAACCATCCTTTCCCCATAATAGTATGTCTGTGTGCCAAAAATGGGTTGAATCGAGTCAGTACTTCCCTTAGGCCCCATTTACCTAATGGAAAGACATTCCTTAACTTCCGGTTAAGGGGTAATTTTTGTGCCTAAAATGGATAAAATCAGGTGAAAATTGACCCAGATCCACATAACTAACAAACCTAATGCACCAGAAAATATTTCCCCAGCTTTGATTGTTGCAAGTTGTAAGAGTATAAAATGTTCAGTTATACCCAAACATAGCCCTTTCTTACTTGTTTGAATTTGACTGGAAATACTTTCAGATTTGGGACTATTTAATGAGCCACAACTGATTCTCTCGTAATTTTGAATTTCATTGTAGCTAAAACCCAAAGCTGAATTGAAGATTGATTCAAATTTCTCAAATAATCCATTTCTACAGAAAATTTATGAACATACATATATTTATATACTTTTATGTATGTAAGTGAGTTAAAATTCTTTAGCGTCGCTTAAGCTCCGTTCCTCCACCGCCACATGGTATTTACTTGAACTCTCCGTTGCATCACTGGCTTAGCCATACGCTAATGGAATCACTGCAATTAATTTTAAATTGATGTTTTGTGCAAATCAAGCGGTAATTTCCCACTTCCTTTTGTTCGCCGTGCGAGTGCAGCATCTCAACTTTGCTTCTTCGGCGGCTCAATTGCGGCGGCAGTCAGTGCAATGAATGCAACTTGCAACAGCTGCATTGTGTTCGAGTTCGAATTTGCGCAGATTCTGCAAAATGACAGTGCAATTGCATTTGCAAGGCGTTAAATTGAGTTGAAAAATCAGCAACAATTTATTACAACAAATATATTATATGATGCGCCGCTGCAGCTGTGACTGGGGCTGATCGGAATGTGTCTGGTATCAGGGGTTCCAGAAGTCACAGCTACCATTGTCATTGCGCCATGAATTTGCAAATATTACACATAAGCTTCTGCATGAGTGTGTGTGATTGTGCGAATGCATTAGCCTTTGGCTTGGTGGCGGAGTGGCGCGGTAAACGTACAGAAGACACCCCGCACAAAAAACATTTCTTCGTCCTGTTTCAATTGCAAGTGGCACACATACATATCGTTTATGTCGGCGCAATGCAATCGTGCTCGTAAACTCCATGTCTTGGCAGCGGCTTCCCAGTTGCTTGACATCTGCATTGCTGCCTCGACGATGGCGGCAAACAATTGATAAGCGAAACTTATTTCTATTTGCTCTTGTAACTGTTGGCAATTGCCAGCTCAGACTTGTTGTATTCGATGTTGTAGCTTTTAAACTTTATCGGCCGCTATATTCGTACAATGTTGTCATCTTCGTAGTAAGAACCCTGTAGGAAAATGCGACCTCCTATAAAGAATTTATGGTTCAACACAAATGAATATCTCTAATCCCCAAGCTTGAAAACCCTGTGCAAGCACTTCGGATTAAATCGCTATTGAGGCGACCTTAACTGTGACTCGGTTTAAGCTTGCGTTATGTCCCAGCTTGTATTCAAAAACCGTTTCCTGAAAACGTCTTCGCAAATGAGATGTGATAGAAAATTTAATATGAAAGGCTTGGCAATCTGAGGCATTTAACGAGCAACGCTAAACGAAAAATACGCCCTCCTTATCTCTTCAGAAGGCTCTATTTTTGACCCCACTTTAGTTAAAGTTTTGCTAAGTCAGGTGCAATATATCAGAAAGACGAGCTACAAAAAGGAATACCTTTTCAGTATTGTATTATCAGTTCACGACTGTATTTGGAGATCTAATGCCTAGGATAAATAACTTACTATCGATAAGAGCTCTAATACCCATTTACTTTACTAAAAGTACAGTAAATCATGAGCTAATCAGTCGAACCTTATTTTCCCCTATCTCATCTTTAACTGCATGTCTGAATCCATCCGACAGAAGAAACGGAGCTGAGGATAAAGAAAAATTTAACTCAAAATTTGTATCTCAATTTAGCCTTAAGTATTCCTTGAATACAATACAACGAAGCAACGGGGGTCGATGGATTGTCGGCCGAGCTATCCAAAATATCCGAAATCGGGGATATCAGCTTCTTTGTAAAGTATGGTCGAACGAAAGCATGCACGCCGATTGGAATTTAAGTATCCACAAAAAAGGAGATCCACAATCTGCTCCAACTACCGTGGGATAAGCCTCTACATCGCGTATAAGGTTCTATCGAGCTTATTGTGTGAAAGATTAAAGCCCACCGTCAACAAATTGATTGAACTTTATCAGTGTGGCGTTGGGCCGGAAAATTAACAATTGACCATACGCTAAACCTTGGAAAAGACCCGTGAAAAAATAATCGACACACACCACCTCTACGTCGATTTCAAAGCTGCTTTTGACAGCACGAAAAGGTGTTGTTTTTAGTCGCTATGCCTGAATTTGGTATCCCCGCAAAACTAATACCGCTCTGTAAACTGACGCTGAGCAGAACCAAAAACTCTGTCAGGATCGAGAAGGACCACTCCGAGCCGTTCGATACCAAACGAGGTTTCAGACAATGCGACTCCCTATCGTGCGACTTCTTCAATCTGCTGCTAGAGAATAATTCGAGCTGTAGACATTGGCCTCAACATGCGTGGCATTAGTTCTGCTTTCTTCAAACTGGATAAGGAAGTGAAGCAAATGGATGTCGGAATGAACGAAACAAGACGAAATGTTTCGTGTTATGAAACAAACAGTCGTCGCAGGCTCCCACGTCTCTGTTGACAGTCATAACTTTGAAGTCGTAGATAATTTCGTTTACCTTGGAACCAGTATTTACACCAACAACAATGTCAGCCTCGAAATCCAACACAGAATAGCTCTTGCTAACGGTGCTACTTTGGACTAAGTAGGCAATTGAGAAGTAAAGTCATCTCTCGACGAACAAGGACCAATCTTCATAAGTCACTCTTTATTCCCGTCCTGCTATATGATGCAGAGGCAAGGACGATGACAACTTCTGATGAGTCGACGGTACGAGTTTTCGAGATAAAGGTCCTGCAGAAAATTTATGGTGCTTTGCGCATTGGTAACGGCGAATACCGCAGATGGAACGATGAGCTGTACGAGGTATACGACGACATTTGCGAGGTTCAACGAATTAAGAGACAACGGCTGTGCTGGCTAGGTCATGTCTTATGAGCTTATTAACTTATATGCCAGCTAAAGCAGTTTGTGATAGACTTTCCGATAGGATTATCGCATAGAACAGATTCAGTGCTTCGTCGTCTCCAAAAGATTCAGGTCTCTACTTTCTGGAATCTGTTTTTACTAAACAATTTTAACCAAATTTGATGAATTTGCCGACAACTTTAATTTTTTTGACGTGTTCTAAGTTTGCAGGTTCCACGAGGAATATTTTCATGATTGTCTGTTCCTGCAACACCTTAAATTTTGGCTACAAGGTTCAATCTGTATACTTATGTATTTATATATGTACTCATGTATGTATGCGCTTATTGTCAATGTACACAATGGAAGGTATGTGAGAGATGCGCGAATTGCGACACTTTCCGAGGAATGCATGCCACAGCCGTAATTGCTTGTTCGAATATGCGAGTGTTCAGCATACTTATTGTGGTATTTAAGTTGGCAAATAAAGTAAAGTACATTACAGTTGTTTGTTAAGAGAACATAAGAATGAAGCACAATGTACATCTGTAGACACATATCTATATACATATGTATGTATAGGTATATACAGGCATATGCATTGAATCTTTCGGCGCTGACTCAAAGTGATATATTTAGTTCTCACCTTATTCTTCGATAAAGAACACAACAACAGCAAATACTACAGAATGTGTCACTATTTATTTAGATATGTTTGTTGAGGTCAAAAAAACTTGTATTTTTTAATGTTCAAAGTTTTGAAAAAAAAACCGTTTAATATACATTATCTGCAATTTCGAAATTTATTTATGATTACAAAAGCTTTTAACTATGTTTTCTTCTTTATATCTGATCAAAGTTGACCCGGATTGAGAGAAATATACTACATTTTCGCGTATTTTATTTAAAATTTTATTGTCGCCTTCGAAAAAAACTTCATAACTAATATCAGCTTCCCAACGTTTAATCTAATTTTCCACTCACTAGTTCTAAGCGTCGGCTGGGTTGGCGTTTAGTGCTTTCAGCGAATTTTGTTTTTTTTTCAGTTTTGACTTATTGGTTCATTTTCGAAGCGTCATTCTCAAGATTGTTGAACAATTTTGAGTCATATTCATTAAACAAACGTCCGGTCACCAGCAGTGATGCGTTTGATAATTGTAGTTCTCTCGGCTGCGTCGTCAATCATCTATTTTGTGGACTCTACTTGACATCGTTTTTGAAAAAGATTCAGGTCTTTTGGTATGTGTTTAGCTTTAACATGCTTTATACTCAAAACTTTAACAAAAATGTGGAGTCGATCTATAAGAGATGTGGAAATACTCTGCTATCCTCGGATGTCAACACGACGACATTCAAGCACTGTTCATATTAAAAAACTAGACCGATGCTATCGTCCTTTACAGAGGTGAAGGCAAGTTTTCGATGGCTTCATGATCTCCACTGAACTATTTTTGCCACTGAAATGTTTATGTTCGTGATAAAGTAAACTTCCCAAAACACTTCTGCAACGCCAGTCAAACTTTTCGAAAGTGCGCCCACACACTTATGGAAATATGGAGATCAAACTTCACACGAAAGTCAAGTGATTTTACGGATCCAAAAAAAAATATTTACTTCGATTTGCACGCGTACTTTAATTGGACCAGTCCGGGTCAATTTTGATCAGATGGTATTTCTAAGACCTGTACTATAGTACTTTTTTATTTTTATTTTTCAGGTGAAATTGCTAAATAAACTAATGAAAATGGTTTAATTTATGGAATACACAAATGGGGTAAGTGATACGAAATCAATTATATTGAAAGCTATAGAGAATGCTCTCAGTTTTTTGATAAGTTCACGGATTTTAAAACATTTATCGAGAAGAGTTTTGGTATTATATTACAACTATCTTTTGTAATTGAGTATTTGAAAAACTTCTCGATTCATCTCTAGATGCTCTCCTTCATAACTATTTCTTAAATAAATCTCGCCTACTGCTATGAAGATAAGATTTTTGAACCTTTGAGTACTTGAAACCGAATATTGCTTTGCCAACTTGGTATACATGCTTTCAATTGGTATGGTGGTATATAGTGTTCTCAAGAATCATAAACAACTCAAAGAGTCTGGAAAATTTATTTGCATAGCATTTATTTTCCCTGACGAAGTAGAATGACTTAATATTATTGAAATAGGTCGCCAATTAATTTCGATGTCTCCTGATGATATTCTCCCATTTGTGACTCTTCGACTTACACAAGGTTAATCTTTAAGCACAAGTCTCCCCAACAACACATAAATAACTTCTAAGCTATTAATATGTGGTTGGTAGGAATACAACCTCTTCGGACTAAATGAGTAGAAAGCCCATTTTGATACACTATCATATTTAAAGGTCTTTAATTCATCGTTGTGTTCAAACCACTTAATGCCCTTAATCAAACTACTTATTTCCGTTAAGATTTCTGTAGATAGGCATCCAAGATTGGGATTGCAAGAGATTTATGTCGGGTGTAAAATCGTTTCTTTACTCCCTTCGAGTTTTCAGCTGCGTCAAATTCTGTTAGAGGGCATTCCCACTTTTAGCGCATGTTCTCCAAACGGAAAATTCGCCATTATGGCAATTGTAAGCCTGTATATAATGGGTTGTCAAAAAATTCTTGCGGTATTTTTATTGAATCAATTCGTGTGGCACCCATACATCGAGCTTTTTGATGACTACTATGCCGGTCTCTTTCGACCAATTCAGCGATTTTATCGCAATTTTCGACGACAGGCCTTCCGGAACGTGGGGCATCTTCTTTACACCAGAACGAAAACGTTGAAACCATCGTTGTGCGATGGAAATGGAAACTGTATCGGGTCCATAAACTGCACAAATTTTATTGGCGGCTTGAGATGCATTTTTGTTTTTATCGTAGTAGTACTGTAAAATATGCCGTATTTTCTCTTTATTTTTCTCCATGTTTGCGACGCTATAACTCACGAACGACTTAAAAGAAACGACAATCCTTTCCAAAAAGGTATAGCATGACCCGATGCGACGAATAAAACTAGAACTACGCGCATTCAGCGCCAACTAGCGAAAATACCGCAAGACTTTTTTGACAACCAATAAGTACCTTTATTCCTGGACCTATTTTATAAGTTCATAGTTCCTGTATTGTCATCTTTTGACCTTATCTCCTTCGCTATCTGTGATTGATTCGCTTAATAATAATGATAATTATCAGTTCTGAGCTTTTTGTTCATATTGTATATTGAGCACCCCCTTGATCGTTCCTAGCGGGCAGCTCTGAATCGAATTCGTTTACGAGGAAATACGGTCTTATCTTGGCCATCTGTGACGGGAAACCCAAATTATATGGTCAATCTTGCAGTGAGCTTGAAGCCTTCCTAAATTTGTTGTTTATGTTTATAGTTTGTAGTAGTTTTCTGTATCCTCCCGTAGTTATTCAATAGAACTCTACTCACTATACCTAATACTTCCGCTACAAAGATATATCAAGGCCGTCGGAGTATACCTCTATCCCTACTGCCAGTCCATTTTAGACTCGTCGGTAATATAATTAGATAGTATCCCTCTCCTATACTAAACCTCTTCTCCACTATGAAATTTCATAATATCCTTGCCTTTTCTAGTTCCTACCTTAATTTTGTTCTCGGTTGCCTCTCAGCTTTCTAAAATTCGCATTTCTTCGACTTTTGTGATATTTGTTAAATATATAAAATGACTAAGGGCCATTATTTTAAAATCATAAAAAAAATTAAATTTGATTACTCTTGTTCCATTTAAAATCGAAACCTTCGCTTCGCAGTTCTTATTGACATCTTAAATTGAGATCTTGACGCCGTACTTCGATCATTCTTGTTTTTTGCTTTTCTTGTAAAATATTCGATCTCCCACTGAGTTTTAGAATCAGCTCTTTTCTGTTTGCTTAGTTTATCCGCTTTGCTGTTGGTTTTAATAAAGAGCAATTAGACACATTCAGAAAATGTCTTTAAAAAATTAGTTCTCCCACAATTATTTATTTACGTTTTTTCCTATTGTTTTTCTGACATTCGTCGTATTCAGCTCTCGTTTCATTGATGCTTTTTTTGCCTATATGTATACTGTATGTATTTCTTTATGATTGAAGAAAATGCAACACACAAGATTCAGCAGACCACAAAGTCAAAAGTAAACACTTCAGTGCCCACTTAAACACAAATGCTCCATTGCCTGCGCATACTCGTCACTCGGGGTTTCATAACCATATGTAGCCGAAGAGTCCTTGTTGCATATATGTTGCAAGCTCTTATACCCAGTAGAATAAATTTTGAATATGCTCACAATTGATACCAAATGATTGTGGTAGTTAAGTTTACCTTCATCGAACTCTTCCTGTGCTTAGTAGTTGAAAGAACAAACTTACAACATCGAGTATTCTGAAGACATATGTACATAAATTATTCGTAAAGCCTGCGGGCCTCTAAGTTAGGAGCTATTAACTATTAAAGGTATATCGTGACTTCAGTGAAAAAGATACTATAAATTTGTTGCTCGATTATCGATCTTAAGGCCTATAAAGTTTAGAATATACACCGACTGCATTCGTTAACCCCTTTAAAGAAGATAGATGCGTGTAAAACTTGAATCTTTCAAGCTTTCCGCCCTTCCTGGCACACTTTGATTATACCAGTAAACATGTTGTCGACCACGTTTAGGATATGTATAATATAAGTATACATACTATATACATGTTGTGTTGCAATCTGGCAACTCACGTCCGTTTGACATTTTTGATATTATACATAATCAGAACGTTTTGGCATACAAACGCTATTTGTGGTGTTTACAGTAATTTAAAATATTCATCTCACTTAACCAAGCCTTCGACTTTTGAGCACTCAAACCATCGATTTGATATGTCATCGACCGTATAGTATAATGACTTCCTTTTATTCCTGTGCGTAAAAATAAAGTAAAAGATCACCGTTTTTCGGCTCCTCAAGAGGCGATTCATGCGTTCTAAAGGTATGCTTTCAAGATATTTCAGTCAGAGTAGCAACAAAATTCAAAGAAACGTCCACTTTTTTTGGATTGACTACTCCATACTTATGAATGGCTCACTCCATCCAAAAAAATGTAGACAAGGAAAATTTTATGCTCTACATTATTCTTTACCGACTCCCTAGTAATAAAGCCAAAAGAAACTGTGGTTTGGAAATTAGGATGTAGAGAACGCAGGACGAATATTATGCTGCTTTCCATAAAACAAGGGATGTCTCACTATTCCGATTTCATTTTATTTACATTCAAACAAAAAAAATCCATTTTAACTTTTTTCTCATGTCATCTCCAATTCCAAATATAAATTCTAAAAGGGAAGGTGTTCCTTATACAAAAAGTCATCAAAAACCCATAATACCTTAATATTAACCCGTTGAACTTTTGATTGCAAAGTCTTTGATAAGTTAATCTATAAAATTGGAAAATGAAAAATTGTTTCTTTTGGGAAAAGAAAGGGGAATGCGCAAAATGTTTTATAAGAGAGATTGATTAAGATTTTCTACCTTCATCTTTCGATTTTAATCTTCCCGTATATTTTCGTTGTTATCGCTTATAATCCGAGGCTATGTTTCTGTGATCTTAAGACCCTCTATGAAAGCTGTATAATACTAAAATACTTGTACTGCCGATCAGATATACGCTGCCTCACCAAAACAAAATCTCAACATACTCTCTCAAACTTCAGACAGTAGTCATTTACAAATGTGATCAGCTGTACCGCATATCACCTTACTTTGTACCTACATCCATATAGAAACAGACTGAATTAAGAATTACATCTGAAAGACAACAAATACCTACTGGGTTTCGGTTATGCTGCGTTCTGTGTATAAGAATGAATGAAACTGCCATTTCTCAAGTGCAGTGGCACTTATGCAAAGCAAATATGCCTGAACGAATGCATCCTTCTACGAAGTGGCAGTCGTTGTGCGTCGTTCTCAATGTTATTAAGTAAACCTAAACAGATGAGGCCTACCAGTCATGCTGAGCGCTGACTTTGCGGTACTAAAGATCATGCTTATCGAGTATGGGAAAATAGCTGCGCGCAGAGATTTTTTACGCGAGCACCGAACAGAGACCCATGATACAGCCTTGAAACCCGACATGTACGATTTCTATGGAAAACACCAGCCGGACTGGCATACAAAATAACAAATTTGGAATACAATAATAAAATTGAATTATGGCAGCTAATGCTTAGCGTTCTTATTTACCTCACTTCTGCCTTTATCTTATCGGACACTCACCATTATCAACGTGCCATTTTATTTACAAAAGCTGTAAAAGTACGCCATATATACTTATGACCATTTGTGTGAGCTAAAATAATTTTCCACGAATTCGGTTTCGCGCTGAAATATGCTCACCAAGCTTGCTGATTTTTGCTGCAAAACATTCCGAGCTCTTAAGTATTTTATCTAATCTACTTTGTTGTATCAGCATTGCTTATCAGTCAGCAAAACGAAATCGCAGTGTAAATATTCTTAATGACTGTATATGACTGCAAATTTGATGCTTCCTCACCACGTCCCTACAACTCTACCTTCACTGGGAGTACTCAAATCACAGTGTAAATATTGATATGCAAAAATGTTGACGCGCATGAAAATAAGTATTCAAACAATAATAAAAAATATTGCACACGAGTGTGGAATATAAATGGAAGTATGATGTGGCCACTTGGAGATAGCTTTCAGATATTTTCAGCAATTACATACTATAGTATGTAGATATGTGCACATATATGAAATTCATAACTGAGCAAATATTGGTGGTTTCCGTATTAAATTACATATATTTTTGTTTTGGCTATTCAAAAATATTAAAAATAATCGTAATAATCGTCAATTCTTGGGGAGTAGCGAATCGAACAAAGAAATGGAACAAATAAAATAAATCGGCATAAACCAGCTATGAGACAAATTTAATGAGATATCCATATACATTCATATATATGTATATTGTACTCAACCTGCTAGTTTCGTTGACCACATATTCAAAATATTTCAAGCAGGAGCACTTTGTATATACACTTTTCTAAGATTGGTAGTTTTCGATGACTTTTTCGGCTGCCCAATATTTTATGTTTGTCCAATTTTTACCATGGAAAAACATTGAACAACGATATTGCTTGAAATTTTGAGTTTCTAACGAAATCACGGCTACGAAATCGTAGAAAATGTTGCAGAAGTGTTTTGGGGGGAGCCTACTTTATCACGAACTCAAGTATTTGAGTGGTACAAAGCATTCAGTGGAGGTCATGAAGTCATCGAAGACTCCACCTCCTCCTCCGTAAATGATGATAACAACGACAAATTTAAAGAAACAGTGCTTGAAAATCGGCAGGTTGACATCCGAACGATAAAAAAAAAATCTACACAACCGTTTCGGTAATGTTTTCAGTCGAAATTCATACAAAAGACCTGGTAGTCTTCGTCACATTCTTACATGATTATGATTGATTTTTTGGGCACAACACACAACGAAAGTCATAGCTGAGCCTTCGTATTAGCCAGTTTTGGCTACCTGTGACTTTTTTATTGTCGAAACTAAAAAATCTGCTTTATATAAAAATCGCCAGACAAACGGATGTAAAAGAGATTATAACAATATAGAAAAAACAATATCGATTCGGTTTGCGCTCGGAGTTTGTATGGACATCTTCTTCTTTATTGGCGCTTGACAACGCTTACGCTGTTATAGCCGAGTTTACAACAGCGCGCCAGTCGTTCTTCCTTTTCGCTGTTTGTCGCCAATTGGAGATTCCAAGCGAAGCCAGGTCCTTCTCCACCTCCTTTCCAACGGAGTGGAGCACTCCGGAGTGTTTTCATCCATTCGGACGACATAACCTAGCCAGCGTAGCCGCAGTCTCTTAATTCGCTGAACTCTGTGAGTATCGTCGTATATCTCGTACAGCTCATTGTTCCATCGACTGTGGTATTCCCCGTTGCCAATGCGCAAAATACCATAAATTTCCGCAGAACCTGCCTCTTGAAAACTCGTAACGCCATCATCATCATCAGATGTTGTCATCGTCCATGCCTCTGCACAATGTAGTAGTACGGGTATATATATAGGTATGTATTTAAAAATAATTTTGGCAGCTACGTCGTTTGAATCTTTAAATGCTTGGATGATGACACAAGTTATAACGTCGTTAATATTCTTTTGCAAAGAAGTCTTCAGAAATACCTTATGGTGTATTTAAGAAACTGTTAGATGCAAATCACTCAGATTTGGTACTCTCATCAAATTTGAGTTTTTGGCCATTAAAATGTCTTCACGTCAAGTACAATTAATTAAATTAGTCTGTCACCAAGAGATTCAGATTATTAGAACAAAAAGAATTTCAGACTAAACCTAAGATGTATACGAAGGGGGACCAAAACCCCTCTTTGTACGACGTTTGTACCTAAGAAGCATTTCAATTTTTTTAATTGGATCGGATATCAAAATCGAACAGGTGGACTAATTCGTATCGAAATTATCAGCTGAGACAACAAAAAATCGGGAAGCTACATTTGTATTTTTGAAAGAGATGACATCTGAGAGAAAACGATTAATGTTTGTCATTTTCGTCTATTCGACGAATGTTGATTTATGTCTTGAAAATGTCTTGAAAGTATCTGTAAATACAACTGAGTTAAAATATGGCTTGATCAGTTCTTTTATGGCTGTCGATCACCTAGCCGCCTTGTGGATTCTAACTCTGGGTGAAACAAAATGTGAAAACATGAAGGAGGAGAACGGTAGTATTTAGAACCTGTTATTTGCGAAACTGTTCACCCTTGGTCATCTACCGAAAGGTAATATTAAATATCTGAAGATATCAGATGAAAGAACTAGTCCTTGGGACCATTTATTTCTCCTCCAGTTAAGAATCTCATCACTAGGTTAGATTAAGTTAATCCGGTAGGCCAACAAGCCGTGCATGGACCAGTTTTGGTCCTTTGCGATACCAGTTGGAGCTCGGCCTGGACTTGACTCCAATTTTAACAGACTTTTCCCATCCTCACAATTTATACCTCCTTCAATGTATAATACCGTGGGGACCCCAGATGCTTACAGTGTAGTCTTGCCAATGCGAGACAAGTGCACAAGGGATGCTCCATTCTTTCCCTGGTGCCCTGCTCTAGAATACGCAGTTGTTGTAAGAACCCTATCAGCTTTGTTATCTGTCACTCGCCAATAAGATATTTGCTAGAGTCCTTATGGCGTAATAATATACACATGTAACTTCATGAGCAAGTTCGATCCTAACAAGATCCAAAGGTACTGTATATAAACCCAAGAATTTAGCTGGGTGCCGTTTCTTCCAGTGTTTTGTCTGTGTAGTTCTTAAAAAGTTGCAAATGACGAATGAGAACTCACTAAACTGTGTCATTTGCTAAAGTTTGCCAAAACAGACAGCGACTGAGAGTCATGTGAATGTTCCAAATAACACTTTTAATAGCTTCAGACTTGATAAGTTATCATTATGCCTTCTAATATGTCTTAATCCAACTCGTTTAGTGTACTCAAGCAACAAAAAAAATTTGATAGCACACTGTGAGTATTCCAAGCTACATAAATCGGCTTTTTTTCCAAAGAACCTGATAAATACCTCGTACATAGTGCAAATACAATAAATTACCAGAACAGCTGGAATGCACTTGAATAAATAGAATTATGGCTTTAGCAGACGCTTGTAGACTTTTGCATATATGTTCATATGTGTATAAATGTATGTGCACATATATGTATGTATATGTAAAGGTTTATGTATTTGCATAGTAAAATTACTTGAGACTCAAGTCATATGACTCGCAACTTTGGTTCAGCAGATGTGTTTGCTCATTTAAGTACCGTTTTACCTTGACATGTACTATATATAGGTATACATACATATGTATTTATATCTACAGTACTATGTACATTCATATGTATATACATGATATTTATTTTTTATTTTTCAATTTCTATATTAATTTTTGTAAACATTGTTTGTGATCTCCTTCAGCGTCCTTGTGCAGGTTCTGCAACCTCATTTAGCCTTCGTACCGTTGAAACATATGACCTCAAACACCGCGTCATACTCCAATTTACGCACATTGGAGCCATATTTTTCTAGCAAATTAATAAAGTCGTCATTGCGATAAGAGTGCCATCAATTTTCGCGCAAATTAAAGATATTCTCGTGCAATTCTAGTGGTTTCTTTGCTAACTTTGTAAATGTTTTGTCAACGATTTATAAATAAATAAATTTCACTTGCGTGTCGCTAATTTGGTGCTCTTGTTCACGTACCCTTATCACAAATGTAATAGTTTTCGACATTTTGTTCAATATCATTAGATAAAAATTGCACAATCAGTTTGCCAATGCACATTTAAGTCCATAGAGGTGTATATTCAACAATGGTTTAATTATTTTTTGCTGAGTGATTATGGTTGGAGTCATTAGAAAGGCTTATTGTTGTCAGGCGGTTGGAAAACAGTGCAGCTCTGGAACTCCATGTGCTCTCTATAACAAAAAAAATTCTCTGTTTCAAGCAACTCACGAAAAACAGTACTATATAATTTCGAAAAATAGATAATTCCACAATTTATTCAAAAAGCCATCAGCAATGCAGGTGGTAGAATTACTCCCCTTACTTGGTAATACTGATAAATTTTATATATGAAAGCATCGTTAAATGATATTACAGGGTTTGTCAAGAAAGTAATAGGACCGAGTCGATTTAAAAACTTTTATTGAACCAATCGTTACAGCGATTTACAACCATTGAAGGCGTCACGGAAGGCATTCTCCATAAAAACCTTGAGAACCGAGATGCATGCTGTTTGCATCCCCTCTGTGTTTCAAAATACTTGCCTTTCATCGGCCTTTTCAGGCAAGGAAACAAAAAAAGACCGGGGGCCACATCTGGGCTGTAGAACGGCTGCGGAAGCGATGGTAGCTGTTCACGAGAAAGGCGGTGTGAGCTGGGCTGCGATGTCTTGTCGGATCCGATTGACATTTGTTTGAGTCTCTTAAAGACTTCCACGTAAAACATAGCGTTGACGGTTTGTTCAGGAGGAACAAGTTTATGGTGGACGACACCTTTGATGTCAAAAAAGACAATGAGCATCGTTTTCCCTTTGTATTTGCCCATTCTTCCGGTCTTCATGAGCGACCTCTTCCCGGCCCTGCTTAAAGGCCTGATGCCACCAAAACACACCAATTCTTGCTAAAGCAACATCTGGGTAAGCCTGCTTGCTCATATCAAACGTCTCTGTCGTAGATTTACCGAGTTTCACACAGAATTTAATCACGTACATCTGCATTTTCGGCTTGCACCACTCACAGAAACACGTCGCGCGAAAATTTTTATCCTGACTCCCCAGGTCCTCGGAGACAACTGACCAGCTACTTGTTCATTGGCTAGAAACGCCCTCTACCAAATCCAGTCGGTGCGCGCACGCTCTGAAATACAGTCGCGGCGGAAGAAAATCAGGACTATTACTTTACGGACAAACCCTTTTTTGCCTTCAGCTAATTTCTTTGTTTTCGATTTCTGCACATTTTTGGAGCGCCATTCGCTAGGTTGTTGAACTAATTCGACATTATATTTATAACCCTATATCTATACATCAGTAATGATGCATATTTTGCTTCTGCTATCCGACATCTCTTTCAAAATATTCAGTTTTCTTGGTACGAAACCAAAAATGACACGCTTCATATGCGAAATGTGTTGATTCAATCCTTTAAAGTTGTGGAAATCTTCTACCACCTCTCTAATATCCACACGACGATTTTCGAGAATTCTTTCTTTAACTTTTTCAAATGACATCGTCATTAACAGAAGTGGAACCAACTTCACGACCTTCACTGAATGCTTTGGGTCACTTCAATTCTTGTGTTCGTGACAGAGTATTACCCCAAATCACTTCTCAATATTGGTGACGATTCCTCAGCCGTGATTCCATTGAAATCATAAAAATCGTGGTTCAGTTTCATTTCCTTGGTAAAAACGCCACACAAAGTTTCCGAAGATCGGTTGAGTAGTTCTCCAGAAATCTTGCCAACCGACTTCAAAAACAAAGTTTCGAGAAAAACGCATTTTAAGACGGCGCACTTAGCTTAACTAGCCTCGAGCGCACAAGTTCTCAAGGCTGTATCTCCAAAACTATTACTCGGATCAACTTGATAATCTAATAGAACAATAAAGAAAAAAATTCGATGTTTTGAAACTCGTAAAGCCAGAATATATAGTAATCATGAGGCTGAACCATTAATGATATCTTCGTGGAACTCTCTTACAAATTTTATTGATGGTAGTTCAGGGTAGACCTCATGCTATAGAAAAGGGCATTTGTATATCACATAACTCCCCTTGAGTTCTAGTAACATATTTTAGTCAAGATCACATTGCTTAAGAGTGAATACACTTATATATACCTGTACAACGCTTTGCTTTATAGGTCTGCTGTTGATATTGTTGTGTTCCCTTCAGACTGACTAAAGTGGTTTTTTTCTTGATTTTTAAGATATAAGTGATCACCGTAACTTTCTAAAGTATAGCATTCATTCAGTTATATTTAAAATATTATAAAGAAAATCCAAAGACATTAGCCGATGCTCACAAATTCCAAACCGAGCACGCTTGTGATTAAAGTTTTGAATGATCTCTTCATCCTAACACCTTATAGACTATTAATTTCGATGTTGATGTCACAAAGAGATTCATTTTAGTATCTACATACACATGTTTGTAGGTATAGATCCAACAGTCGGTTCCAGCATAATACCTCCCATTCTATTCCCCTAAATGTGCGACATGTTTCTTTCTAATTCATGTAGTTGTACCGAAAGAATGCAAAATCTTACAACTAATTTATTAAATTTAGATTTTAAAAGTTGATGTAGCAGAATTTTACATTTAATAGCCCATTAAAATTGTATAGCACGAAATAAAAATGAGCATTTACATGCATTTCAAATCATCCTCACAAGTGGCTGTGCATTAAATGTGTACAAGGGTGGGTCGATAAGTACATAACCACCAGAAGAAAGATGAAAATTTTGAAAAATATTTCAACATAATCCCTGTATATTTATATTTTACTTTTTAGCTTGGTGAAGCTAACACCACCTTCTTTTATCTCTCCGAAAAAAAATCCTCAGCCGTAAGCGTCTATATAGAGAATACTGTAGATAAGAGAGTAGTTAACAACCAAATTTAACCAATAAAATAGACATGGTAATTGCAAAGACATGTGCTGTTGGGTTGTATTCAGGGAAGAACAATTTTTTCTTCCCCAAATAGAAACTTTTTTTCGATTCGGTCTCGAAAAGGTCCAATAATTTGATATTAAAGGGCCCTGTGTTCATTTTGCCCTTCTCCAGTTAGTCGATGTAAATCACATCTTGTGGATCACACCAAAAAACGGTGTCCACCTTTACGCCACAGCCTTCGCTTTCTACGGAGCAGGTACGCCGGTGAATTTCACTCGTTCGACTATTGCTTGTTCCCTGGTACAGACCATGCACACGCCTGCTTCCACCCGAGATCAAAACAAAACTATTAGTCCATTAGTTAAAGGTTTGAAATTTCGCCGTCTGGGAGAATGTACTACGCGGTAGTAAATATCGCTTGTGTCTTGGGATCATTGAGTAGTAAAATTAAGTACTTATAGGTTCACCCTCTTATATGTCAATATACATGGCTATTTGGTTAGCACAGTATGCGTCCATAAGAATGCGCATTTTAGTGGGGGAAACATAATAATTTTGCAATCAACACAACGCACTAATTTCTGTCGATGATATAATTTCCTCGAATAAATCATACCAAAAAGCACCCATATGGTGAAACTTTGCTGTTTGATGACATTTCTGCCACAGAAAAAACACGCTAAAAGTATGATTGGAAACAACGAAATGGTTTTAGAAGTTGCAGCGAGCTTATCCAAGTCATAAAACCGCAAAACAAACAACTACCCACGCATTTATTTGTAATGCTCATATTATCATTTTGTATTCATATACATGCATATACATACTATATGTGTATATCATATGTATTCACTTTTATTTATTTAGTGAATTTGCTAACAAAATGCCTATGTCACATATTAATTTACTTCGAACAACTCATAATATATTTATCACCTCTGCTCTTGAAGTGGGCAGAGTCAAGTGTTGACGCAGACCGTGGGTGTTTCAGAAAATTACTGCAATTCTATTGAAAGTATTGACATCTTCATTAGCATTAACGAACTCCAAATTAATTTTGTATCAATTGAATTCGGACGAATTTGGAAAATATGTGGTTATAATGGATTAAGAAATAAATCAGATTGGCTAATATGTTGTCCAAATTAATTTTGGTAAGCAATTTTTACTAGTTTTCATCTTTTGCCTTTTTGTGGCTTAATGTATGCATGTATAGCGATATTAGCATATAAAAGATGATCCATTTCTAGGTTCTCTACTTAAAAAAACTCAAACTTCAAATTAAATGGGGACTCTTATATCATTCGGAAGAATATTCCTTGACATTTATTTCTTGAGGATTATTTCTTTCAAATGTTGGACGCGGTCATGCCTCAGATGATCCATCCGTTGAGCCGCCCAATTTTCGATTACTTATTCGAGCATTTGACCTGTAACTGGCGAATAACACGCGTGATGTTTTGCTCCAAGACCTGAATCGAAGCGGGATTGTCCGCATAGACTTTAGACGTAAAGAAAATATCCTCACAGAAAAATGTCTAACGGCGTGATATCACACTATCTTGGCGGCCAATCGAACGGCCCAAAACGTGAAATTATCTGCTCACCGAAGTGTTCTCTCAATTAATCCATTCATTAATATGTTGTGTGGCAAGTGGCGCCGTCTTGTTAAAACCAAATGTCACCGAGATCCCCAGCTTCTATTTCATCCATCAAATAGTCGGTTGTCATGGTGCGACAACGGTCGCTATTGAGGTTGCGTCCTCACCGCATCATTTTTGAAGAAATATAAAACGATGATTCCACTGGCTAATAAACCACACCAAACCGTTGTATTTTCTAGATGAAAAATAGCAGCTCTTAAATCTCTTCAGTTTGCTCTTCGTCCCAAATGCAGCAGTTTGGTTTGTTTACATATCCATTAACCAGAAATGGGCTGAGAAAAATTAGGTTCGAAAACGTCGGATCTTCTTGAAAGCTTTCAAGAGCTCATAGAGCGCAGCGATTTCACTTGCGAAATAAGAGTTGTTAGAAAGGCTTCTTCTTAGCAAGTTTTCTTAAAAAAGCTTCAGTGGTTTGTGAGATATGCAAAATAAATATATTGGGGAGCGACCCATGCCCACTCTCTACTATGAGTCCTCTTACCACGCTTAATTTTTTTATCTTTATTTAGAGCTTAGTTATAGGGTCATATAGGTTTTCGACTCTTCTTACTGGCTTTGACACTGCTTACGCTGTTATAGCAGAGTTGACAACAGCGCTTAAGCCGTTTCTTCTTTTCGCTATTTATTGCCAATTCGAAATACCAAGAACAGTTAAGTCCTTCTTCATCTTTCCAAAGTAGTGGTGGTCTTCCTTTTCCTCTGATTCTGAATCCTCCGGCGGGTACTGAATCAAATACCTTCAAAGCTGGAGTGTTGTTATCCATCTGGACAACATGACCTAACCAGCGCAGCCGCTGTCTCTTGATTCGCTGAACTTTGTCAATGTCGCCGTATATCTCATACAGGCCATCGTTCCATCGATTGCGGTCCTTGTCAATGCGTAAAGAACCATACATCTTACTCAAAACCTTTCTCTCGAAAACTCCCAATGCCGTCTTATCAGTAATTGTCCGTGCCTCCGAACCATATAGCAGGACAGGAATAATAAAGGACTTGAAAGGGAGTTTGATCTTTGTTCGTCGAGAGAGCATTTTCCTATTCAATTGTCTACTCAGTCCAAAGTAGCATATGTTGGCAAGAGTTATTCTGCTATTGTTATTGCAGAATCTGCAGTTCGTGTTATTTTCTTCAGCAATATATTGAACATTTTACAAGGTAGAGAGTCTCCTTGTCTGAAACATCGATTCTTTCTGATCTTAACAGAGCTTTTGGTGGTGCTCAACGTCAGCTTACACACTCGTATTAGCTTTGCAGGGATATCAAGTTCAGACATAGCGTCGTAGAGGCAGTTCCTTAATTCGATAAACATCGGCTTATTTACAAGGAAATTTTCCAAGCTTATCTTCACTTCCGAACTTTTTTAGAGGTCAAAGTCTAAATGTACTAAGTTTCATCAAGATTTGGTAATATTTTACTAAAGTTATCTCTTGCATTTTCCCTGCCGAGCCTATGCACATACACATTGTAGATTGGCGCACTGATTGAAAATCTCCATTATATATTCTTCTTTGTGAATGGTATCCATATTTTCCCATAATGCCTCTGAAGTATTTTGGTAATAAGTCATTTCACCTTTGATAGAAGAAGGGTATAAAGGGCTGAGATTTTTTAAAACTAATATTATCTACAGCTTCCAAAAATAAGACATGTATTAGATGCCAAGGCAGATGTATGTGTGTATGGCTTATATAATGGTTCTCTATAGCCTTCAATATTCTAAAAGTCCGATAAAGATATTTTTTTTGGTGTTTTTGTTTTTAATTTACACGGACAAATTTGAAAATAATCTACATACATACCATATTCTTATTCTTCTGTGCCCCTTTGACAAATTCCCCTAACCAATCCAACCATGAGACTATCTCACTTTCTTGTTCTTATATTTTGTTAATTTCTTTTCCAACTTACACGGCCAATTCGACACTCGACTGCCAAGCCATAATCTGGCGTAAAAAATCTCGATCATTTAGAGTAATTAATTATTATAAATGCGCGACAATGATGTACGAATGTTTTCGTCGTATTCTCGGGCGTTTCACGGAAGCACAAGAATCAAAATAACAAAAAAATAAAAATAATATCAAGATAAAAATAAAAGCAACGAAAAATTAAGAAAATATTATTTGTCTGCTGCGGTGACATGGCCTGCAAGTGGTTGTGGCTTTCAGCCAATCGAAGGAAGTGGCATTGACGGTAATGGCGACAGCGGTGACATTAAAACTGACACCGTCAATCTACAAAATCTTCTGGCATCCCACGTTTTTGTGCCACTGCTGCTGCTGCTGCTTCGCCTGCTTCGAAAGAGTGTCTAAAGAAAATTTATTTATGGCATTGGTGTTAAATGGGGTCCAACGCGGTTCATGGCTCGCTGCCGCAGGCACTAATTGACTGTTCATTCCACGGAAGTCTGTGGTGGAATTTCGGGATTCTGGAGTAGAACGCTGCAGCACTGCTTTTAATATTTAGTACTGGATGCCAAGGCAGATCAAAAGCTTTGAATATTTATAGTCATTTCGCATATGTGTATAAATATTGAAGACCCTTTACGTGAATAAGCCAATGCAATGGACATATGCCATCGTTTAAGAGTGTATACAATTTAGTACGTGCACCTATAATTAAATTACAAAAGCCTTTGAGCTTAATAGTTCCCTGTGGACTACAGCGGTATTTATATAATTCAGAATTAGCGAATATTTATTGCTAAAGAATTATTTTCTCGAAAAGTATAGCATTGGAGCTATGCAGCTCTAGTACTTCGAAAATTGTATAAAAAGTCATCAACAAAAATCATTTCTCTCATCACCAATATAATATACTTGTATTTATTTCACATTTGGGGATTACTCAATGCTTTAACAGCATATTTTTATCAGTATTGATCCCTGGTTTTGGAAGTTATATATTTTTTTCATTTTAAATTTGAAATTTGTGTCGAACATAAATCGTAAAGGACCATTAGTTACTTACTTTATGTACTGATATAGTAATTCCAAGAGATTTATAGTGATATCAAAATTCGGTCAGTACTTTTGAGAGCCTTACATATGTTAAAATAGTTTTTTAGATCATCTACGAATAGTATCTTCCAGTGATGCCATCCATTTCTATTCTTTCATTCCCAAATCAAATATTTTTTGTCGCAAATTATAATGCTTTAGTCTTTACGAAAGCGTTTGACCAAAGTAACTTCATTTAACCCCTTACTTGATAACAAGTTTAACAGACTATTTTCCCAAAGTCGGTCTTCGAAAAAATCGGGATATATAGTAAATATAAATTTTGATCATTTTTTTTTTTTTTTGTAACGCAATCTTTGACATTTTCATAAACAAATTTGAGATAAAAATCATATTTTTGCGAATATACTATAAGATTCGCCGAAACAAATGGTAGTCAGAAATGGCAGAACCTGAGCTATGAAGCGGATGAGGCAAAACTTCTCAGCCGCGGGTTTACCAAATAGTTCCTAACCGGTCTTGCAACTTGAGGCCGAGCGTTATTATGGAAAGTTATGGCCTATTGTCTATTCGTGTGTTTTTCGACAGTCGCTCTTTTCAATTTCGTGAACTGTCTTTGGCGTTCCTCATTAACGTTTTTCTCCAGCTCACAAAGCAACACACTCTTCTGATTCCATCAAATACAAAGTATTACCTTGTCGTCTTAGATATTTCTTTTTGCCGTTGATTCGGCTGTTTGACCAGGTTTTACATATGATTTTTTGCATTTGAGGTTGTTGCAATGGATCCATTTTTCATCACCAATCTCGTTTCCCTAACATATCTTTCAACATATCTTTGCCTTCAGCTCCTTCAGCGAATTTTGTTTTAATTCTACGATCGACTGAAAATGGGTTCCATTCAGATAATTGTTGACTTGCTTGCATGTCAAACTCATAAACCTATGTCTCATCAATAGTAATAATACTGTCCATGAATATGTGATCGGAATTCGCATGATGAAACATGACCTCTCTAATACATGTCTGTCGATTTTCAAGCACCATATCTTTCACTTTTTTCTTAATATTTTTATCAGTTGAAGAGGTCGAAGGTCGTCCAGAACGAGACATATCTTCAAAGATCTGCCTCTCGTCTTTGAAGGCCTAGCCTTTTCCAACATTTTCAACGATTCCGCACACAAAATTTGGTTAGAAATACAAAATTTGAGACAAATTCTTTGTTCCATATTTTTATCCATTGTAAAAATCGCAACGCACTACTGAGGTGTACCGATTTAAGCAACTGCCATAAACAAACTGGTTGACATATCGTACTCATATTGCTCAGTCTTTTGAAATATCAATTACGCGGGGAATTTAATTACAATTTCTGGGGGATTTTTTGTTATAATGTATAGATTCGCTTATAACCTTATAAAGCTCTAAAGTTTTATTGCGAAGCTACCTCCTACAGAGGGTTGCTTCACAAAATCCTTACTACTGTGCTGTTCTATTAGTACCCTCGATTTATCCTCCCCACCTATGTAGAAAATATATCTCCCAAGTCTAATTCTCTCAGTCGCTATTATATTAATGCTATTATAATCGTAATTCTATAGTAAGTAAGTTATGGATACTTCAGGTCTCCTAAAAAATCATGTAGAAGTGCCAGCAAATACTGGAACCTAACAATTCTTCTTATATCGAACCCATGTAATACCACACACCTATTATTTGAATAAATTAGTAGATCATATGCATTTATAAAACCATAATCATACATTGGTTACATGCTGTTATTTTTTTCAAATATTTCATTTTAATTTTGCCTATCAGCCAACTAAATCAGCAACTTTACGAGCAAATTGTTTACCCAAACCGACAACCGGTACTCGGCACTACACCTGCACTTGGCCATAGTATTTAGTGGTAAGTAAGTGCAAGGAAAGCAATTTTTTACACATTAATACGACTGTTATCGCACGATATGCACACATATTTGGGTCATAAATTGACGTAAACAAGAATTCAATGTCTTCACTTGGCAAATCTCTTTGCGCTGAGCTGCACGCGGTCTTGCGTGTGGTTCTAAGTCCGGTTTTGGTGTCTACGATTCCGGTATGCGTCGGTCGGTTGGTGTGGCACCCTGTAATGTGGCGCCACGTCGCGCCGTACATTGTCGCAATTTGCACGGTGGCAAAAATTGTCGGTATTTGCAAATCACATTGCAGTTTTTGCTGGCTGCTTTTCAACGACAAGCGCAGCAAGCTGCCCAGCTGAAGTGGTAGGGCGGGTGTGAGGTGCGAGCGCAATTTGCATTGCAAGTGAATTAACTGCACTTCAAGGCAATCTTATGTATATACCATATGTAGCTGTGCGTATATACGAATAAATTTATAATGGTTGAAATCGTTTTCATTTATTCTTTGCTGTTGATTTTTCACCTTGGTAAGCTCTAGGCGTCAGGTGGATCGTTAGTTTACTCTTCTATTTACTTGAACGATAAGTTAAACGTATACTCGTATTTCCGCATCGTTATCACCTTAGTCGTTGCCGGCACAATCATCTATACGCTCACTTGTTCGATCAATTCAATTGTAGACGAGTCTTGGTGGAGCCAGAATGAAGTGCGCATAAAGTCGCTGACTTCAAATCGCTAGTTACCTAACGTTATTTGACGAGCTGACTTTGTGTAAATGCGAATGACTATTTTTGTGCTTGATGCAGTCATTGATGATTCTGCCGATTTACAGTTTAGAATGATGGCATGCAGCAAATCGTGGCAGAAATGCATTTTCTTTGCATCAATAATTATATGGTGATGTGTGTCCTCAACTGCTATTGTGTATTAATTTTAGCTGTACAGTCATCGAATATGCAAATAAAAGCAGTTGGTGTTTCAAAAAAACAGTTTGGTCGAAGCAAAACATTAGATACTTTCACACTTTGATGGGACATAAAGAAGAGACGTGAATTTTGTATTTTTTTTCTCAAAATTATAATAAGGAAGGAAGTAGTATAAGCTGATTTTGATTCCCCAAACATTTATAGAGTGGCGAATAGAACATCAAAATTACACAGAGCCAAGTCTGGTGAAAATGGTTCTTCATCGATGGTATTCACTGCGTTTTTGGTTTTAAATTCGTTCAAAGTCGTTCTCTTTTTGCAAAAAAATCATCTTTATCGGGACAAGTCGAGTTAAGGGGGTATTCTACTCTAGAATTTTGAAAAATTCGATTCTGTTTTTTCATATATTAAAAGTTAGACTTTCAAAAATATGACATTGGAAGGATTTTTCAAAATTCAACTTATTTTCGGAGATACAGCCGATTTTGTGAGGTGGCGTCCGTGTTCACTAGAATTGTCTCCTAAACTTTGAACGCGTTTTTCTCGAAACGACTTTTTTCCACACGGTACCGGCATTATCTCAAGTTCTATACAACCGATTTACTTGAAATTTTGTGTGAACCTTCTTTATGTAATCCTTTATCGTTCCTACCAGCATCGTGCCAAAATTTTTGTTGTTAATATTTTAAAAAAAATCAGGAATTTAAAAAAAAAGCGTAAAAAATGATTTTTATTTTCAGGCCGTCGCCATTTTTTCAAAAAAAATTTTTTTCGTCTTCCCGGACTATAACAGCATCCTTGCTGATTAAGAATTTCTTTTGATTTTTTTTTCAGACCATCAGGAGAGTCAGGATCAATGTCACCAGGATGCGCCATTTTTTTTTACACCTGTCTCTCCCTCCCCTCTAATTATTTTAATTTTTAATATTTTTTTGTAAAATTTTTCTCTGTATTCTTAAGATATCAATAAAAACACCATACAAAAATGGATAGTAAAAATATTTTTTTTTTTTAAATAAAATTCAAAAAACTGCCCAAAATTTGATTGTTAGAGTAGAATACCCCCTTGAAATAACAATACTAAACAGCTACTAGAAGAAAAAAGCATGATTTGATTAAGACGCATGATTCAATTGTAGGCAAACGTTGGAAACATAAGTTTTCCTACTACAAAAGCTGCTCATACAGTTTCTTTATTACTTGACTCGCTATAAATGCTATAACAGCAGACTGAAAAGTGAGTAAAGTTTATGATTATCATACGCCGGTTTTCTAAATTGAATTCTGTTAAAGTTGCTTTAATCTCTGGAATCGTGAAAATCGTCGAGTAATGAAGCACTGTTTCGATTTCCCAATATTTAAGGTTGCACGAAAAAACCGTATAAACAGAAGCTTAATTTATGGGCGCCACACAAGTTAACGAAGAAAACTTCATGGACCGCATTTATTTCTAAAAACCACTGCTGAATCGCCACATAATCGAATAATTTCTGATGCGGATGGTTACTGTTGACGAAAAGTGGGTCACTTCTGAATCGAATTATGGTGCACCGGTCAAGACAGTATAGATGGTCAGGAAGGTTTTGTTATATGTTTTGTGGTATAGGCAGGATATCATCCGCATTAAGCTTTTTCCTGTGTTCCTTCTTGATAAAATATCAACCATCCTCATTCATCACATTTTTAAAATTTCACAGCTACATATAATTGCATATACGGCAGTAAAGGTTATCAGCCCACCTTTTTAAGAAAAAAAGGTCGGAGTGCTCCTGAAATGTATTACTTACACTGGTATCAAAAGTAGACGAAGTCATGCGTTTTACTTTACTACTAATTAGATAAAGTCTAGTAAAAAGGAGTTTATTACATTGGTATTATATTGGAAATTTCAATAGCTTAGTTAAAATGATCCGATTTAGGGCCAATATGCATTAGGTGATTACTACCTGATCACTTAGTGTCGGATCCGGACTAGAAGGTGGGTGTCATTTTCCACACATGGAACACAATTCCTCTCCTATTTACCAAAGTTGGCCACCTCTGGACGGTTGCTTCGTCCAGACAATCCAATTGTTGACAGCGCAGATTCAAATTAAAAGCTTAGGCATGTAAGTGATTTCATAAATTTATTGAAACTTTTCTATTATGAGGCGTTTATTCTACTCCTTAAAAAATTTGATCCAATATCGTCGTGTTAATATTAGATGTCTAGCAGTCTCAGTGGAAATCAACATCTCTTAAAGGTCGACTCAATGTTATATTCACTTATATATTGGATAAGAAACCAATAAAAAATTTTTTAAATATTATTGTTTAAAGAATGCCGAGTATATATGGATAAGGATAAGTTTTGAATGAATTCATAGTGGCTAAAAATTCGAAGAAAATCTTCGCAGAGCTAAGGACTGGTTTACTATATTAGCAATGGCGACTCAATTGATACATAAAAAAACTTCTGTGGCGTTTGGACGACGACTTGAATAAATTTGTTGTCATACACCATCTGATCAACCCAGACCAGGCTGAAAATACACTTTCTAAAGGTTGTAATACAAAACTTTATAATCTTTCAAATAGCCGCCTGAACCAATAAAAGCAAAAATGTATCCAAATTTCCATAAATTTTTTATAAGCCTCAGCTGAGCTGGACTTCAATGCCCTTAACGAATTTTGGTTACGTCGATATCCGCTCATTATTGGAGCGTTATCCGCTGATTTGTTATGCAGTTTCAACGTCATATTCTTAGATCCCCTCCTCGGCACCAGTTATAATGCGAATATAGGGTCCTTAGCTACGTTGTCAAGCATCTCTTTTGAGATCTCTACTCGACTTTTTTTTTCAAACGACACAATCTTTTGGTGTCCGAAACTTTAACGAAAATGTCTTGAGTCGACCCATAAGAGATGCCAACACGAAAATTTTTAAGCACTATTTCCTTAATTTTTACACGGATAGATTAGTTTAGGAGAGATCGAAATTCACCATTAACAAAAGTGATTCCAATCTCATTCTCAGAATTTCAGGTAGATTTATTGTTTTTTTTATACTTTTATCAATTTTTATATTTATAAAACGGTTTTGTAACTACATATTTTTCGAATACTTCCTACAGCTTTTTTAAAGTAAATATGTCCGATTTTATAAAAGTTTTTTTTTTTTTTAGTTTCAAAACTTTAAAATATACACTTGCATCCATGCACCACTATTTCATCCGCCATATTCGCATATCCTGAAACTGCCAATAATTTAAAACAACATAAATAAAGGCGAAAACCTCAAGTTCAACAACCATTTGAGGCATTCAGCGTGAAATTATTTTCGCCAACAATAACTACAAACATCAAAATCAGAGCAAATTACAGCATTTGTTTGATATTTGCACAAGGTGTTGCACGAAGCGGGTATTCGGCTGCACGCCATGGGACCCAAAACAACCCTCATTGACTGCGGGCTATGTACTTCCTGCAATAAGCAAACTTTTCGAGCAGACTAACTTCACAACACTCTACAAGAGATGTGTGTGTGTGCATACTCACAAACTGCAATTTCGCTCTCCGAACTCTGCAGAGATAAATTCAGCTAGACAATTCAGCAATTGACTCTCTTGCCGTTATGTTGCAGGATAATTGCCCACACCGACTTGCCGCAATGACTTTTTGGTCGTGGGCTTAAAATGTCAGTGCTTTCAGAATGAATTCCACCCCTAGTGTGCTGTCGATGCGGTAGACAAGTGCAAGGTTGCCTTCAAAATAGCGGCAACATTGGAAAGCTAAAGGGAAAACAGGCGAACAATGAAATTTTACGCAGCAGTGTCAGGGTCGAAAACAATGAATTTTGTGAGGTCCTTTGTATGTATGTATGCATGTAGTAATTGATGTAGCCGAGAGCTACTGCCATAAATGGACAATGAATGGGTCCAATAAACTGGATACAGATAATAATGATATGGATGATACGTGTATATGCTGTCCGATAGTGGAATGTGCAAATAAAATGTCGAGTATAGGTGCCGGTTAGCCGATACAATTGTACTATTAACCGAGGAGAATGCTTGTAATTCATATTTGAATGAAATTAACTTACATTTTATGGGAAACTAGAGGACCCGTCCACGCTTCACTGTGGCTGATACATAGATAATACTACCACTACCATCTATATGATTTCTATTAGTTGGATTATAATTATTAGTTAATAAGATATAGCATTTCTGTGAAACAACTTGTGTTAGTTTACAAAAAAATGGATCATAAAGCACTTCGTGTGTTAATAAATCATTGCTTTTTGGATGAAAATACTGTTGAATTTGGGCTCAGGGAAATCCACCGATGAAAAGATATTTGCTAAGCTTAAAGAGGCGAAAGCTCTGTGCAAAGCGGGTGCCCCACATATTCATAATCCAAAAAAAATTACGAAATAAAGCCGAATTTTTGAGTCGGTGATAAAAACATAGCTCCATCATTTCCCACTGGAGTCCAATCGACAGTCATTCTAGTGAACTGCACATGAGCAACCGGTTCTCAGGCGTGGAAAGACGAAAAAGGCGGCTGGAAAGGTTATGACATCAGTATTTTGGGATGCACGTGGTATATTTGGTACATATTTGGTTTCTTTTCTACTATTCCAAATACTTAGCAATTGTATTATTTTTGAAGAAGAATCTGTTTAAAATGGTACGCATATATTCAAAGGATTCCTACAATCATGAATTTTGAAATTATTATGTTTTCAGCCAAATCGGTTCAGCCGTTGTTGAGTTATAAATGGTGTAACTAACAACAACTTTCTTATATATGTATATATAGATTATTTTTTACGAAACTTGAACCCAGTAGTGAAACAATAGTTTATTCGCATTTGAGAAGATTTAGCATTTGAGGAGGCTTAAACACTCTTAAAAAATAATTATCAGTCGAATGATTTCATTATGTGGCTCTATATGGTTCTGACTGCTAAAAAATAGTGCTCTAACATTTTCTTATACATTATATTGTCTTCAAAACACTGCTTTTTTGAGTGCATACAATCATTATCTATAATTAATCCCATGTTATTGGCCCATATTATAGGCTCCGTTCAAGATGAGGGGATATTAAATCGTCTAAAAGAGTGAGGTGTTTTGCCTTCAATTTTTTCATATCGATCGGCCAATTGACTGGGCCATTTCGTGAGATAGGACGTTTGCCAAACTTGGTTTTCAATAAATCGTTTGTGACATTTGTTGTGTGTAGCGCCGTCCTATCGGAACCACGTATTGTTTAAGTCCATATCATCCGATTCGGACCAAGGTAAGCGATAACGGTAGCGATTCCCATTCACAGCAACGGGACAGTCTTGATCATACGGTCCAATGATGCCAGCGGGCCATAAACCGCGCCAAACCGTAATTTTTTTCGGGATGCAATGGTGACTCATGGAATACGCGTGAATTGCTGCCATTCAGCAAGAAATGAGTATCATCGCTAAAGATGATTTTTCGAAGAAAATCCAGATCATTTTCAAGTTGTTGCTCAGCCGAATTCACCAACATACGACGATTCTGATGGTCAAGCGGCTTCAGTTCTTGCCTAAATTTGATCTTGTAAGGATGTAGGTCAAACTCTTCACAAAATTTGCTACAACGACGTCACAGAGACCCAACGCTTGAGAACGATGCTAGCGGCAACAATATTCTCTACACTACGGACACTTCTTTTTCTCGCTGGAACATTTTGTACTGTGACTGTGGATTCTAATTTTTCCACTAGACGTTCAATTGTTGATCTGACTGGACGATTAAGACGACGATAAATTAGACGTAGCGCGCTTTAAGTTAAGGTCACTGAATCTGAATTTCAGTAGTAAATTGTAATAATTTCGACTCGATGTTGGGTCGTATATCTTTCCATAATGAAATGGCAAACCTTACAGAAGATAAATGTCAAAAGGGCGCCGCTTGCTGTCTCTATCGGTATACTTTTGTAGAGTCTTTATTAAAAATACCGTTGTTAGAAAGTTTGCCTTAAATATATAATAGCTATAATCATCTTAATCCTTTTAAAAATTTAAGGAAAATCATATTCGGCAAGTTTGCTATTGAAACAGCTAAAACCTCTATCTCCAAAACTAAAATTTATGGAATTTGCCTACAAAATTTTCACACTAAAATAATAACAATTATTTCCATATCATAACATTTACTCGAAAAAGTATTTTATTTTCCTTTAGCATTCACCTTTCACGCGTTCTAATTACTATTTATTAATGTGACGTTACTTTTTACCATGCCTATTTGCATACAAGCAAACAAATCATTTGCCATAATCGTGTGTATATCTATGTGTGTATGCAGATAGTATACAATCAGGTGAACTTCCGCCTTTGAATATCCATTAAAGTCAATTTCTAACGTCACTAACTTTGGCAATAAAGCGGCGCAGCGAAATTTTCCGCCACAAACATACAGATATTTATAGGGCCATACATATTTCACGCCCGACCAGCGTGCCCTACAGCACTCATACTCGTGCGCGCCGCCCCAGCTTGGTCCATTCATTTCGCCAAAGTAACGGAAGTGAGGCAAATTCACTTTTTTATGACGCCAACAAATTTATTACGCGTCACAGAGCATTAATGAATGAACTGAATGAACGCATACATACACAGATATACTCACCATGCATACATGCATTAATTTGTACACACACACACATATAAATCAACCGGCAATGGCGAGGACATTGTACTGAAACATGCGTGTGCATTGCAGGCAAACATCCATATTTATATGTCCATACATACATGCATGGATCCATACATTTAAAACAGAAATCATGCGAGAATTCAAGAATTTTGCATGCCAATATCAATACATATGTACATATGTATGTAAATATCTTTATATGTTTGCAACATAATTTTTTTTTTGCTTAACACAGAACTTCATGTCTGTATGCATCATGCAGAACACCGAGTATCTGTATCTCTTACTTTCCGTTCGGTTTTTGTTTTTCTTTTTACATCCATAATAGTCGTACGCGTCAAACCTGCCATCACCGACCCCATAATTTTTATTTCAATTGCCTATAAAACAATAAAACGGAGCAACAACGCATGTTGACGCGGATCATGCTGATAGTCAGTATGTTGAATAGTGTGGAACTTGCTTATGCCCAACTAGCAATAATCTGCAATTTCAACTGAGATTCCATACTACAAGTACATATATGTGAAGCACTTGAGTGATATCATATTTATTGAAACTGAGTTGCTTTAAAGCTTTTTGAGAGCTTTAAATGACTTTAGAATGAAAGCTTGGGTTTCGGTTTGAAATTTAGGTTCCATTGCTTATTCAAGATATTGACATACTATAAGTATATTCGGGTTACAAGAGTTGCAGCTCAAGCTAATATATATTATATGTGAGTAGTTCCAAAAAATGTTCAATTCAGAAATATTCGAATATTGAAAATGCTTGATAGCTTTAAATAGGTATATTTGTAGACGTGAATATGCACATTTCGAAATCCTATATAAATCATGCCCTCTTTCGATTGGTTCAATATCGTTTTAAATCGCTTTAGAGGACGGTTTCCAGAATATTTCTAAAAAATATTGCTATCAATATATCAGTTTTGAGAGAATTTCTAAAAATGATGCATATACGAGTACAAATAATCGAAGCCCAGTTTTCCAGCTAGGCACTATGAATAATACCAAAACTTATATGAAAAATATCTTAAACTTAAATGACTTTTGACCTTACGCACCTCTTTTAGTGTAGTCGTTATCTTATCGGCGAGTTCTATCACTTTTATACCACTTTCGAACGGCTATTGCAGTTGGTGAAAAGCTTTTTCACACTCAATACTTTCTCTGGATTTCAAATTACCTAACGATAGAGGACCTTTAGAAACTCATCTAATTAAATTTTGGGTTTTTCCTCAATTTATTATTTATTCGAATGAATAGAACAACCGAATATAGTTTCGAAACATATTATTAAGGGGTTACATGGGTTTCATTGGATAAAAAGCAGCTTTTTTTCAACAATTTTTTTCATATAAAATATTAAATATTTTATTAGAATTCTTTATTATTACAAACATACACTATTAACAAAGACTATTAACAAAGTTTTTAAACTCGGCCGTTGTGCCCGCGTTGGCAGGATAATTCCTTACAGAATTATTTAAAGTGAAAAAATACGTGTTTTAGTTAAACTTAGAAATTGGACGAAGGGGAAAAAACTGAAAATTGCATTATTTGCAAACATATTTACAAAAAAAAAAATGAAAATTTCAGTTGAAATTTCGTGATTTTTTTCAAATACTTGTAATCGAAAAAAAGGAAATTAAGAATTGCATCTCAAAACACTTTGTGAAATTACATGAAGATCGGTTGAGTAGTCACTTAGCCTAGCTAGCCTCCAGCGCCCAAGTTCTCAAGCCTGCATCTCCGAAACTATTACTTGGATCAACTTGAAAATTTAGGGCAATATTCTAGAGGCGTTGAAGTATTTAATAAGACAATAAAAAAATCGATTTTTTTAAGCCCGTAAAGTCATGTAACCCCTTAAAAGTTAGACCTTCATTGTGAGATAATTTTTGACTATAAAAATATTAACCCGGCTAGAAAGGTTTTGCTATGTGCTTGGTGGGATTGGAAGGGAATCATCCACTATGAGCTGCTCCCATATGACCATGGCCAGACGCTTAATTCTACCATCTACTGCGAACAACTGGACAGCTTGGAGCAGGCGATTGTCCAGAATTGGCCAACAGGAAGGGAGTAGCGTTCAACCAGGACAACGCCAGACCACACACTTCGTTAATAACTCGTCAGAAGCTACGGGAACTCTGATAGGAGGTTTTATCGCATTCACCATATAGCCCGGATATAGCGCCAAGTGATTACCACCTGTTTCTGGCTATGGCGAACGCCCTTGTTAGTGTAAAGTTGAACTCAAAAGAGGCTTGTGAAAAGTGGCTGTTCCAGTTCTTCGCAAATAAGGAGGGGAGCTTCTATGATGGGGGTATTCTGAAGTTGCCGTCTAGACAGAAACAGATTAACGAACGAAACGGCGCATATTTGAACTAAATCCGCCCATTGTAACAATTTTTATAAAGCATTGAATAAAGAGCAAAAAAGGCGGAAGGGAGATATTTGACAATTTAATATAAAAAGAAGCTCAATGTATGAGTGCACAAGAGTTACCGCTAAAAAATCTCAAATTTTCTTCAGAAAATCACTGAGTCTAAACAAAATCCATAAATTTCTGAAACGGATGAATTTAGGTGATAAAAATTGGTCATTTACGACAACGTCAAGATTAGACGGACGTGGTCGATTTGCGGTGAGCCGGCACAAACCGTGACAAAGCCAGGATTGGCGGTCAGGAAGGTTTTGATATGTGTTTGTTGGGATTTTCAAGGAATACTGTTCCATCAGCGAAGCTGTCACACATATCGACAGTGACTCGCCACAAGATTCGAATGCTTGGCTTATAGTCAAGCCTCTGCAAAACGTAATTATCACCGATTTGGTGGTGTAAACTTTTCCTCAAAAGAAGTTTGAGAAAATCGAAGTTCCCAGTTTTTTTGCCAATAGAGACGAGTGTTTCTATGATAGGGGCGTTATGACAATATTTTCAAAATGGCAACAAGTTATTGAATAAAACGGGTGCATGTTTCACCGAAATGGAATTCTATGCTCAAAACATCTTTAAAATTATGCGAAAATAATGGATTTATTTTTACTAGACCTTATATTTGGACCATTACTGGTTTACTTGGATTATCTACATACATATACATATAGTCTATATGTGTGTACATACATACATATGTAGGTATGTATGCTTTGCAGACTGCGGCATTGTGCAGACATCGTCTGAATGTCAATTGTGCGCCTGCATCTAAACGATGTGTGTTTGACGTCGCTGGTTTACCGGTGAGCCGGCACTTTTCGCGCCTCTTTGCAGATAAAAATATATCTGCGCACATGCTTATACACATACACACACTAACACACATTAATAGGTATGGTACATATAAGGGTATACGTTTTGGCGGTTAGTGCTTGCAACATAGCATCTTCTAACGGGATGGTTCACTGCGAAACAATATAACACATACACAAAGTCTTTATGTATGTATGAGTGTGTTTGTAGTTGTTTTTGCCCGCATATGGTATACGTACCTTTGCATAATTGACGCCTCCACTGCCGCCCACTGCCACAACCGTATGTACTTTGGCGCTGAGTGGCATCGTGTACATTGGCAAATGCTTGGGCAATGCTTCTGAATGTATTTGCTGTTGTTTTAGCGTTTGAAAGGACGGAGGCAGCTTTTGTGGTTGCTGCTGTTGGCACTGCTGCTCTTGTTGTGGCATCATTGCTGTGGCGGTTGTTGCAGTGGCTGTGGCGGTTGTTGCTGCTGGTGTTGTTGTTGTTGCTGTTGTCTTGCCACCAGATACCGTAATTGGATTTTCTTGCATTTGCGGTTCGCACTTCTGTGCTAATGCGGACATTATTAGCTATTTATATGTATGAATTAAGCACAATTTGTTGTTGCTATTGTTTTTGTAATTTATTATTATTTGTTTTGTATTTTATTTTATTTTTTTTTTGGTATTTTCACAACTTGCACATTGTTACGTATGTATGTATGTATGTCTGCATGCATGTGTGGCTTGTGTTGCATGTGCCACCACAGGTACCGTTACCGTTATAACACAGCGCAAACTTATTGTACGAGGTATACTCAGATAAATTGCACTTTTATGCAGGGTGGAAAAGCTCCCCCGCGCTTTGGTGATTTTTTTTTTTTTATTTTTCACACAATTTTTATTCTATTTTCTTTTTCACTGCAACTTCTTAATGCTATTTATTGCTACAATTTATGTTGCACACAGCAGCCATACAATTATTTTGCCACATTGGTTGCTATCAGTGCTTCATTGTGATTTAAACGCATACATACATACATTTTTGTAAATATATATAAGCATTACATACATATATACATATGCATATACATATGTATCTAGATACGACTTTCAACTAAACTAAAATCACTAACGTTCTTCACTCGCGTCTCACGTTTAACAAATGTCGTGTTGCACAAATCGTCTAATATCGGCTCGTTGTTGTCTGCTTGTTTGAAAAATCTTAACTAAGTTGCAAAGTGGTAAATACCTTACACGCCAGTATCGGTGGCAACATCTATTTATCTAACGGCTCTGCGCCGCTCGCACTCAGAATTATCTGCGTTGCGCAGTAGAACCATAAACATAAAACACCGTTAAAATATGCTACACACTTTACACACAATACATACACACACATCCGGGGGTAGCAGTGGGTGGTTGATAACAACAACGCACGTAACCTCCTCCTCCTCGTGTGCGACCAAATTGCGCTCACGCGCTGCTCCCTTCATTCAGCTACATAACTTCGTACTTTACCAACTTTTTTCGACTTTTTTTACTTCAAGTGTTTGAGTTTTTGTTCTGAAAGCTGAAAGGTATGACTTTCCGTTGCCCAGCGATAAGGCAGGAGATATTTTAGTTTGTAAGCACTCGAAGACAAGTATATCTAAAGATAAAAGCAGTGAGTTTACTGCCATTGTCAATGTCATTGCTAAATTAATTAGTAAACTATCAAATTCTCATAAGAATACACGAGTAATAAACAAAAAATAAAACTGATTAGAAATTACGAGTATACGAGGGCTAAAGTTGTATAAAAATTTATACAATTAAAATATAATAAACTGAAAAGAAACATCAGGAAATAAATAGAAAATGAAAGACAGGTGAGACAGTGGTATGGATTGGGATGCCCCCTAAAGGGTAAATTCTACCACGAATATTCATATCCTAATAAATACTTCAAAATATTGGGGACAAAAAGAACAAACGAAAAACTCCGATTGGTTAAAAATATATACATGCATACATATTTTTGGTACTATTCAATTTGAGCTCTGGAGGCTGGTGATAGTCATTGAGGTTGACTCGCCGAAGACTGATTTACGATACGCTTCTTTAAATCGAGACGTTTGCATGTGATTTCGTTTTCGAAAGGTTCCAGTAATCCTATAAAATAGTCGCTGTTGATGATTTTCTCTTATCATGATTGTGTGTGAAAATTGTTATTTTGTAGACGCCATAACTTTGTCGCGAATTTTTTGTTTGGTTCTACGCGTTCATACCGTGCCTATGATTGTCGATTAAATTTCGATGTAAAATAGAACAGCCCCTAATACTGCTTAAATTTGTAAAAGTTTTTGGATGATTATGAGCTCGTGTAACATCAAGTTTGAATAAAGCTGTTGTATACTCAAATATTCATAAACGATATGTCTAAAAAGTTAGGTTAGATCGTAGGGCTGAATCTCACGCCAAATGTAACACACGAACCCACTTGGACAACTTTGAACGCTGGTCCTTTTCACTTCCTATATATGAATCACCAGACCCTTGTAGATTGGTGAAGTGTTTTGAATCCATATTTGTTAAGGCAGCTAATAACAATTTCAGTCCACTTCGCCAGTTTCGCCGAAGATGTGTCTGCCGACATTTTTCAACCTCAGTCTGCAAAGTGGACAGTTAAAAAGAGAGTGCTTAGATAATTCCACTTCTTCGTCCTCCATGTAGTTTTGATAATTTACATTTGGCAAGCTGTATCCTCACCACTTGTGTCCTTATTGTCAGGTTAAAACACCTACCAATTCGCCGAGATGAACTTTGCTAAGAGCAAATAGTTCAGAGGACCTTTTGAGTTTCATTCTAGGTCAGAAAATTGTCTTAGCACACAAGTTTTGGTTATTAAACAATCTCATGGCAGATCCAACGATTTATACAAGTTGGCTAACAAAGTAGCTTGATGCTGCTGTTTATGCCGTCAAACACTCATTGACTAGTGTTGAGCGCACTAATGGTGAGGTTAAAGCCAGTATTGCCGCCCAGCTAAAGGAGTAAATCCACACTTATCTGAAAGAAGCTTCGCATATCTGATAATTCAAACAATATATTTTATTAGAAGAAGGAATCATTGATAAATTATAGCCCCGATATTAAACATTAAACACAAATGTTCTTTTAAGTTATAATGGTGTTAGTATTAAGTTTTCAGAACTTGATTGAGATGAAATACTATCAGTTTAGACTGTCGTATCTAAGGTTAGATGATTGATCTAAAAAGATCGCACATGAGTTGCTATAGGTAATCCTTTGTGAAGCACAAGAAAAGAAGAACTCCTGCGTTGGAACTTATAAATTAACAAACCACTTAGTAGCCAGTACAAAACCGCTCAGTTCGGTGAGATGTCTGAAAGTATGCGCTTCCAATGGATCAATGGCCTGTTAAAAGCCCCACAACTAGGGAGAGTTTGACCTTACTGAGGGCAAAGAGATCTCTTGCGATCGATCTTGTGCCAAAAGGTTTTTGCGACAGCGCATGATAGTGACTCAGCGCTGGCCAAGCTTCCGCGAAGCTCAGCTATGTAGTGGTAAAACACAAAAAGATACGAGAGCACCGAACCGCTCCCATTCTACCGATAGCGGTTCTAGGGTACTTTTTCTTGCCACCTCATCAGCTTTAAAATTTCCTGCGATTCCACTGTGGTCTGGCACCCATACCATCTTATCACAAGGACACTCGATGATATTCATAACAAGGTTAGGCACTCTTTCACCAACCCTTAACGCAGTGTTAATGAGGTTCGCGTCATATCTGCTATCTGAGTGAATGGTTACTTCTTTGAAGAATGCCACACTCCGGCGCAGTAAATCTACTTCTACCTTAATGGCTGCAACCTCGGCTTGGAAAACACTGCAATAGTCATGAAGTCTAAATCTAGACTTGATAGTAGAGCTCCTGACAGTATTGACATTCTTTGGAATTCATTTATTGAAGGATTATATCCCTCAAATGTTAGCCGCCGTTACGTCTCAGATGAGTCCGTTGAGTCGCAATTTTCGATGACTCGTTCAAGCATTTCGACTAGTAACTGCTGTTCTGCTCCAAGGCTTGAATCGAAACGGTATTTGATATTGGATAAAATGGCAGCTCTTGAATCTCTTGAGGTTGCTTTCGTCATAAATTGGCTTGTTTACATACCCTTTGAGCCAGAAATAGGAATCATCGCTGAGTGAAATTTCGTAATATTGATCAAAAATAACATGACAGCTTGACACAACTCATGCGTGATCTGTCAAAAAACGGCTGTTGAAAGAAATACCTATACTTGTACAAAGAAATAACGGAAGAAGAAGAAGAATACTCAAATCCGTTCTACCAGGGGCACAACAGATGTTAGGTCCGTGTGCAAACTTCATTTATTATCTACCAGTGATTACCATCAGGATATCAAATATAAACATATAATCTATATATTAAGTACATTAACGTGGCTACCTTTGGGGTCGTGAATCTGCTTGACATTCTTAGACTATTGTGATTCAAATAATTTCTCTTATAACTCAAGACTATCCTACTTCCTTCAACTCATTTTGTTTCCAATGGACACAAATGACGACAAAAAGAAACCAAGTAAATCGGTTAACTTCGGCATCCCGAATCTGCTTGACCATTTCGATTAACATTATTCTCTTATAACTCAAGTAGCTTTCCACAATTTATTGCTTGTTCTTATTAATACACGCACACCTATAAATTCCACAAATTATTTCCAGAAAATGCTCTATTTCGTTAAACAATAAATTTCTTTCAACTACGCATGTTTAACACATTTTCGAACAAGGTACACACTTATGTACATATGTACATACAGCCATACACATTGCAGTGTTGACCCGCTTGTCGTGTCGGCAATTAATTTATGAAAAGAACATAAATGCTAAATAGACAAGAACAATAATTTAAATATGCAGGTATGGATGTGTATGTATGTGCATTGAGAATAATACAAATAAGATCGTACATTGTTGTTAACAATAGTAGAACAACCTACGCCGTGGTGCCTCCACCCGCCGCTGCTTTATGGGAAAACTCATAGACTTCTTTTGCGTTATGTGCATGAGTAGGTATGTGCATACATATGTTTGTATGTGTGTATGTCTGTATTTATGTTTAAGCGTTTATTTTGAAATTAAATTGTGTCTCCATAACATTTTGTGGTAACCTAATCTGTTTATCATAATCATTTTACTCTGGAATGTGACCAGCGCGACTGAAGCATACCCGAAACCCCAACTGTTGCACATGCGTAGACTATATACATACATACATATATGCATAAGAAAATGCTTGTTTGTGTATATGTATGTGAAGCGCAGACGCATGCGCAGCCGATCACCGATCGCCGTCGGTGCCGCCTTTGTGTCTTTTGGGGTGTCTGTGTCCCCCCAACAAAGCGATCCAAATATGTCATAGCTTCGATGGTGGTCACCTACAAAGAATAAGAACAAATAAGTATGTTTGTATTTAAGAATAAATATGTAAATAGTGTGGCAAGAGCCGGTGTGCATCTCAATGCTGCAACGCGCCGAAAGCTGCGCGCTGACGAATGCATTTGCTCGATGTTAAATATCACATAAACACTTGTGTATACACTTATTTTGTATAAAGGCATAAAACAACAATAACAATAAGAATAATAATAAAAAGTGACAACAATGTTGTGGCAACAAACACAGCGCGCCGATAAACCGATATCAGATTTTATTAAAAATCCATAAAAATCGAACAAAAGATGCATGCAACAAATGAAGATCAAATAATGCACCGCGCACAATACAAAAAACAACAACAACAAAAAAGTGAGAAACAGTGAGGGATGCATATAAATATATATGTATGTAATGTATGGCACTGTCAGGTATGTCACCTATGCCATGTCGTGCTATGTTGTGTCATGCGTAACTCCAGCTCGCACGCCTCGTCCGCAGCGCCTCGTACCTTCCACGCAGTTCATCACCGGTTATGTTGTTTATGCTTGCGTGCGCAGTCTATTAATGTGACCATTTTACACATCAGACATAGCGATCTCTTGCCTCGAAACTTCCTCCAACTCGCCGATAGCGTTTACACGTGCGCACGCGCAAATTACCGCGGATTCTGGCGTATGAAGCGCGCAAATTGTGAGCGCGTAGTAAATTATGAAAGGGTCGTCGGCGTCGTGTCCAACTTACCAGCGCGCGCGAACTATGCAGACATCGTCTGTCTTTTTGCGCTTCACTTTGGATCTGGACTGGGTTGGGCTGGGTTGAGTTGGCGAGTATTTTGCGAGAAATTTCAATTGCTTGCGACTTTATGTGCATTTAATTGTCTTTCGCAGCGCAGTGAGCGTCGTGAATGTGCGCGAAAATATGTGAGCAATGTCGTCATGACCACACTAATTCGCCGTAAATGTCAACAGCATTCCCACTCCATCAATGTTGCGCCGCCAAACACACTTGCGAACATCGGCGTGGCTGTGTGGTTGGACGTGGATCTGTGGCGTAAATCAGCCAACAACCTGCAGCGGTAGCAGCAAAAGCGGTAGCTGACATCGCCATCGCCGGCACCATCACGACAGCCACTCCCGCTCAATGCTATTAAAATGTGTTGCTTCTTTGCTTGGCCAGCCGCCCAGCGAGTGCATGAACGTAACTTACGATTCATCAGCGATTTTTTTTTTTAAATTTGTGTCTTCGCGCTGTTCAGTGGTTTCAACGAATTGGCACAGAGTATGTGCATACAGCCGAGAACATGCTAATGAGTCAGCACACGATATCTTAAGGTTAAAGAAAGTGTGCGAAAGAATAAGTGAATTTTAATGGCTTTTGCTACCAGTGAATTTGCTCTGACAAGTTAAGAACTCAAAAAGATACGAATCTCCTTTGAACGGCTAAAGCCGATATTATAATTGAAAATTATTCACTGTAGAAAGATACGGGTAACAATCAATTAAGCCTGGTCCAGAAAAGTGGATGCTTAAGAACATCCTAACGAAGCTCGATAATAGAACACAATATTTATCCTTCATTATTGACCAAAGAAAACCTCTTCTAGGTAATTACTTACTTTAGAGGGTCCGATTGTTGACAGTACAGGTCCTTATTAAGAGTTTGATCGTAATGAAGCAACTCATATAAGATGATTATTTGTCAAACATACAGCAAACTTATTCCGGCCCATCAATTTCCACCGTTTGTTAGGGTTTACCAGAATTCGACCACGACCGTATTTACTCAACGTTCTCGTAAGGGACACACTGCATCATCAGAAACCAATGCTTTCAGAAATGAATCTAACTTATTCCGATTTAGCACAGATTTACAAATGCAAATTCGAGGTAGTAATCGACGATTTCTATTATTTTTTTGTCGATATTTTCGACATTTGGCATTTCGAAGCGTGGTGCATATTTGACATGAAAATTACCGGAACGGAATCAATGAAACCAAAATTGCGCATGATTGACTTCCCTCTTTCAACATTAGGATCATAAACACCTTTTACACTTTCATCTGTTTAACTTACGTTTTCGCCTTTGTCGAAGAAAAGCTGTAAACTATGGCATATTTTATCTGGACTTAGTGTCTATCTTTCACGCGTGTTCAAACTATAGTGAGTCGGGCAATTACGAAACGGTCCGAAAAGCTTTTTAGTACGAAATCTTATCATGCTAACGCCATATAGCGTAACTCGATCACACTTCAACAACGCGATATACAATCTACTAAACCATATATTCGAAAGATAATGCACTTATATTTACTATACCTAATACATTTACCCACGAGTAATGGAGACCTGGGAAATATGTGAAAAATATGTCGGAAGATTTTAGTTTTACTTTTCGAGGGCCGAAGAAAATTATAAGCAATTGGTCGAAAAATGGTGCTGAACAAAGTCCTCGAAGAGATCCTTTCCGATCCTGACGGAGCTATTGGTATTGCTCAACGTCAGTTTACACAACCATTACATTAGTTTTGCTGAGATACCAAATTCAGACATCGCGGCATAAAAGCAGCTCCTTTTCGTGCTGCCAAAAGCAGCTTTGCAATCGAATTCTCTTTTCACGGGTCTTTTCCAAGATTTGGCGCATGAGAAATATCTGATCAGTTGTTGATTTTCCAAGCTACACGGTTAGGCTGAAGAAGTTTTCCTCCATAATTTTAATATGCTCTGGGCATCAGTCTCTGGACTTACAACTAGCCTACGATAATAACTTTGGTCGCATAATAATGAAAATGGGATACGTAAAATACATAGGTTATGTCCTAAAGCTAAATATGAAGTCAGAAAGGACTACATGAAAGAATAAATACTATTATATTCAGCATCCATTGTGACTAAAAAGATTTTTTGAGTTCCACACAACGGTATTCGACGGTATTTTAAGAATTTTCATCTTGCTGTAGATAGCAAGAGCTTCGAAATAAATTGAACGTTTGTATCCTTGAAGAGCGCCCAAACGGCCTTACGTTACAGTTGCGAAGAGGAGCACTTCTCACGGTCCGACTCAATCTGGGCAAGGATATCAGTGCTTCCACAATTCTTACTAAGATGTACTGTGCGGTTTTAGAACAACCTATATTTACTGTTCCGCTCTTATCGTGTTCCCAGAATTTACCAAAAATAACTTAGAAAGTCCATAAAAGCAATTTCTCAAATTTTGGAGTGTAATTCTCAGGTCAAAAATGTTCCCATATAAGTTCAACCTAAATTTGAACTTGCCGTAAGTTTTGAGAACAACTAGTATACTGGTTAGCATTAAGACGAGCAAGACAAATGGAATGAGAAGCTTAGTCAAAGTCTATCAACGCCAATTACTAACATTTGAGTTTGAATAAACTCACTGCACCATTTCTCTGCCCTTAGCTGTAAGTAATCCCACAGTAGCGACTGCTTGCCAAGAGGTGACCATATGGAAACGCAGCGATCGACGTGGCGACGATAACGTACAGTCCCCAGCTAGCTTGCAACGGTAACATATAAGGCGGCGGCATATAGGTAGAAGATATGTGTGCCTTCAGCTGCGACCGCATCGTAAACAACGGACAATTTGTCCATTTACTCGCTGTTGATGTTGATCACATCAGTGTTGCAGCATTTTCACTGATCAGTCGTGGCCGCCATCGCCATCGCCACCGTCGCCGTCGTATTGCTTCATTTGCACCAAACCAAATCGACATAGAAACGGCTAACCAACTGGGACGAGGAGGGGCAGCTTGTTTAGTCTATCGCTTACTTATTTGGGCACAGCCCCGTTTGGGGTGTTGAATGAAAGCATTGAAAGCATTGCAGAATTGCTCACTCCAATCGCCCAGCGGCAGCTGCGTCTTAGCCAAAATTGGCACGTTGGTGTTATTCTGCATTTGCCCCTAGTTGGCTAGGTTGGGTTGGGTCGCTTTGCTTTGCTATGCGGAATTTGCTAAAATAGCCAGTGGTCGCACCGTATCATGGCTGCCATACTCTACAACTGCGAATCGTAGTGAATTCAGTAAAAGCAAATACAATTTATTGAAAAATTAAATAGTTTGAAAGTTCAATAGAAGCTTCTTTTTCTTCTGTTACGTCTTATGGCACCCAAATACAATATTTATCGCTTTCGTGCGGCACGCGTTCAGCATTCGGATCATCTGAAGAATCTCTGTCAGAAGCATCAGAGTTAGACAACTATTGAAGCATATAAATAAACCTTTGTACTTACATCTCCTCCGATATGTCGCTGTCATCGCCATACTCCACCGGATTTTTACAAATGCAGCACATTTTGTTCGACTCATCAAAGCAGCTCTGACAGTAGACCGCTTTACAACCGGGTGTTGAACATTCCACTTTGTCGCTACAATAAAGTAGATAATATATTTAATTTTTTTCGATTACATAGGCTATAACTGTGACGAAGGGAATAAAGCCCTCTTGGGGTTTAAGAAGTTTTCTTATTGATGATGATTAGCAATTAGAAGGGATCCCGGGATACTCAATTCGGCCGAACAATAAATTCAACAACGTCTACCTAAGACCATAGTCTAATAGCTTAAGGCCTTATATTTCTCATTGGTATCTGGTCCCTTCGGTAGTTACCGTCATTAATCTTTCTACGCGAGAAAGAAGAAAATAGTTTCCGAGAAGCGGTATTATCTTTTTGCACTTTGATAAGACTTAAAGAAGTTGTCAAGCTTCATTAAGCATTCCATTGACTCTTAGTTGAGCTGAAAAGATGTCTAATAAGTGGCTCCTTAATCTGTTATAAAGATTTATGCGTTTCATATCCTGCAACCTTTGGAAACATTACCTCAGTCCATAGTTACTATATGTTTTATATATCTACTGAGGACAGGGTTGCTTTTGAAGTCGTAAAAATATCTGTTTATTAATAGACCACGTCCAGCACGCAGTGAAGAAAATGTAGCAACCGTAACTGAGAGTGGACACGAATACTGAGGAGAGTCAATTCGGCGCCGTTTGAAACAACTCGGACTGACGTATGGAACGAACTGGCGCATATTACCTTGAGATCTCAAATTTAAAGTGTAGAAAAAACAAGAAAGCAAAGCAAGAACTGAAACTTCTCGACCTTCTCAAGCGATATCGATTCGCTCTGTGAGTTCTTGAAAAGTCCCAAGAAGATCCGAAGTTTTCGAGACAAATTTTGTTCAGCGATAAGGTCCATTTCTATATCAATGGGTATGAAAACAAATGAAATTTCCGCATTTGGAACGAAGAAAAACCTGAAGAGATTCCAGAGCTGTCAATTCATTCAGAAAAAACAACGTTTGGGTTTGGTTTGTAAGCCGGTGTAATCGTGTAATTATTGAAGTTTCTGTGTTTTTCTTTAAAAAGCGAGGAAACCTTCGAAATGGATCACCTTTTATGCATACATATGCTCTTAATAACAGCCATTGAGCTGCACTTTCTGTACTTAGAAACTATTCTATAGACATTGAGCTTTTCGAGTTAAGAACCGATAATTGCTTCTATTTATTTGGAAGCCTTGGACCAAAAAATTCTACTGCTGAAACCCAAGTGCTCCCAAATCAATTCAAAAATACTCCCTTTTAGTGTATTCAATAAGTATTGGAGGAGTAAAAACTTATCAGTGTCATTGTATAACTTCGACAAATAACTCCATGACCGAAAGTAACTCAAATTTATACCTACTCTTTCAAAGGAAATCCACACAAGATACAAGTATTGCTCTTCCGATGGCCAAATATAAGACGAAAAATGAAGAAACTATAAAATAAAATTACATAAATATTTTCAAATAAACTCCGCTACACAAATACAACTAAGTTACCCCGACGTCTTGGCTCTAATCCAATCTAGAAACGTATACGGATCTGCTTGAGGCTCATTTTTGAATTTTGCGCGTGCTTTACGCCGCAGCAGCTTAAAAAATGTCACTGCAAGGACTCCAGAAAATTAATTATTTATCTTTTTATACCGTTATTTTAACTCACTGCGCTTCATTAGTATCTGATTGTACAGCCAAGCGGCACGTTGACGTGCCTCAACCGGATAATACACGCGCATGACCAGATGTCGCAAGCGCAGACCGTAAGGTTCACAGAAGAGGAATATCCATGCTAGTAAACAAATACCACCTATGTCGAAATAGCGTCTAAAATTCGGCACACTTGGTTTGGGCAGACAAGGCGTGGTATCGATGTTGAACTTCTGGTTGACTGGTTCGAAAGCCTCGACGATGCCACGAAATATTTGAGCCGCGAAATCTTCGCCCTTCACGTCGACCACAACATAGGGAGGAACTAGCGGGAACATACAAAAAATTATATGCTCAAATCAATCACAACTTTGTCAACTCACTTTCCACATTTGCCTCCATGCCGCCATAAAACCGAATCATCGCCAGTAACCAGTAGAAACAGTAATCAGCAAAACAGATGCAAAATATTTGTATGGTCGATATAAATAGGAATACCATGGAACGCAGCAGTCTGAAGATCTCACGACGCGTCAAACGACAACTCGAGATCTGAGTGATGTGATGTTTAGAAGTTAGTGAAAAAATTAGTTCAAATACTGACCCAAATGTACTTGTGTTTTTCGGTTCTCTTCAATGGCAACACACGATCCTGATCCGTCAACTTACGTTGCTCATCGATCTCTATAAAATCTTTGGTCAAATAACGGTTGTCATAGTCAGGTTGGCGTAAATATTTCATTTTGAAGTACAGTGCTCTGCAAAGGAAGTAAAAAAGTGAAAGCTGTAATGAAACTGTGTTGTTATCTCTCTTAAGTACGCACTTGATTATCACCATAACGAATAGGAACCCGCCAATTATATCCAGAAAGCCGAAAATGAGGAAAAAGTTAGCCATACGTAAATGTATCTCCGCCATTATATCTTTGCCGACATCAGTAAGATTTCGCGAGGCCACCGTTGAGAAGCTAAAGTCATGTTCGAAGGTCACAGTTACATCAAACATATTCTTTATCTCTTCCGTGAACTCGCGCAACTCTGGAAACGGTTTTGAAGCTATTAAGAATACATCTAAGGCATAGATATGGGTCTATATCACTTACTATCCATAATGGTACCCAACACACTATCGTCAAAGAAGACTACCATTACACAGATCACATCGACCACTTTAACGGTGTAACAAAGCATGGTGAATATGTGTGTAGCATGACAAAGACCCTGAAAAAGTCCCAGTTTTTCTCTATGGAAGTGCGAGAAGAAAATTGAAAGGAGAATCATGTTAGGCTTCAAAATCTAAGATCTAAATGGAGGAGAGGATAGATATTCCTCGAAAAAAGAAGTAATTTATGGATCAGGAGTCTTGTATCAAATGGTTTGGAATCATCTTTAAACTACAAATCAAGTAATTTTTTCAAGATTATGCGCTCTATCGACTTAATCATTGCAAAATTACCGACAATCCGCCATCGCATCATCCGCAATTTTCATGCAGCGATCAAAGGGCGTACCGAACTCCTTGTTGCAAAATTTCACAATGCTATTTAACCATTCGTACATCAGCTTAATGCCACTTACTGCAAACAGAGGATCTTTAGTTGATGTCCTGTCACCATAACAGCTCCACTCATACTCACAGACCAACAGCACCAGTTCCTTTATACGGAACAATAATAATTCGACCTTCTTCATAACCTTCTTTACGTTGTCCATCGCTGTTTGGACCGCCTTCTTAATAGCCACCAAAGGTTGTCGCATCACCTCCAACATCTCTTCGAGCGCATGCTTGAGTTGCATTTGGCCACATGTGAGGCTGGTGGTCAGCGCGTCCACATTACGCAATATGTTCCTCGTCGGCCCCGTTGCGACCAACACAAAGGCAAAGGCGATCAGCAGTGTACGTCCTTTCGAGCTGCACATGATCGGTATGCACAAAGTGACGGTACAACTGCGGGCAGGAAGTTGTGGAATACTGAAAGCTTCACTTTTTTTTTGTTTAGTATTTGGACTTACCGCACACTGCGACTGTAGCAGAGTAAAAGAAACACCAAAACAGCCACATTCCACTTCAGCCATCTGCCTTTCGGCGGCTGGAAGCTCCCCGTTTCGTATGTTTGCCATGCCAGCGCAATGGCCACCCCGGTGAGGTAACCACAAAGGACCAGGGTCACGACGGTTTTGCTGAAAAATTTACCATATTTGTTGTCCTCGAGCTTAGGAGTTGTCGGTGTTGTTGGCGTTGTTGGCTTTGTTGATTTCGTTGACTTTGTTGAGGGTGTTGAATGCATTGTTGTGGAATCTTCATCTCTTGTCGTAAGCGTCCCTGTGGACGTTGTTGTGGCTGGTATCGCCGAGGTTGAAGTGTCGTCAGCAGGCCTTTTAACCATTTTTAAACTTCTAGTCGATCTATGTACAACAAATTCAGTTGAATCTCTTTAAATATTGAAAATTTCAATATTTTTTTTTGACATAATGTCAATTTGCATTATGTTTTTATTCAGAATTGTCTCACACATTTTGAGTGATTTTCAACAAGGAGTGCATTTAAGTTTTTTTCTGCTGAACATTTTTAGAATGAAAGGAAAGATTGATTTATCGAAGTCCATTAAGATAACTTGAGTAAAAACTGTGTATTGTCATGAAAAATACTAGGAGAGTTCCTTGTCACTCTGAGAGATCTCCTGAATCAGACAATAATCGCTCCAACACAACGGTACTAATCAATATTAACAAAGGTTACTACATTGATTTCTATTTTTCGCTTTTTGCTCACTTTGAGAGCGCCTATTGCTGGTTCATTGAACACTTTCGACATCAGGTTCATAAACCAACCTCTCGTCATCAGTAATAAGGTGTTTAATGAATGTAAAGTCTTCAGCTATGTTGTCAGGTATCTTTCAATAACCTCTACTCGGCTCGTATTTGCAAAAGATTCACGTCTTTTGGTGCGAGTCTAGCATTGATATGCTGAATACCCAAGACATTAACCAAAATG